>SJYV01035481.1:466146-518342 GCA_006410875.1 Neotragus pygmaeus
ACACCCCGCCCCCCCCACACACACACCCCCTACACACACACACGGGGTTGGCCAAAAAAGTTCATTTGAGTTTTTCATAAGATCTTACAGAAAAACCCAAACAAACTTTTTGGCCAACCCTAGCATACACACATACACGCACATACACACACACACACACACACAGAGCTTCCCCAGTGGTTCAGCAGTATTCTTTATTTATTTGTTTATTGCACCTGCAATGTAGAAGACACAGGAGACCTAGGTCCGACGCCTGGGTCAGGAAGATCCCCTGCAAAAGGGAATGTAACCCATTCCAATATTCTCGCCTGGAGAATCCCATGGACAGAGGAGCCTGGCAAGCTACAGTCCATGGGTCTCAAAGGGTTAGGCATGACTGAAGCAACTGAGCGTGCACATATACACACACATTCATTTATTGCTGTTGTTAAGCCGCTAAGTCATGTCCAACTCTTACAACCCCACGGACTGTGAGGGTTGATTCTCTATGACTGAGCCACCAGGGAAGCCCTATATATCTGTATGCATGTATGTGTACACACACACACATACACATAATATAAAGCAAAGGAAGCAGAGTACCTAATCGCTAAGTAAATGCCCAAGTTTACACAACAAAAGTGGTAGAACCAGGATGTAGCTGTTTTACTCCCTTTGAGGGATATAACTAAAATTATGAAAAGCATGTTGGATACAGTCTGACACACAGGAGTTCCTCAATATAAATGGTAGGTTCTTCCTTCTCTGTCTCTCTCTTTGCATTTCCTTTTCACAGAAATCAACAGCCAGATTCTCTTAGACTAGCCTGAAGGACCAATTCAATTGGTAAAAAGAACTTAGCAAGGAGTCATTATAGATAAAATTTTATGAGTATACATAGACTTAGTGAACAAACTTATAGTTGCCAGGGTGAATGGATCAGGGAAAGGAATATTAGGGAAGTTAGGATCAACATGGACACACTACTATATTTAAAACGGATAAGCAACAAAGTCCTACTATACAGCACAGGGAACTGTGCTCAGCATTATGTGGCAGCCTGGATAGAAGAGAGTTGGATACATGCATATCTATGGCTGAGTCCCTTGGCTATCCACCTGAAACTATCACAACACTGTTAATCAGCTATACTCCAATATAAATGAAATGTTAAAAAAATCTTATGAGCATATATAAATATTAATCTACTAACAAATTCAGTGCCCCTACCCACCCACACACACAAAACTCAAGTAAGCCTCAAAGAAAGTTCCTGGAATAGCCACAGCCAATGAGTTTATCATCAATGCTGACGGAACATGGACTCAGGTCACAAACACTATTTTGGGTTTAGGGGCAGGAGGTCAGGAGGTCAGACAAGAATAAAACTTATTGCCTGCCCTCAGGGGCCCAGAATCCACTGAGGTACTCTTTTTAATAACACAGTGTAATATATTTTGCTCTGTGTCAGAGGTATATATTAACAAAAAGCAAACCCTATGGGAATGTAGAACAAGAAACAATTAATTCTGCAAAAGGATTCAGGAAGTCTTCACAAATGGAAGTGATTTCTTTTAGACATGTTGAACTTCTCCAGGCAATGATGTGGGTAAGAAGGGTATCCTAGGTTAAGAGAATGAACAAGCAGTGACATGGAGGCATGGAGAGCCTGCTATGTGCCAGCGGTAAAGAGAAGAACAAAGTGGCTAAAACACACAGGACCTGACGAAGGCCCAGGAGATGGATGAGGTTTTAAGTGTGAATGGCTGCTTAGAAAACTGGGAGGGTGTTGGAATTTACCCTGCGCAGTGTGGAACACGCCCAGAAGAGAGGACAACGCAGATGTAGAGACCGGTGGAGATGACTTCATAGCCTGGGTGATGAAGAAAACAATCTATGCCAAAGTAACGGCCAGGGGAGACTTCCCTGGTGGCCAGTGGTTAAAACTCCGCCCTCCCATTGCAGGGACCACAGGGTTGATCCCTGGTTGAGGAACTAAGATCCCGCATGATGCCCTCTCATTCAGCTAAAAACATAATATAAAATAAACAAAGAAGTGGCAAGGGGGATGAAGGGAAGGAGATGCAATCAAAGGACTAATAACAGAAGAGATGTAGGGATTTAGAAAAAGACAAATGCCAGGATGTGTCTGATGATAGTAAGCCTATATACTGGGTTAGCCAAAAAGTTCGCTCAAGTTTTTCTGTAAGATCACATGGAAAAACCCAAATGAACTTTTTGGCCAACCCAATACTTGATGCTCTTTAAGATTTACTTTTGCATGAAAAGAAAAGGAGGACAGAAGGCAGGACTTGTCTTTGAGGGAAAAGCAAAATAACAACAACAACAACAGCAACTGTTTTAATTCCAAGGTGCTATAAAACTGAAGTAGAAGAGTAGACATCTCGGGTTGCAGTAAAGAGCATCCAAGGGTACTTGCTGAGGGCTCTACACCACATTACAAAATACATACACAACGTACATACTTTATATACGACAACATACTTTATATTCCTTTCTCCATTTCTCCTGCTCCTACCTTCTTTCTTCTTTCCCTTCCTCTTCCCTGTAGTCTGTCCTAGGCCCATATACATCAGCAGAGCTTAGCTCTCAAGTCAGGAAGAATGCATAACACCCTGCCCTCTGACTTCCCTCTCACACTAACATTAGTGTCACAACCACAATTTACTCGACACGCCTCAGAATCCCATTATAGAAATTCAAGTTCTTCCCAAACTGCTTTGTGGGACTTATTTAACCTAAAAGCTCAGAGATGTTTACCTCTGAGCCTGCAGCCCTGCAGTGGAATAACTTAATAAATGGACGTGGCGGAGACACCTTTATGTTTCCTATGCAAATACTGCTTAGAAAAGCCATTAATGGGAATTATGGAAGGAGAAAGCCAACTAAATACATAGGCCAGGAAAAGCAGGGATGGATGACTCAACTGGCCTTCAGGGGCCTTCTCCTCTGCTCGTAATTTTATTAGAACCATTACCAGTGAAGAAATCTGGAGCTTTTCGAATTGAACCATAAATTGTTTCTGCTTTCTATGGGATCCTAAAGGAATTTCAGGGGGAATTTTTCTTTGCTTTGTGGAGTGGCTCCCTATGGACTGGGGGAAGTCTTTTGGAAATTTCTGGGTTACTCTTGGGGACTTTTCCTGAAATAGATTCTTCTTTAGAAGTTATTAATTTTAAAAATACATCAGAATTTTTTGTATAAAAATGCACAGCATGCAGCCCCAAATTCAAGTTTACAGGATTCATAAAAAACACTCTCATAATGGTAACATCTTATCATGGTGGAAATGTTTTCTGCCTATGGTTACAAAACCTTGTGTTACTGCTTTAATCTCTGCAGTAAGAAGTCATTGTTTTAAAAACAAGACACTGAATGTGTTTTTGACAATCCCTCATTACCCAATTTATTTTTGGCAGAAGTGCTATAAAGTGTTTCCTTTTTATTTATAAAAAATATATTATTTGTGATTCTGGGGAAAAAGACAACGAAATGACATGGAAAGCACCTTAAAATGTTTGTCTGCAAAAGCACTTGAAGGCTCATAACAACTGTTTGATGTAGTGTTTATTGTGTTCAATCATCACATTTATTTTATTTAAAAGTGCATGCCTCTTGCAACATCCCAGTTTTAACAAAATCATCTTTTACTGTTCATATCCTCCTTAGAAAACTTCAGGTGGCATTAATAATGCTACCCATTCACACCTGACTCTAACACAATACTCGAAATTAACTATGATTTAACAAAAATAATGAAATACAATAATGCTGCCCATTCACAGGGATGATATAAAAAACTCTTCTTTCTTTTCAGTTGTTTCTCTCGTGGCCAAAGTTCTAACACTAACAACAAATTGTTGTTTAAAAGACAGATATCATACGGTATCACTTATATGTGGAATCTAAACTATGACACAAATGAACTGAGCTATGAAACAGAAACAGAATCGTGGACAGGGAACAGGCGGGAGGTTGCCAAGGGGGTTGGGAGAGGGCTGGGTGGAGTGGGAGGCTGGGGTTAGCAGATGTAAGCTTTTATTTATAGAATGGATAAACAACAGGTTCTATTCTACTCTGTAGCACAGAAAACTACATCTTATGATAAACCGCAATGGAAAACCATATTAAAAAAGAATGTGTGCATATATGTACGTTTAACTAAATCACACCTGTAGCAGTAGTTAACACTGTAAATCAACTATACTTTAATTTTTTAAAAATCGATATAGGGAACAATACTTCATACTTTGTAATAACCTATATGAGAAAAGATTGAAAAATAATGCATATATGTGTGTGTGTGTGTATATATATATATATATGAATAACTGAATCACTTGGCTGTACACCTAAATCTAACATGACACTGTAAATCAACTCTACCTCAATAAAAACATACATTGTGATAAAAGGTGATAGATATGAATGGGAAAATTGCTTTTAGTTTTTGGAGAACAGTATCTTCAGCTTTTATTTCATTATTAGCCTCTTAACCCAAACAGGTTTCCTTTTGCTATTTTCCCTGCTCTGTCTCAAGTTTCGCAAGCAAGACTTTTCTTGGTTTGCAACTCCCGTCGAGTAAAAGATCATTCTGGTGTCTCTATGGGGCCACACTGTCCAGGCTATACTAAATTTGAAGTCCTTTCTCCCTGATTCCACACCCTGCTTTACAAAAACACACCATTTGCAGATCAAAGAGAGACGATTTATGCTTTCATCCAGCTGACGGACGATTAAATTAAAACAGATCAGCAGTGCGGTGCACGGGCAGGTGGCTCCCACCACCATGGTTGGCCTCAGAGCGATTAAATTGTGGCGGAGATGGAGGGCCTTCCGCTCCCATTCCCGCACTTACAGATCAAACGGTGACAAATGAGATGTTACTGCTCTTGTAAAGCAAGGCTACAATCTGTCAAAATCCAACATAATTTGTGACCCTCTGTGACATCCTCTTTCTCTCTCTCTCGCTCTCTCTTTTTTTTTTTTTTTTGACATTTGAATACAGTGATTGTACTAGAGTCAAGTCCATTTAAGTGAATATAGTCAATTCTATCTAAAGGAATACAGCCTGTTAGCTCCAACATGGTAGCTGAATATATATCTGTTGAGTACTCCAGCGACCCTTTGTGTTAAGTGCATACCATTAACAATGAATTCTGATTTTTTCCAAGTTATATAATTTGATATCTTGACAGCCCAGACACTTAAAGCACTACTATTTGTTTTAAATGGCTTTATTTTATTGTTTAAATGTCAGTATCAAAATAAAGTAATGCATACAGCCTTGTCAGTTCTACTGCAGAGGGAAGGATTCCCGTTGAGGAGAGTCTTGAAAGAGTTTGTTCTAAAAATGGACTCAAAAGTCAATTGCAATGTCTCTTGGCTGAATCCTTAAATGACTCATGAAACATATTTATACTGCGTTTTCTGTTTAGCTGGTGCATTTAATAAGGCACTGAGGCATAAACAGCAAAGGGAGCATAGCATCTTAACTTACTGAAGTTGACATCGTTGCCAGGTTTGAAAAAAAAGAAAAAAAAACCTAACTATGGGAAATAAATGAGGAATGCTTGATAAAAACCACAGACCAGATTAAACAGGCTTCTTCGTGGGCTTTCATTGTATAATCTGTGGGATTACTGTAGGTGGCTTAATCGTCAAGGAAGAAAATATAAGATTCAAGGGACTGATTGAGGATAGTTTCTAATATTTTTAACTACTTGAATGACAGGGAGAATTGATTCTCTCCGGCTTCCACTCCATTCAGACCTGTTTGGGGTTTATGAGCCCATCACATTTCAGAAAAGTCATTAACTTTCTACTTCAAAGTGGCTAAAGATCTTTCCCAAAAGATTTCTGTTGACCACAAACCTTTAGGCAGAGCAACGTCAACCTTCTGGGAAATCTCTCTGAAATAACTTTGTTTACAAAGAATAAAGGTATATCTCGGCTCTTTGAGCACTTTTTTTTAGGGTTATACTTCAAGGTTCATGGGTATAAAATGTTTTCCTTCTGTGCAGCTCATTCGGTGATCTACCAAAATGGGTGTGCTCAAGTTATTCGGCTCCTCCTGGTTTACCTCTGGGCTTGTTGGCCCCCATTTTAAAGTAAGTGTCCAGCTTGACTAAAATCCCTGTTAATGACTTGGCTTCAGGAGCCCAGCTGGCTAAAGAGCAGACCCCGGATTACAGCACTTTACAACAATCAGCAGAGACAGAAAATTCACCTCCACTTTTGGCACATGGCACTGTGATACACACTAATCTACCCTTATTATGATGCACCTTTATATTATTGCTACCCAGACGCGGAGAGGAGAGTATGAGCCATAAGACCTACAGACCTTGCCTATTAAAGGAGGAGTCCAAGTCAGTCTGAACACATCCAAGGAGCCACGCATTTGCTTTCTACAGCCAGGAAAAGGAATTCACCCTCCAAAAAAGGAAACCAGAGTCTATGGCCAGCAGCTCTACTGTGTCAGAAGTTACCAGAGGGGTGCTCCAGTGGATGATCACAGAAGAAAGCCTATATTAAGCCCCTGACATACAAATGGGTTCCATTCTGAGATCACATTTGTAAGTCCAACTTGTTCGTATGTCCAACAATGGCTTGTTTGCCCATGTTTTAGGTACCCAACTAACACAGTCGGCTACATATGAATAGCACTATACTGTAATAGGTTTATAATACATAAAAGATAAGCAAACACAAAAAATAAAGAGAACATTTTTAATCCTACAGTACAGTACCTTGAAAAGTCCAGTAGTACAGTACAACAGCTGGCATACAGGGGCTGGCATTCAGTGAACAGGCAGAAAGAGTTACTGACAAGAGGTGGGAGATGGTAGAGCTGAAGGATCATCAGCAACAGGAGACAGAGCGTAAGCTGCAATTTCACTCATGTCTGAAATGACTGGATGTGAGAATGCACGTTCGCATCTTTGAAAGTTCCCAATTTGAAGTTTCCTGTGTAGGGGACGTAACTGTATTGGGGTTTGGCTCCACTACTGTGTGTCTGTAGATTTCTAGAATGAAAATCCCATGGACTGAGGAGCCTGGTGGGCTGCAGTCCATGGGGTTGCGAAGAGTCAGAAACGACTAAGCGACTTCACTTTCACTTTTCACTTTCATGCATTGGAGAAGGAAGTGGCAACCCACTCCAGTGTTCTTGCCTGGAGAATCCCAGGGATGGGGCAGCCTGGAGGGCTGCCGTCTATGGGGTCATACAGAGTTGGACACGACTGAAGCGACTTAGCAGCAGCAGCAGCAACTATCATAGTTACCTAACCTGTGGTATGAGTAGTTTGTTATCATTGAAAACCTACCAGCATTGGGGAATAAATATGCTTAGTGAAATAAGTCAGACAGAGAAAGACAAACACTGCAAGATAGCACTTATATGTGGAATTTAAAAATACAAGTGAATGCATATACAAAATAGAAATAGACACACAGCTATAGCGAAGAATCTAGTAGTTATGAAGAGGAGAGGGAAGGGGGAGGGGAAGTTTGGGGTATGGGATTAAGAGATACAAACTACTATGTATAATTCAGTGACAAAGGTACATTGTAGCACAGGGAATTATAACTGTTAATAAAGTATAATCTGTAAAAAAAAAAAAGAAAGAAAGAAAATGAACCACTATGTTGTACACCTGAAACTTTATAATACAACATGGTAAATCAACTATCAGTTGAGTTCAGTTCAGTCACTCAGTCATGTCCACCTCTGTGAACCCATGTGAAGCAGCACACCAGGCTTCCCTGTCCATCACCAACACCCAGAGTTACTCAAACTCATGTCTATCAAGTCAGTGATGCCATCCATCTCATCCTCTATTGTCCCTTTCTCCTCCCGCCTTCAATCTTTCCTAGCATCAGGCTCTTTTCCCATAAGTCAGTTCTTTGCATCAGATAGCCAAAGTATTGGAGTTTCAGCTTCAGCATCAGGTTCAAGACTGATGAATATTCAAGACTGATTTCCTTTAGGACTGACTGGTTGGATCTCTTTGCAGTCCAAGGGACTCTGAAGAGTCTTCTCCAACACCACAGTTCAAAAGCATCAATTCTTCAGCACATAGCATTCTTTATAGTCCAACTCTCACATCCATACAAGACTGCTGGAAAAACCACAGCCTTGACTAGACGGACCTTTGTTGGCAAAGTAATGTCTCTGCTTTTTAATATGCTGTCTAAGTTGGTCATAACTTTTCTTCCAAGGAGTAAGCGTCTTTTATTTTCACGGCTGCAGTCACCATCTGCAGTGATTTTGAAGCCCCCCAAAATAAAGTCTGTCATTGTTTTCATTGTTTCCCCATCGATTTGCCATGAAGTGATGGGACCAGATGCCATGATCTTATTTCCTGAATGTTGACTTTTAAGCCAACTTTTTCATTCTCCTCTTTCACTTTCATTAAGAGGCTCTTTAGTTTTTGCTTTCTGCTATAAGGATGGTGTCAATCTGCATATCTGAGGTTATTGATATTTCTCCTGGCAATCCTGATCCCAGCTTGTGCTTCATCCAGTCCACCATTTCTCATAATGTACTCTGCATATAAGTTAAATAAGCAGGATGACAATATACAGCCTTGACGTACTCCTTTCCCAATTCAGAACCAGTGTGTTGTTCCATGTCCAGTTCTAACTGTTGCTTCTTGACCTGTAGACAGATTTCTCAGGAGGAAGGTCAGGTGGTCTGGTATACTATACTTCAGTTTTAAAGAACGCATGGTCTACCCTGAACCAGTTAGAAATGGGTATATAACACAGAAAATGCAGGTTTGGCAAATGTTCTCTTCACAGCAATCCTTCTCAAGTCTAAACATGACTTGAAAAATTTTAACAAGATTGATTTTTTACTTTCCCCTTAATCCCATCCTGTTCTTTCTCCCCATTGTTTATAAACGTAAATAGGTTAGAATTGTGTGTTGATCTGTACCTATTGTGACCGACCAACAGCAGTCGCTGGGGTTGCCAACTGGCCTGCATTTGTTAACAGATTATTTCTACTTGTGTGAGTTCTGTCTGGCTCCTGTGTCTGCAAAGGCTTATGCTGACTTTATAACCTGCCACAAAGTGATGAGCTGATCTCTAGTCCTCACTTTCCTCTCTCTTCTTTCCCTTTCCTGCTTTTGATGTAGATTCTCTATTAGACGCAGGGGACATAAAGCAGGTTTTCACCTCTGCCTGGAAGGAAGCACAAGAGGAGCAAAAAGGAAGGCGGCAGAAATATTCAGAACTTGAAAATCTTTTCCCTACCTCCAAGATGAGGATAAATGTCCCCCAAAGATTACCTGAGATCCACGTGCAGACAGCTCTTCCCTCAAAGGATTCTCCTGACACCCCAGTGGTTGTTTGTTTTCCTTTCACCTTCTTTTAATGGAGTATGATTCTCCGTGTATGCAGAAAGTGAAAGTCGCTCAGTCGTGTCTCTTTGCAACCCTATGGATTACACAGTCCATGGAATTCTCCAGGCCAGAATACGGGAGTGGGTAGCCTTTCACTTCTCCAGGGGATCTTCCCAACCCAGGGATCGAACGCAGGTCTCCTGCACTGCAGGGGGATTCTTTACCAGCTGAGCCTCAAGGGAAGCCCCAGTGTATGTAGCCATCTTCCCAAATAAGACTACTGCTTTGCATTTGTTAATGACATCTTTGTAAGATAAAACCCATCCAATTTGTATTTCAACATTTCCAATGTTTGCTATATGGTGGTAATTACACCTGAACTTTCCTACCACTAAAAATTTCCCCAACTTTCCTTAGATTGGTAGCTCTCATCTTCCCGAATAACTTTTCCAGCAACAGAAGTGCATATGAGTGGCTGATGTTAACCAAACCGGAGGCCACTTGAGAATGCCACTAAAAGAATAGCGGCTGAAGGTTATAAATAGGTGACACTATTTATAAAGCATCAACAAAATGCTTCATGAAGTGAAACATAAAGCCCACGCAGTCATATTGTTAAAGACCTGTCCCCGTGTCTAATATCTACATAAACAGCAGCATGAACATAGTCTCATGAGCTGCTTTGTTTGGTCTCAAGCTCATCACAGGCACAACTGAGGAAACTTCCTACAAAATGCTGGTCTGCCTTAAACAACAACAACAACAACAACAAAACAATTTCTGGGGTGTTGAAGACTTACAAAGTGAGCAAATAGAGTATCACAAAGCAGAGTTCAAAAGAATCCCAATTACTGAACAGTCAGGAATGATTATATATTGCAATACTTAAGTTTAGACCAATAACATTTTGTTAACAAGAACATTCAATTCTTAGCCTCAACCTCACCTGGCACTTGTTGCTACTGAAAGATTAAGGTTATCTCTCTGTGTAAGTAACCCACGTTTATGTCCAAAATTAGACTGTAAAGTGGGAGCCTTCTTGGCTAGAATAAAATGGTTTTTAACGTCAATTTATAAGTACTCTGAAAATGCAAGTCCCTTTCCCTCAGCTGAATGACTAATGCATAACAAGATTTTGTGATATCCAAACCATTGACTGTCAGAAAGATTTAAGCTCAAATCAACATGCATTTATTCTATGGTACAGCAATATGGAAGGCTGATAGCATGAATATTTTACAGTAATGTTTCAATATTAAAATCCCTATATTGAGATTCTGGAGTAACATGCAAATTATATTTAACCATCAAAAAAATTCACTGAAGTACTTATTAGGGTATCAGTAATAATAGTCATTAAAATTTTATGATCACTTAAAAGAACACTAAATAAAGACAGTTTAGCAAATGCCCTATTTACATATTTTAACAAGACTTACATAGTAATATCAAAATCACATTGAATTTGAGAGTAAAATTAAACTTGCCCTTAAAAGAACAGATACATTATGATCTACTCTAATAAATTTACTTGTTTTCCCAATAGTGGGGTGAGTTGCATGGATTTATTCATTTTGCCTTTTCAGATCAGCTGTGATATTATACAAGATATGACCAAAGGTCAGGGGTTCAATCTAGGGATTAAGAACAGAATTAACTAAACAGGCTGTATAGGAATTGAGTCTGCAATCTTAGCCTCCAGCACCAAGTCCTATTTTGCTCTACTAAACATTAACACATGGACATCACTTGATTTTATATAGATATAAGTAAAGACTACGTATATAACTACTTCCACATATATATGTATATACATAGGTGGCTCGCTTTCATTTAGAACATTTTAGGATATTTATACAAGTTAGACATTTTGATATATAAAATAAGAAGTTGACTTTTCACAGCATTTTAGAATGCTGATGACAATCATTTTCAAAACTGAGGGCCCTCACACTTTGCAGCTAAATCCAGTGTAGAGCATAAAACTAAAAAATGGGTGGGATTTGTCTTCTTTACCCTATATGTGTAAGGTTAAGAGTGATCACTGTAAATTCAATGCACTTGAGTAAATAGCAGACCAACAGAAATTCTCAAGGAGAGATATATGTAGGTACTCAGGGAAGATGGGTGGTCTGGGGTCAACAACCAAGTCTGTGGAGAGTGATCGTGCCATTGACCCAGTCACTTTGGTTTCCTTGGGATGACTGATTTACTGGAAAACACATCCGGTAGAACCCATTAGGCTCCATCAGAATTTGAGGCTCATGGGTGGCCAATTCATTTGGCAAGACAGGCAGCATCACAGAATCCAATGAAGAATAAATAAGCCACACCATATATGAGTCCTTAGCTATCTTCCTTGTTTCCTTGTTTAGTGCATTTACAAAATAATTAACACTGCTGCTGCTGCTGCTAAGTCGCTTCAGTCGTGTCCAACTCTGTGCGACCCCATAGAAGGCAGCCTGCCAGGCTCCCCCGTCCCTGGGATTCTCCAGGCAAGAACACTGGAGTGAGTTGCCATTTCCTTTGAAAAGAGGAAACTTCCTAATATCATACTGTCCTGATTGTATGTGTGCATGTGGGTATATACACGCTTACATGTATGAGAGAAGGAGATGATCACAGAACTGACAGATTCTTGAAATCAGAAATTTATAGAAAAGATGAAATATGTCAAGTGATGCTTTCTGAAGTCTTATCTAAATAAACAAAGAAAAAATATCAGAAATATTTGGGAGTAACTTCACTCAAAGCCCATGACTGACACTGTTTCCATTTTACTTCTTCAAAGAAATAGGAGTTAAGGCTTCTCACTTTCACTGGCTGTCATGTAAGTAACTTTCAGCAACACTTCATATGGCAGCTATATGAGCTTTCCACTAAGGACATTAACTTTTTTCTTTCAAAACTCTAGCTAACACTAAGCAGTTCTGTATTCTAAGGAGTTCCGTATTCTGAAAGTCACACACTAGTAACAAAAGACCACAAGCACTAATTTGCAGTGTATTTGTGCCCAGTTACTGAAGCATTTTCATCTTTCTCACCATCTCTTTTTTTCTTTTTCAGGTTAATATCAATACTAAGTGAACTAGGCCAGACAGAGAAAGACAAATATGTGATACTGTTTATACGTGGAAATTTGGAAAAAAAAAAAAAATGATGGAAACAAACTTATTTACAAAACAGAAACAGACTCACAGACTCAGAGAATGAACTTATGGTTATTAGGGGAGAGTTGAGGGGAGCACAGATTGGGAGTTTAGGACTGGTACACACTGCTATATTTAAAACAAATAACCAACTGTATAGCACAGGGAACTCTGCCACTCTGTAATGACTTAAAGGGGAAAAGGATTTGAAAAAGAATAGATACACGTATATGTATAACTGAACCACCCTGTTATACACCTGAAACTAACACAACATTGTTAACTCTATTTCAACATAAAATAAAAATTTTTTAAATTATATTTTTCATGACATAGGTTTGTTTAGTTGAAGAGTTAAAAGATACCCCAAATCACTTGATAACCAAATAATCCACAAAGAGCATTCAATACAAGTGGCTAGCAGAGAGTCCAATTTTATTAGAAATATCTAGTCCATAAAATATCTTAAAAGGTTTTTGAATCTGAAAAGTCCATTCAGTGTGAATTAGGAAAAAAAAAAAACAAACAACAACCTGAATATACAATATGCATTCAAAAAGATTCAAAGTGCACAAAATTCTCCATCTCATGGCATTTCCCAAAGTTTTAAAAATTAAAGAATAAGCCCTTTTGACAATAACAAAGCTCTCGATACATGTAGAAATTTTTTTCATTTAATTAGAAGCCCTCCACTCTATAGTGACGGACTGTATATAGTAATAGACTGTAGTCTACAAAAGCCTGGGTTCAGAAGTCAATTTCTAGGTTTGAATCCCAGCCCTAAAGTATCTGTGTGAATCTGAACGAGTTACTCAGTACCTTTGTTCTCCAATTTTCTCATCTACAAAATGGGTTAAAAATAGCACCTATACCAATCCTTAGTATAATTATGACAATGAAATGACTTAATACACATAAAGCTCTACTTGCAAACCATCATTATTTAATACATTTTAGATCATCCCGTCACAGAGCCAATTTGCTAGTTTGAATACTATGCTGCCCCCAGAGAGTCCTACTCAGTCTTTTATATTCATTCATTCAACTGCTCCTATTCTTAAAGAATTTGGAGAAGGACATGTTACCAAGCTAGTAGCTAACCAAGAAAAAGAATTAATGAGGCCTACTCTTGACAATAAGCATGCACTTTGGTGGTGTGAAGTAATTATTTAAATTATATAAACCAATCCTTCCTTCACTAATTGTAGTTCATTCCCATTATACTCTAGGCACAAAATGAATGAGAGATTTAATCACTTATATGTGACCAAAGAAAATGTTGATGACATATTTTATTTGACCTCAAGGACAAAAAAATATAAATATTTACAAGAAGGTATACTTTTATATGATGGTAATCTCCTTTCATCCATGGTCCTTTGATCTGTGACTATCTTTACCATTTGGAGGATCTACTTAAATATACTCCATTTTGAGAAAATAGCTCAAGACAGAGTAGTATTTTGAATGATGCAGAAAAGGAAACTGATCTTTAAACATGTTTGGCTCACCAATCTGAAATCTGCTCCTCCGTGAGATAACATCAATACTGACATCAAGTTTGGACACTAGACGTCAAGATGCAGAGTGTTTTCCAAAGAAGACTCCCATCTTTGCTTTTACATCAGCCAATGAATACTGATAAGACTGTGGAAGCAGCCTTGGATATGTATCCACAGCAGAAACTTCATGTAAGTGGCATTTAAGTGATATTTATGTATAAAATTTTGCTTACTTATTCTAGGCTAAAGCACTCAAAGCTCTGACCTTGACCTACCCTTTGCCCAGCTGGGCAAAAATCCAATTTACTACTCAGTTTCAAGAACTTCTTTTACGTTATATTGGAAAAAGGATGCCTTTCTACCTCATATAGTAGTAAAAGAAACATCCTGGTGATATGTGTTTAAAAGACCTGACAAAGAGGTACCTTATTGAGGGTCACACACAATAACTATTCCATGCATTCAATCAAAAGATAACCACTGGTGGCACCTTGGTGACACCCTGGTGTCGCCCAGAGAGGGGAAAGGAGATGTAGAAGGAGGTCACCCCACATGTTCAGGTCACGCTTAGTCACTCAGTCGTGTCTGACTCTGTGACCCCACGGACTGTAGCCCACCAGGCTCCTCGACTATCTATGAGGATTCTCCAGGCAAGAACACTGGAGTGGGCTGCCATGCCCTCCTCCAGGGGATTTTTCCAAACCATGTCTCCCACATTGCAGGTGAATTCTTTACCATCTGAGTCATCAGGGAAGCCCAAGAATACCAGAGTGGGTAGCCTATCCCTTCCCCAGGGGATCTTCCCAACCCAGGAATCGAACTAGAGTCTCCTGCATTGCAGGTGGATTCTCTACCAGCTGAGCTAGCAGGGAAGTCCATGTTCAGGTTATATGATGATAAAGCCACCTTCCTTAGAAAAAAGGGCTTCATTCAGATACCTCTAGCCAACAACTTAAGTCCTCAACAAGGCCATCTCTTCATGGAATGTTTCATAATCAAGCCATTTGGGGACCTGTCAGCAGCCACAGGAGACAAAATTCCACTCTCCCAAGCTGCCTTGGTTTTGATTTTTTGAACCAGAAACTCTCTTTTTAATTTGCACTTTCTAGTTATTTACTTTTAATGGAAAGATAACTGCTTTACAAAGGTGTGTTGGTTTCTGCCATACATCAGCAAGAATCAGCCTACGGGATACAGATGTCCCCTTCCTCTTGAACATCCCTTCCCCTCCCCATCCCATCCCACCCCTCTAGGTTGTCATGTAACATCAGCTTGAGCTTCCTGTATCACATAGGAAATTCCCACTGGCTGTCTATTGACAGACTACAATATGTATGTTTCCCCGCTACTTTCTCAAATCATCCCACCTGCTCCTTTCCCCGCTACTTTCTCAAATCATCCCACCCGCTCCTTTCCCCGCTGTGTGTCCACAAGTCTGTTCTCTGTCTGTGTCTCTACAGCTGCCCTGCAATAGGTTCATCAAAATTAGAGTCTGAAGGCACGCCGGGAGTAATCAATTGTAGCAATGCACTTCACTGGTTTTACCATGAAGTGACTACTGCTCCTTCCAACAATATTACCAAATCTGGTCAGGCACCGAGTCAGGTGAATTCTCCCTTGAAATGCTTCAAGTTCATCTCTTTCTGGTCCTCAAGTGGACCCACGCTATTTGACACTTGAAATGTCCACAGTGATGTGCTCACTAGACTGCTTGCCTCCCTCACCTTCCTCCACGCTTCCATCTTCACACATGGGTACCCATCACTTCCCTTAATATATAGAAGCCTTAGACCCTGGGTATCTACTGTCTATAGGATGCAGTGTACATATTTGGCCTGGAATTCTAGCAACATTCTCCATGACCTTGGTCTTAGCAACTTCATCCTCATCTCCAGATTCTGCCTTTCACAAAACTTGATTTGAGCCAGAATGATACTTACTGGGCCTGAAAAAATCATTGAAGACTTATGACTCAAGTGACATCCACACACAACTGGTCACAACTACTCTTCTGAGGAAGGTCCTTTTTCTCAATCTTTGCAGTTCTAAGAACTAACATTCCTTTAAGAATAGAAATCCACTTCTAAAAACACCCTGGTGTCACCTTTAATCAGGTAGGAACTGATCTCTGATAACTAGTGTCTGACTTATTTATATGGGATCTCTTTTGTGCTCATGAGAATGGTTGATATCTTTTAGTTGTTCTTTGATTCTTCTCAACTAGATCAATAGTCTTTTAGGGGCACAGACCCCATACTTGAAATTCCCTGGACACATGAAAGTGACCTACACGTAACAGAAGATCTGTTCACTATGATAGTAAGAAAAATGCACATTTCTCCCTTCTGTTAAGTAACTCCAATGAAACACAAAGAAAAGGCATATATATTTTATAATGCATAAGCATATATAGATATAATAAATTATATAATATACACAATTATTTGCCTAGTAAGCCATGTTCTTTACGGGTGTTTTGCTTCTTATAAGCTCAATTTATAAGGTCAGATTTTTCCTGAAGAAGAAATTTAGATGCATATCAATCACTCTGATTACAGGTTTCTTTCTTTCAATATACTCTACTTTGATTTAAGCCATTTGAAGTCTCAAAGAAATTATTAGTGTATTTGAAAGGAATGTCCATATTTCTGGATGAGATTGGCTCTTTTAAAGATACAGGAATAAAGAAAGAAGGAGAATATAGTCATGTAAACAAATCTAAACCCTTCCTGTAGAAAAGAGCACTTTAATCATCTCATTTTTTTTTTCTAGGAGTTCATAACATTAACTTCTATAGTCACAGTTCAATGCAACTTACGACTAAACTTGGCCTCCATCGAAGTCATTAAACTCTACCTTTTAAGAACAGGGGAAAAGACTCTGTTTGCAGCATTATAAAGATTAGCATTACCCCCATAGGTGATATTATTATCACGTAAATTCCTCCATCATATAAACGATGCATCCATTCACTGAGGCCAGAATGTATTAATGTAAAATACTCCCTGTCCCTGTTCTTCTGACAGGATTTCCCTGGTGGTTCAGTGGTAAAGAATCCACCTGCCACTGCAAGAGACATGGGTTCAGTCCCTGGGTTGGGAAATGACAACCCACTCCAGTAATCTTGCCTGGAGAATCCCATGGACAGAGGAGCCTGGTGGGCTAGAGACCACAGGGTTGCCAACAGGCAGACATGACTGAGTGAGCACACATGCACACTCTTCTGACAAAGCAGGAAAGGTGGTAAGACAAAGCTCTGCTATTGCGTAACTAAGGAAACAGAAGATTTCCTTTATCAATAAGGAGGAAGCAAGACATCTGGAAACTAGTCAGATGCTTACAAACCCTTACAAGGATATCCTTGCAAGGGCCACTAGACCATATCGCTCTGAAAATGCACCCATGTCACACTTACAGGCAGAAAGATGCTGAAATTAATAGTAACTCACTATGATAAATATACTGAGAATTTGCAAGTGCGCTCTACACACTGCGCTCAGTCGGTAAGCCATGTCCAACTCTTTGCGACACCATGGACTGTAGCCCACCAGGTCCTCTGTGCATGGAATTTTGAAGAATACTAGAGCAGGTTGCCACTTCCTGCTCCATGGGATCTTCTCAACTCAGCAATGGAGCCCGCATCTCTTGCATCTCCTGCACTGGCAGGTGGATTCTTTTACTACTACCCGACCTGGGAAGGCCCTCTCTACACACTGGGTTGGTCATAAATAGCTTATGTGTGCATGTACAGCAAAATGCACAGAAATACAAACAAATATGTAATAAAGGCAGGTCTACATAGAAAGCATGTGCTTCAGGGTGTATATCCATGTGGATCAAATGTACTATTCATCATGTATAAATCAAACTCTACCAGCCAAGTCCACATCCCCAGACCATTACTATTTGGAAAAGATCTGAAACACTCCTTTTCCCCAAAATATGCTCAGCCAATATCACTTCCACTAAGACTTAGAAAAAAAGCCCAGAGAGACAGAAAAACCCCATGAGCGACCATCAAATGCCAGCCTCGGTCTCCTTCTCCCATAAATCACAGACAGTAGGGTGCTGAGCACTAAAAATCTGAAGCCGAATAAATTTCTAGAACCATGAATAGAAACTTGCCTTTGCTCATTTCTGGCAATACTGTGAGTTTCTGTTCCTGTGTTCACTTATCATTGCAAAGATGAAAAAGCATTCAGATACTTAACGGTGTCTAATAATAGGAGACAGTTTAGAACAGAAATAATTCCAGACTTCTAAGAAACCTGTCAAAATTTCCCAGAGGTAAGAAACAATGACCTACAGTAGACCGTGGCCGTGACCCTGGGGTCTAAGTGCTAACTCTAAAAAAGTGCCATGAGATATCTGATGACAGCTGATCAAGACATCATTTTACACCCTACCTGGACCAGATAATACACTCAAATGAATATTCAGCATACCTGCCTTCAATACCACATGGAAACTCACAGACAGACACAAGAAAAAAAATGACATTCTTTTTTCAGGGCTCTCCTTGAATCCATACAAGACTCAACCCTCATCTTTATGCTACTGTTCTCAAATTAACATCTCATCTCAGTCCCTGAAATTCTTACCTGGATTCCAGCCTCATGGTTTTAAGTGTTGTGAATCATTTTGATTTGGATACTCCGATATGACCTGAAACCCAGCACATCTGAACTAAACTCATGCTCAATTCCTGTTCAGTACTTATCAGAAGGCTTGGCTCACAGGTCAGAGAAAGCACCCCAAAAAATCCATGTTCAGTGAGTTATTTCTTCTCATACCAGTTACCATTCCACATCCTCCAATTCTGTTTCTTTCGGATCACTGGTTTCCTACTTTGCATCTTCGAAATAATTGAGTCTTACTGAGTTGCTTCCACCCTCCTCCCCACAATCCTCATTCAAACACTCACCAAATCCCTCCATCCTTTCTTCATAAAACTCTGACAGAATTACCTCTTGGAATACTTCAACCCTCAACCGGATGCTGATCACCTTTTACTGGACCAATGGAGCTGCAGCCTAGCTTAGCAAAATAACCATCTGCCTCTTTCCCCTTTCATCTGACCTGACTACTTCTACAGGATTAGAATTCATAAAAATAATAGCTTTGTTCCTTTTATAGGAACCTAAGCGCACTGCGTCTGCTTCATCCCTCCCAAGCAGTGTTCACAGAGCCACTGCCTGATTCCTGTCCACACCATTCTAATAAAACTGTTCTTGCCAAATTCAGTTTTGACCTCTTTGTTGGAAGTGAAAGAAATCTCACCAAGAAGTAACCATAAAATCTTGCAGTTTACAATAGTGAAAGAGGCAGTGCAGAGCCATGTACCTCAGACTCTAAGATATGCATATACAGATATAGATGCAAAAAAATTCAGAATGACTAACTATGTCATATCAAGAACCACAAAATTGCCCATACAAATTGACCCAGTTTTCCCTCCCTCATGGAATCATCTCACAAGAAATGATTTAAAAGAAGGAAAATGCTATAGAGTTATGTAAGATGATCATATGCACAATGGGGGGAAAATAACAAATGATCCCCAAGAAGCAAATAATTAGGTGCATGATACCATTAATTTTTAATGACATGGCACTTAAGAACACTACAAAAGTATACGTAAGAAATAATGTATGCACTACGATTATAGCTATGAACTGGGAATGAATAAAGGGCTATAGATAAATAAAAATAAAAATTATATTAGCTCTAAATTTTTTTTCAAAATGGAAATATTATAAGATTAAAAAGAGAGCCTGACTCCAATAAGGATATCAGTTTTGAGATAACTAGTCTTTAAATTCTAATTATTAAATTGCTAACAATTTTATCCTGGAATGAGAAATCAAGTGGGCCTTAGGAAGCATCACTACAAATAAAGCTAGTGGAGGTGATGGAATTCCAGCTGAGCTATGTCAAATCCTAAAAGATGATGCTGTGAAAGTGTGGCACTCAATATGCCAGCAAATTTGGAAAACACAGCAGTGGCCACAGGACTGGAAAAGGTCAGTTTACATTCCAATCCCAAAGAAAGGCAATGCCAAAGAATGAACTGCTTGCTGCACAATTGCACTCATTTCACATGCTAGCAAAGTAATGCTCAAAATTCTCCAAGCCAGGCTTCAACAGTACATTAACTGTGAACTTCCAGATNAAGGGGATGACAGAGGATGAGATGGCTGGATGGCATCACGGACTCGATGGACGTTGAGTCTGAGTGAACTCCAGGAGTTGGTGATGGACAGGGAGGCCTGGTGTGCTGCAATTCATGGGGTCGCAAAGAGTTAGACATGACTGAGCGACCAAACTGAACTGAAGTTTAATCAATTTTATTATTAAGACAGTTAGCTTTTGGTTTCATGGATTTTTCCATATTAAAATTTTTTTTTGTTTTACTGCATTTTGCTTTTATGTTATTAGTTCATTACTTTGAGGATCTCTGGGTGTAAGTGGCTCTTTGACTTTCTACTTTCTTCAGGTGGAAGCACAGGACAGTGAGCCCTTTCTCCTGCAGAGAGTTAATGCTGTACATGTTCCCATTAAGCACTGCTTTGGCTATATTTTACAAATTTTGATATGCTGTGTTTTCATTCTCATTCAGTTCAAAACATGCAACCACAAAATTAAAACACGCTTGCTCCTTGGAAAAAAAGCGATGACAAACCTAGACAGCGTATTAAAAAGTAGAGACATTACTTTGTCAACAAAGGTCCATCTAGTCAAAGTTAGTCAAAGTTATGTTTTTTCCAGCAGTCATATATGGATGTGAAAGTTGGACCATATATAAAGCTGAGAGTCAAAGAATTGATGCTTTTGAATTGTCGTTACTAAAGACAACTCGTGAGAGTCCCTTGGACTGCAAGGAGATCAAACCAGTCAATCCTAAAGGAAATCAGATGCGAAGAACTGACTTATTGGAAAAGACCCTGATGCTGGGAAAGACTGACGGTGGGAGGTGAAGGAAACAGAGGATGAGATGGTTGGATGGCATCACAGACTCGATGGAAGTGAGTTTAAGCAAACTCCTGGAGAGAGTGAAGGACAGAGAGGCCTGGTGTGCTGTAGTCCAGGGGTCGTGAAGAGCTGGACACGACTGAGTGACTGACAGTAATCCACTGCGGGCAAATGAAGAACTGCTGTCAGAGAGCCTCCAGCTTCTCAGACTGCAGACTGCATCACTTTACAGACCTGAAGGTACCTGAAAATCACGGTGATCAGGAATCTTGGAAAGGACGTCAACAGTCTTCATAGCAATATCCAGAAATCACCAAAAGGGAGAGAAAAATCACATAAATAGAACAGAGACTCAGAAAGGCTCTTAGTCAGTCCCTAAGTGGGTCAGTCACATTTGAAAACTGAGTGACCTGAAGTAATGCCAAAAGTAGCCATTCACGTAGCTGGTGAGCACAAGGCATCAAACAAGGCCCTGCCGCTGAGCAGAGAGGCAGCGCGAGCCCCTTCAGCTGCCCTCCCAGCACCACCACCATGCCCTTGGCCACAGGGGGGCAGCTGCGTCACAGAGAACCACAGCGGAAGCTAGCCAGGGACCTACCCACCCAAGATCGACCGCCCCCAGACAGCGCCTGCTTTCTGCAGGGCCCTTTACCTCCCATAACAGAGCTGATGACGCCGAGTCAGTCTCCACTGACTACAGTCGTCACTAAAATTGTGACGGTCGGAAAACTTCACGAGGGGGGGACAGGAGTTAGGGCCCGGGGCACAGCGACTGCCTGGGATGGTTACAAGTGTTGGGGGCAGGGAGGCGTGCTTGCCCATGAGCTGGAGAGCGAGCGGAGTGGAGATGCAGACCCCCAGCTAGGGACCAGCGGAGCAGAGGCCCGCACAGGAAGCACGGAGGGCGCGCACATGGGCAGAAGCAGCAGGTGGGCGGGCTCAGGGCCCTGCACAGACTGCAGGGTCTGCTGCGGAGGTCCTGGCCAGGCACGCAGGGGCCGCTGAAGCCTTTGTTGCCCTCTGGTCTCTCAGCAAGGGAAACTGAAAACAGTCATTACAGACAAGAAGAAACTTGACACTGCGGAGAGGGAAGGAAAGGGGGTGTGTGACATGCTGCTGACAGGGCGTGACGGTGCCAGCGCCTCTGTGGAGAANCATTAAGCTCCTGTGCTTAAAAATCGTTCATAGCAAGTACTTTAATTAGATACATTAGAGAGGAGCCAGTGCAGGTAACCAGACTACCCTACCCAGAGGAGGTGGGGGGCAGGGGAGGGGGCGAAGAGTCTCTTACTCTACCCTGAGACCTGGTTAAGGGACTAATCAGGGGCTGGTACCTTTCCTCCCCAGTCCCCCAAAGCCAACTGGGGACGTGGGTAGGGTGGGCTAGAGATAAAGAGATTCCAACGTCCTCCCAGCCTCGTCAGTATTCTGCCAGGTTATCACTGTATACATAGAGAAAGAATGGAAATGTGTTCAAGAAGGCAGATGTTAAGAGAAGCAGAGGACTGAGTCCTCTGTACTTTGTAAGCCATTTTTCTGGTTTTGCTTCCCTTCCTTTCTCTCTCCTCCCTTCTTTCCTCTTGGTTTTCCCTCTCTCTTCATGTCAGATCTCCCAACCCCCATACTCTGGGGCCAAAACCATCGCCACAAGATTTGCCAGAATGGTTACAAACCATCATTAAAGCGATGGGTGCTATACAGAACTCCTGAGTTGCTACCATTGATCTGATGTTCTGAAGTCAGTCAAGGGTGGACGGAGGAAAGGATGGGGAAGAGAAAAGAACATTCCTATGCAGAAATAATGCAGAAGTACTTTCCTGCTGGAATAACAGCTCTAAGGCAGGGTGTGGGAAGACAAATAAAAACCTTGCAGGCTTCCAGTGACTTGCAACCTGAAACCCAGGATACTTAAAGAAACGGAAATCACAAAATCAAGAAACCTCAAACAGCATAGGTTTTTGTTGTTGTTGTTTATTTTCCAGTTTCGGTGGATTTTTTTCCTTTTTTAAATTTAAATAAGGAGAATTCTTTCCTATGGAAAGAGCTAGCACAATCGCATATATGAAGGCAGAAACAACAGGTACTAAAGTGAAGGGGAGGGTGAAGGGTGAGCGTGAATCCACGGTTCCACTTCCCATCCGAGGTAAAAGCTCCCCCAACAACGTAGAAACAAACTGTACATTTCACCTTTAGCCATTGTCTGTTCTTTCAAATATGCGTTCTACAAGAACTTTTAACAACCTTTAACATCCTTTAAAAACGTTGCTTTCCTCTCTTTGTCTTTTCATGTAGACACACATGAAACAGTTTTTAAGGGATGGCATGCTTGTTAAAGTCCAAGGCGGAGGTAAAAGCCCTTCTTCACCAACGACTCATCTATTGTTAAATCCTGAAAAGCTAGAAGTGAATGCATACATTAGCATGTCCAAGAATAACTGCAGATGTCATAAATTACACTTTGGAAAAGTTAGCCATGATCTGGATGCGAAGTGATTCCATGGCTGCAAGGTCATTTGTTTCTGGTCCATGACAGACTTGCCTGCTGTCCCCCCACGATCCACAGAGGGGTCTCTGTAATTCTGGCAGGTTCTGCCGACCCTGCCTGTCACCTTCAGATCTCAGGCCCACAGGAAAGGGTCTTGGGCTGGAGTCACACAGAGCGTTATTGGGGACCTCTGACCTCAGTAAGTCTCAGAGAGCAGCAGTGTGAAGACAACCCAAACCTGCTGTGAACACAGCACTTGGTCATTCTGAAGGGAGAAAAAATGTCCAGAAAGATGACATTGGAGACCAAGCAGAACATATCTGCTTAGCTTTAGCTAGGCAGTGCCCCAAACACTTCAGACAAGAAAATAATACTGATGCTAATGATACTAATGACAGTTGACATTTACCACAGGGACTCATACTTGTCACAGTGTGCTAAATATTTAAAATTTATCTTATCTAATCCTCACAGCAAACTCTGTAGGGCATTATTATGATGATCACTATTTTATAGATGAAAAAAACTGGGTTGGAGACATTAAGAAACTTGTTTTCAGAGGGTCTTCCCTGATGGTCCAGTGGCTAAGACTCAGCTTGCAATGCAGGGAGCCAGAGTTCAATCCCTGGTCAGGGAACTAGATGCTACTTGCTGTAATTAAAGAGTTTGTTTGTGGCAACTAAGACCCAGCACAGCCAAAATAAAAAAAAAAAAAAAAAAAAAAAACTTGTTAGTAACTGGCCACCTAATAGCGACTTGGGGCTGTCTATCAGAAAATATTATGATCTCAATACACTATGTCAAATGACGTGTTTAAAAGACAATTCCGAACATATTCTCTTTATTTTTCCTTTATATATCTTTATATATGCCACTCGTGCCTTTTCAAGATATCATACTACCTACTGGAATTTTGCAATGTTAAAAGAAACTAAGGATTCATCATTTTTCTCTCTACTTCCCTCAGCCCTGAATTTCCTTTCAAATATCCAGCCATGAAGAAAAAAGAAAGTGCAGAGAAAGCAAAAGAATCAGGTATATGTGTGTCTGCACATCACAGGAGAAGACTTTTTATCAGTGATCTCTCTCGCTGTGATGGAAGGGAGGCAGAAGAAAGACCCTGAAACTAACCTCTGCTTCCCTGCCCCATTAGCTGTTTTCCAATGTGCAAATAACTCTGGTCTCCTAGGACCATTTAAGAGTTCAGCTGACTCTAGCATTCACTCCTTCTGGGTTTCCAGTTAAAATCAATGCATTAACTGAAGCTGCTAGTTAGATTCTGTATCTGCAAGTAGGAAAGGTGAGGAAGGGAAGAATTCCCAGCTTTATAAGCTTAGGAACTTTCAAAGAGGCCAGTTCCCCAATGGCATTAAAATAGAAGTAGAATTACTTGGAAAAGCTGGGGGATTTTGTTCTTTTCTACCTTAACAAAAGTTTTGATAGATTTTTTCTGCTGGAGCACATAACCAAACAGTTAAAGATTTGTGAGATAACCAGGAGATTCTCTATCTAATATTTCCAGGCATAGAGCGACTGAACTGAATTGCTGTTCCTTTTACTTTGTCACAATTAGTGGAGCTTTATTTTTCTACACTGTCCCCTCCAGATTCTAATTAATGACTTCTGGGGAGACCCACAGACATATACGAAATCACTGAGAAATACATTTGGACCTGTTGACTGCAGAATATGAAAGTGATTCTACAAACAGAAAAATGAAATCATCAGACGATGCCCTAGACTGCCTCTTGGGTGCTGATGCTATGATGCAGTGGCAGTCTCTTCTGCTAAACAGCCCATAATAGCCTACCTGGAAAGGGGGAAGTGCAGAAATACCAGCAACTCCAACATGATTCAAACCGTTTCTAAGAAGTAGTAGAAACAGTCTATGTAGAAATTTTAAGAAATGATCTTGTGGTCCTACAGAGAGCAACATTTACAGAAATCAGAAAACAGTCCTGTGATTGCATAGCCCTCTTGTTTTAGCATATCTATCACAAGGCACAATTAAATTCAGATAGTTCTGGCACCAAAACTATTCCCTGAAATCAAGGTCTCTTTGCTCATAAAAGGAGGTAATAGCAGAGGGATGCCTTCCACGTGCTGGAAATAATATTTCAAATCTTGACACTGTGGAAAGATTAACTAATCAAGAGAAAAACCAAAAGACTTCATTATGAACATCAGTAGAGCATATGGGCTTCAGAGTCTGAGAAATTAGGAATGAATTCTGATTTGCCATTTACTAGTTTTATGATCTTAGGCAAGTTATTTATATGAGTTATTTATATTTAAAATACATCTTATATAGAAAACAAATGTATGGTTACCAAAGGAGATGAGGGATAAATTAGGAGTTTGGGATTAATAGATACACAGTACCACTTTAAAATAGATAAACAGCAAGGATCTACTATACAGCACAGGGAATTATATTCAGTATCTTGTAATAAGTGCTAATGGAAAAGAATCTGAGTGGCACCCCACTGCAGTACTCTTGCCTGGAAAATCCCATGGACAGAGGAGCCTGGTAGGCTGCAGTCCATGGGGTCGCAAAGAGTTGGACACGACTGAGCGACTTTACTTTGACTTTTCACTTTCATGCACTGGAGAAGGAAATGGCAACCCACTCCAGTGTTCTTGCCTAGAGAATCCCAGGGATGGGGGAGCCTGGTGGGCTGCCGTCTATGGGGTCGCACAGAGTCGGACACGACTGAAGCGACTTAGCAGCAGCAGCAGCAGCAGCAGCATATACATACACATATGTATAACTTAATACTTTGTTGTATATCTGAAATTAACACAAGTCAACTATATTTCCATTTTAAAATTAGGTCTTAGTTTTCTCATTTATATTCATTAACATATCAAATATCTATGGGGAAGACAAATGAAAAACATCTTTTTCTTGCAATTCAGGATGTATCTATTGCTGTATCATCAGGGTACTCAATAAAAATTCAACACAACTTCTGAAATATAATTCTGTCACGGTCACACACATATAAAGAAAAATGTGGAAGTGACTTATATGTGATGATAGTACAAGAATTATTTCTAAAAATCACTCTGAAAAAATTATCCCTGCACTCAAGTTTTAATAATGTAACTCAAAGCCTACTAAACTAGGCTAAAAAAAAAAGAAAAAATTAATCAGTTATATTTTACTGAGCACCTATTAAGTGATCACTATGAGGTGTCATGGTATATTAAAATATAAACAGATACAGTCTTTTCTGAAGATCTTTATGCTTTCTGTATGGTAAAAGCTAAAGTGACTAATAGAATATAAAATACTACTAACACAATATTTTCTTATAGATTATTTGCTTACTGGGCATTATGCCAAAGAACATTACATCGATTACCTCATTTAAACCTCCAAACAACCCTCTGATGCAGTTAGAATTACAACCCTCATTTTACAGATAAAGGGTCAAGCAACTTGTTTGAGATAACACAGCAAGTAAGTAAGAAAGTGTGGATCGAACTCAGATTCTATTTCAGCACTGTCCACTATGTTACTCACTGGCCCCGTGGGACTATTTAATATAAATAAAATTAAATAAGATTAAAAATTCAACAATTATTTGCATTAGACACATTTCAAGGGCTCGATTCACAGTCACAGACTCCATTTGACCTGAGACATCAAGCTTTTTATCTTTACTTCCCTACACAGAAAACATGAAATCAAAATGTTAAATTGTACAAAAGAGAATATAAAGGCTGGTAAAATTCAGAAAGGGAGAAAATCTATATAATTATAAATAAGCAGGCATATGATTAATGATGGTAGATCACAAACCCCATGAGGGCAGAAACCTGTCTGTCATGTTCACTTTTTATCCCTGGCATAATAAACTGAGTGGTATGAAGCCATGCCCCAAAAATATTCATTGAAGGCGTGGATAAAAAGTGGATGAGTAAACACTTGAAGATGGGGTTGAATACATATGATTGGGGTCCATAAGTTGTTAGAAAGAAGCTCTTGGAGGAACAACCCCACCCCAATTCTATGTGTTACAATGAACAGGGTGTATTTTTTGGACAGCAC
Source organism: Neotragus pygmaeus (assembly GCA_006410875.1). Classification (NCBI taxonomy): domain Eukaryota; kingdom Metazoa; phylum Chordata; class Mammalia; order Artiodactyla; family Bovidae; genus Neotragus; species Neotragus pygmaeus. The sequence goes on from SJYV01035481.1 coordinate 493,662, forward strand.
ATAGAAATATTTACATCAACTAGACCATACGGCCAGAATCCACATTCTATCCAAATATTTCTAAATTATACAAGAATTGATAATAACCTAAGAGTGGCTAAGGTCAGAGTAATTGCCATTTAATTGGCTTCAAATACACTAATGATTATGATAATGTTGATACTGGAGAGACTTAACAAGCCTAGAGATAAATGTCTAAGAGAGCAGAGGGGTGAATCCAGGTGGGATGAGACGGGAGGCAGACCGATGACAAAGGTCATAAGCTTCGGGACCAACAAATGACAACTCACTACACTGGTGAAGAAGCTTCACTTTTAGTTAGAAGAAATTTTGGAACCAAAAAAAAAAAAAAAAGGCTCAAAAAATAAAGTGGCAGTAAGAAGGAGAGGAAGTTATGTGTTCCAAAAAAGTTAGGTCTTAGAGAAAAGTTTGATTGGGGAAAATTAACTGGACAGACAGAAGCCACTAAATAAGGGCTCAAGAGTTCACAAGGAAAACTCTTGTAGCTAAGATCTGAAAGGCAGGCTGGACAAAACGGAGCTGACTTCCGACTGAGAAACAGAACTGAAAATTACTGCAGAGATAAACAAAAACACATGCTAAGTGAAACAAGGTAATGCAAATGATTTCAATCTTGCCTAGAGTCTATTCCTTCAATTCCCCTCATCCCCAAAGGCCTGATGGGCCTAGAGTTTGAGTGAAGTAAGTCAGAAAAACATATATCATGTATTAATACATATAAGTGCAATCTTAAAAAAAAAAAAGGTACAGATGAACCCATTTCCAAGGCAGGAACAGAGACACAGACATAAAGAACAGATATGTGGACACAGAGAGGAGAAGAAGGTGGGATGAACTGGAAGATTAGGATTGACATATATACACTACCATGTGTGAAACAGCTTGCCAGTGGGAACCTGGTGTCTGTATAACACAGGGAGCTCAGCTTGGTGCTCTGCAATGACCTAGAGCGTTGGGATGGGGGCAGATGATACATGTATACATATAGTTGATTCACTTCATTGCTCAGCATAAACTAACACAACATTGTAAAGCAATCATACTCCAGTCAAAAAGAAAAAAAAAAGCTAGTAAAGTAGTCCAGGAGTGTAAAACTAGGAGTATGGAGCCTATATAGAAAAGACTGAAAATGTGTAATCAATGAGAAAAAGAGGGAAGGGATTATGATTCCCCTGGTGGCTCAGTGGTAAAGAATCTGTCTGCAATGCAGGAGACCCGGGCTCCATCTCTGGGTCAGGAAGATCCACTGGAGAAGAAAACGGCAACTCACTCCAGTTTTCTTGCCTGAGACACCCCATGGACAGAGCAGCCTCTGGTGGGTTACAGTCCATGGGGTCACAAAAGAGTTAGACATGATTTAGCAACTAAACAACAAATTACGATTTTTAGACTACGCATTATCCTTGGAGAAGCAGGTTAACCCAAGGGCGATTGCTAAGAAACCCTCCCTTTGAATTCTGCCATTGCACCCCTGTTGCATCCCAACCACCATGTAAAAGAAGGGGCTCTTCCAACTGGGGTTTGCAAAGAGCAGAAATCCTAATACTTCTGTCAAAGGTCTCTATCAAGCTTCCTGCTTCCAAAAATCCTTCCAGGACATTCCCTTTGAATGGCAGGATTCATCCTTACCTCAATGTTAAAAAGCAATTAAAGCTGAAGTCAGGTGAAAACAAATTGAGGATGTGGATAATCAGCTGAACTCCATCACACCTGGGGAGCAGTGGCTTCCAGGGCGCCGGGGCTGTGTGGTCTGCGGGGGAAGGCTGGGTGGGAGTGGCGGGGTCTTGGTATCTATTCTCCCGGCCACAAAGCCACCCTGGCTCTCAAACAGCACAATCTGCCATTCACTGAAGTCTGGTTTGCCAGGAAGCCCAAGGATGGACTCCCCACCAGTACCATCAGGCTCAGGGAATTTGGCGAGCACCAGGCACCTCCGACTTCTGCCAGCTCATTGGCTTTGGGGAAGCCTCTGACCTACTCTCCGCTGAGTGGCTTTTGTGAACCTGGACTCCAGCCTGCTGCTCATCATTGATCAACCTTGGCCGAGCCAGCTGGCTCATTCCTTTGCAGACAGCTTGCCTTAGGGAAGCTGGTTGGTGGCTCGACAACCTACTAAGCGAGAGAGACGCGCAACTCCAGAACGATCTTTCAAGAAATAGCCAGCTCTCGCTTTCACTGGAGGGAGACTTGGAAGAGTACAAAAACATTGTCTGATGCCTCCTCGGATTACACTGAGGTGACCAGGAAGGTAACTGACAAGTTAGGAATGGCACCCCGGGGAAATGAAACCGTGAAGCTCTCCATTCAGCAGGCCTTATTCAAATGTGTATCAGAATTCCCTTACATTAAATTTAACCCAATGCCATAAACAACAGGGCCATGGGGATATATGTGGGCACTGGTGAAAAGGAATAAAAATCTGTTGTCTGGAGGCTGATGGGGACAAAATTCCACATCCAACAGAGTCCTAAATGGCAGGGGCCTCCCCTCCCCACTTACCATTCTGTCATTAGACTTCTAGTGGAAGAGCAAATGTTGAAGCAGGTTTTTCCCCCTTGGGGCAAAATCCATTGGGGATTTTTAATAATCCAAGAGGAATAAAAATTGGTAGCATAGTAGATAAATGCTGGCTCCCTATTTCAAATTCACAAATGGAAGTGACAAATGAGGACAATCAAATAAATGATTAACTTTTAATAGTATTCCCATTAAAACACAAGGAAGAGAGCTAAAAGAACCTTATAATTTCAATCTTTCTGTCCTCTCTCACACAAATGTGGCGAGCGAAGGCAGGTTTATTCAGTTCAAATAATTCTCAGTGCTGCGTTTGCTAAGTTCACTGGAGAGAATCTATCTGCTTCCTTCCTAATGTAATTGTCATTTTCGACAAATATATAAATATAAAACGGTTCCAGAGAACCAGAGAGCCACAGGGAATCTGTGAGAGTCCAAAACTCACATGGATTATATACAGAATCATAGACAAATCTTTAAAACATTAGTACTTCCATTTTTCTCGTTTATAAGACAGATAAGATTGTAATATCCCAGAGGTTCACTCTAGCCACATCCTCCAAACAACTGAGGTGACTGACACTCAAAGTCAGTGAATCAGATTCACTCCTCTTTACAAAAGCAAAACTTCAAAGGAATTTTGTTCTGAACTTGGCTTTCTAAAAATTGGAGCCAGAGAGTAAAACTATGTCACAGAACAAAATGTTCCCCTCTGCTCTAATTGGGATTTAAATAAGATGTCATGCACTGACAGACACAGAGACCTCTCAAATCGGGTTCCCAGGAACTGAACAGCTTGAGTGTCTCTGTTACTTTATTCACACAGTTTATAACTGACAAGTTATTCCAAAGTTTATGTTGCGATCTCAAGAATCTCAGAGTGGGAAGTCACATGAAAGTTCTTCTAGTCTAATCCCTACATGATCCTTGAAACTGTTCTCTGCATCATCTCTCATACTGATGGGAAACTTGCTACCTTTTGACACAGTTCATTCTATTTCTGGAAAGTAAGTGAAGAACTCAAAGCAATTGAGTGAGCCCTAGTTAAAAAAAAAAAAGAAAAAGGTTTATTTAAGTAATCTTTTAAGAGCTCGGGATCTCATAATACCCATAGCTTCTGAAGAATCCCAAGCTAAATATACACTTGCATATTCCTACTGTATTAAACAAATACAGCGCATAGAATGCCTGACTCCATCATGCCTTGGGAGAACTCTGGCAAGTAACATAATAAGTTTTTCTTTCCTCTGTGAAATGGGGAAATACCCAACTCTGGAAGTCATTGTAAGGATTAACAACAACAAAAAAATCCAGCTAAAGCACACAATACGTAGCTTAAGGCATATGAAGCGCTCACCAGTAAGTGTTATTACTCTTACCCTCGAAATCTTGCTATTCATTTCAAGACTATCCAGGTTTCATACCAACAAAGCACGACAAGGAAAAAAAAAAAGAAAGTCACCATCTGGCAGTGCAGTAACTGTACATGAAATAAGTTTTCATGGCACCTTAAGTATATTCCCAACGGCTTAATGTCAAGACAAAGCTCACAAAAAAGGTGCTCTTTGCTATTGCTTATATTATAACTTGGGAGTTTTGTTTAATACTCTGCATTAATGAGGGAGCTTCTTAGGATAATATTACAACAGAGTGCAAGAAATACCAGTGAGGTCAATGCAGTTCTATTAACTGTCATCTAACACAGAAATATTTTCCTTGAATACCATTAAAGCTTTCTCTTTCCCTTTGTTCTGCTTTTTGAAGGCAGTAGGAACCCAAATTTCCCTACCAATAATTTCTGTTTTCGACTTGGCAGCATAATGATGTTAGACTTGGGGGAAAAAAAAAAATTCACCTTGGCAATGTCTTCTTCAGAGGTTTTTACAAAAGATATTTCACTAGGATAAATTGCACTAAGCAGGTTCTTTAAGTAGGCAAAAACAAATCTGCTTGTTAATAAATGGCCTGAGTAGCTTTTGTATTTTTTAAAGAGAATCTACCTGGAAAATGCTACAGTCTTTAAAGAACATTTTATTAAAATGGAAGATACGAAACAGAAGGGTAATTAGACAAGTTAGTTGCTCTTTGCTGCTCCTGCTGATAGGGTAAACCCAGAAGACTCTCAGAGTTCCCACTGCCATATATAAATCAAGACACAAGCTGTGGTTGCAGGAAAACAGTTCTGGGATAATTTTTCTTTACATCCTGGGGGTTCCAGACAACTGATCAGACAGATATAATGGCAGCTAAATGAATAAACATATAATCTGTGCTCTCATATTTATGTATATATGGACACACACACGATGCCTTCTCTAAACTAAAAAGTAGAAATTGGAAGGATATCCTATGGATTATGATGAGATAGATCAGAATAAATAGGATCTCTGGACAACGCATTCTCTGCTGTGGAGGAATCCTCTATTCTATCATTTTTCTTCTACCCAAACATTTCCTAAACACGAGGTCAGTCTTACTAATCTATGAGACAGAACAAAAGATGAGAGCATTCCACCCCACAGAGACTAGCAACTCTTGATGGGTTTTAAATGATTTGGAAAGCCAAAGGATTTAAGCAGGGCACAGACGGCATGACCCTTTTAAGGTATGGGTTGGCCCAAAAGTTCGTTCAGGTTTTTTGTAACATCTTATGGAGAAACCCAAATGAACTTTTTGGCCCACCCAATACTAGAGAACCAAGAAATGAAAACAAAAGATTTCATTCTAGATTTTCAAACTTATTCAGGGTAATTTCTTTCCCAGGGACCTATCTAGATACAGACACTAACTCATCTTGACCAAAATGAATGGACCTGAATGTATTGTTCCATACAATACATTAACCTTGTCATTCTTTCCTCCACAACTCCTGATACATGACACCTTCTCCAACTCACTATATGCCCAATAGTCAAGCTGCTGAGTTATCTTGTAAAGACTTTTCCTAGATGGATCCCCACAGTCATCTGCATTTTCAGTGACCTCATTAAACTCCAGGTGAAAAACCTGGTTTCCCCATTCAGAATCCTAAGGAAAAGTCCCTTCCTTATGAATGTCATTAATACCAGTATCTTGGGCACATATCCCTTGTTAAACCCATAAATTCTGCTGTTTCCCAGGAGTGCCAGCACCGTTTCCTATTTTCTCTACCCTTAAATGAATCTTTCAGGTCACAGATGGCCTGCTATGCTGAGATGCTGGGCAATTGACCCACAGCTGGAGAATGAAAAACCCCTTGTTGGGCCAAAGCTGCAACATGCTTTGACAGCTACAGGAGGGACCTGGGAATAGGACTTACATCTCACACCCACTGATCTGCAATGGGACCTTGGGTAAGTTACTAAAACTCTCTGAACCTTGAGCTCCTCATCTGATTGATGAGAATCTGACATGCAGAGACCCACTTTTCTCAATGAGGTTTTAAGCTGATAATGAAACTAAAATCCCATGCCCTTTCCACACTGAATAACATTTCAAATGCTCATTCCCAGCCACTGCTTTGACTTGATCCTGAACAAGAAGACTCACAGTTCTACCATATCATGTAAATTGTCTACCTGGCATCTTCATGGTATTATAGACTTAAAAATTAGGGGATTATTCCCTGGTGGCTCAGAGGGTAAAGCGTCTGCCTTCAGTGCGGGAGACCCGGGTTCAATCCCTGTGTTGGGAAGATCCCCTGGAGAAGGAAATGGCAACTCACTCCAGTACTCTTGCCTGGAAAATTCCATGGACAGAGGAGCCTCGTAGGATTATAGTCCACGGGGTCACGAAGAGTCGGACACGACTGAGCGACTTCACTTTCTATAACAGAAGCTTACTTTATAAAAGCAAATACAGTTATCAATTAAACACATAACTGTATCATTTGTTATGTGTTAATGACTCATTTGTTTTTTTCTCCAGAGGAAGTATTTAGAAGGTACTTAAAAATTAATATATTAGTATTATGTTCCTGTAGACATTATGTCATTTTTTCTTGTCCATGCCATGCAGTATGCAGGTTCTTAGTTATCCTTGAGCAGGGATCAAACCCATGACCCCTGCAATGGAAACATGGAGTCTTAAGCCCTGGACCTCTAGGAAAGTTCTTACATTACGTTATATTATTTTTAACAAAACTTATAGAAGTTTGGAATAGAAGATATGAGAAAAAAACTAGCTTAATTGCTCCCCAGCATGTATGGAAATGAAGACGGAATTGAATGGACTGAAAATAACAATGCAAGGTAGTGGAAAAATCAGAATCAAAAGCTAAAACACAGTGTTTTGCCAGACACATGGGAGGAACTCGGTTAATACTTATGGAGCTGTGCTAAAACTTATTTCTCTCCTCAGTTTTTTTCATGATGCTCTGATATCAAAATTACCTCAGTAAAATTTAATGTGCCTAAGAGGTTAGTAGAATTCTTATATGTCTTCTTGCACACATTTTAAAATGTGTGTGTTCTGTCCATTTTCTTTGGTAGACAAAGGATTAAATTCTATATTTATAAATAAATAGGCTGAAAGTGAGTCCTAGAGGTCATATAACTTGTCCCAGGTCCAAGAGTATACAGAGCCGGGGCCTAAATCTAGGTTCACCTGACCATAAAGTTTGACCAGCAACAATAGCTAACATTGAACTGCTCCTGGTTCTGGGCCACTTGCTAGTCTGAGCACCTAACCTGCAGTATCTTACTGAATATTTGCAACAATTTTTATTTGCAATAATAAAAGTTTACTTGCAAACTTTTTATGTGCAAATATAATTATTAGCACTACCATTTTTCAGATGACAAAAGTGATGATCAGAAATGTTAAGTAAACTCTTTTTTTTTTTTAAGGGAAAAGCAAAAAGCATACTCTCTTGTCATGAAATAACTAAACCAGTCTGCCATGTTGCCTGGCTTCATCTGTACTGTGGCACGCAGGCTTGCTTAGCTGAGGAATATCACACTGTACACAAATGTGCATCTCTTGTTTTCACCTATAAGAATCAAAGAAAAATACTTGAGTTGCCAAGGTGAAACCCATCATGCCAATAATGAACAAAAAGCCCTTCTTCAATCTTTGATCAGTGAATTCTATACCTAAATAAAATAATTATTTCTCTGTTTGCCGCTGACATTGGGAAAACTGAACCTGTATGTCCCGCAATACCTTTTAAATAACTAAGGGGGAGAGATCAAAATAAAAATAAATCTTGACCAGATTTATAGGTGCACCTTGATTAGTTCTTGTTTTCTCCTTCAAATAAACAATACCTGAAAAAAATGAAAAGGGAATGTTGAGACCAGATATCTTGTAATAGATGGGTTTTCCCTGACATACAAGTATGGTATAATGCTGAAAAAAATAATCCTGGTCCATTATTCCTTAGCAGAACGTAGAACCCAGAAAAGAGAAGGGGATTTTTCAGGATGCAGAAATGGTGCAACTATTTGGATTCAAACAAGCTACTTTTTTTTTTTTTTTAACTGTACTTCTCACGGTTTTGCTTTACTGTTGAATTTTGTCGTTTTCTTCACATAACTGTTTCTTTGCTTCCATTGGTAGCAATTTTTTGATTCAGAAATTCTAATATTAAAATCAAACATGTGGGACATCCCTGGAAGTCCAGTGGTTAAGATTTCACCTTCCAATGCATGGAGTGCAGGGTCCATCCCTGGCTGGGGAGGTAAGATCCCACTCCATATGCTTCATAGCCAAAAAAATCAAAACAGAACAATACTGTAACAGATTCAATGAAACATTTTTAAATGGCCCACGTCCAAAAACAAATCTTTAAAAAAAACAAAAAAACAGAACTAAAAAACAAAAAGACAAACATAGTGTATTTGGATAGGATTCTGGTACTAATGAGAAGCCACGTCTTATGAGGAATTTAATCCCACACTGTGTGAAGTAACTGAACTTGTTTACTGACTGACTAAGCCAGTCCTTTGAGTTTGTATCCCACATCATTAGTAGAAATGCCAGTCAATAAAACCAAGGCTTATTATTTTTAAAAGAATGGAAGTTTCATTTTTCTATAAACCCCCTTTTTTAATGAAAATGTCTTCATTTCCCTCAGGCAGCATTTTATCTAAGATGCACTTGGCTAGTTGAATAAAAATATCTGTTAAAGGAAGGAAGGTTCCCATCAAAGCTGTTGAAATCTGATTTCATTTCAGATTCTAGAACTAATGTTGTTTTTTGTTTAAATAGATTTTGTCTGTCAATTTCCAGACCCGCTGTGCCATCAGCCTATATGGACTGCTGTGGTCAACACGGGGGTTGTAGAGGCAAATTTTATTATGGACTGGTAATTGAATTGAACAGGTTTACATTTGAATAGATTTACTACATCATGATCTCTGACATACTGCATGGGACTGAAATCCCTCTCCATCCATAAAGATATATTTAAGACAGTATCATTCTCTCCAGGCTGAGAAGGTAAGTCTTGAGCCAAGGAGATGGCCCAATATAATTGTGCATTTATATGCAGGGTGTAATGCAATATTTCACTGTATTTTTTAAGGACAAAAGAAAAAAGAGTATTCCATATTTACTCATAACCATCCCCCTTTTCTCTTTGGGGGAGGGGGGCTCAGAGATATTTTTCCACCAAAGTACGCACAAGGAAGTAAAGGAAAATAAATTATTTTTTGAGTATATCAGCAATAGCAGCAATTCCCTTGAAAACAGTCCCTCTAAAGGCTTGATAACGGCAACTGAAGAGGTGTGAATTATAGATAAGCACCCATCCCATTTACTTTCACCAACAATGTTTAATTAAACACAGTTCACACCTCTTCAGTCACTCTAACCACCCTTCAAGATTGCGCCTGCCTGAAAACACCATGGGGAAAATTACTTAAGGGAAAATATGTTTTCTACTTCCTCCTTAAACCTGGAAGGACAAATAGGTGAGTACGCTGTAGCAGTAAAATCAAACTAATGAAAAAAAAAATCTATCTACCTGGACATGGAGGCATATCACGATGTACTTTAGTTTTTGGGAAAAAAAAAAAAAAAATCCAAATCGAGGAGACCCCCATTCAGTGAGAGGTGTGTGGGTTTAATCCCTGGTCGGGAAACTAAGGTCCCACATGCCATGTGGTATGGCCAAAAAGATTTTTTTAAGTGCTAATTGATACATTACTTTTATAACAGTTTTAAAACACTGATTTGCTTTTGAAAAATAGAGGTTCCTCAACTCCAAACTCAAAAGCTAAGCCTTTTTTAATAAGGCTATGTCTCTACAGCTCAACTAGGGGCTTTCCAGATCATAAACAACCTGCCTCCCAAGGCAGGAGACGTATGAGACATGGGCTTGATCCCTGGGTCAGGAAGATCCCCTGGAGCGGGGCATGGCAACCCACTCCAATATTCTTGCCTGGGGAATCCCATGGACAGAAGGGCCTGGCTGGCTACAGTCTACAGGGATGCAAAGAGTCAGACACAACTGACATGAATGCATGCACAGCTCAATTAAGTGTCAACATAAAGATAACAAAGACCAAAAATGACTATCAATCAATCACTTGAGACACTCTGAAATATGTTTTGTCTGGTACTCTGTTACTGGGTTTAAGGCAATCACTAAGACAAGGTTTTCCACCACAATAACATCAGCTATCCCCACCATTCTCACTCAGAGGAAAACTCTTTGTCCTATGAGTTGGGTTGTTACTGTTAGATTACGTTTTCCTTTGTTAAAATTGCTGTCCTTTTGGCATTTTTCACAAAAGCTTCCTCTAGCAACAACATCCATCACTCTCACTGTTGCATCTCTGGAGCCTAGAATAGTGCCTGGCATATGAGAGCAACTTACTAAATATTTAGGAAATGGATTATAAATGTAAGACATGTTCACTGTGGAAAACTCCTAACAGTGCCAAAGGCTATGGAGCAAAAACAAAAGCATTTCTCACCCTTATTTTTATTCACCAGTATAACCCTGCTACCAATCTTTGTCCTTTCTTCCATTTTTCCATACACGTACCATCAGTGTGTGTGTACTAATATCAATTATTAAAATATAAATTTGTATAAAATTGTCATACAAATTTAAATAGGCATATTTTGTATAAAATATATATAAATTTAATCATTCTAATAGGTAATTTGTTTTCTTCTTTTATTACTGAATAGTTGATTTACAATGTTGTATTAGTTTCAGGTGTACAGCACAGTGATCCCAATATATATATTTATATATATATACATATCTTTTTCAGATTCTTTTCCATTATATGCTATTATAAGATATGAATATAGTTCCCTGTGCTACAGTTCCCTGTCCTTGTTGTTTATCTATTTTATATATAGTAGTATATATCCGTTAATCCCAAACTTCTAATTTATCCCACCCCACCTTCATTTTCCCTTTGGTAATCATAGATTTCTATGTTTGTGAGTCTGTTTCTGTTTTGTAAAAAGTTTATTTGTATCCATTTTTTTCTAGATTCTACATATATGTGATATCCTATGATATTTGTCTTTCTCTGACTTATTTCACTTAGTATGGTAATAATCTCTAGGTCCATCCATGTGGCTGCAGGCAATTTGCTTTCTCTTTTATTCTTGGCAAAATTTCTTGGTTCTTTTTCCATAAGGCTTTAGGGATAAAGTTACACATTTGTTTGTTTACAATTTTTCTTCAAATTGTTCTTAGTTAAGGGAGAAGTTAGTTCTTAGTGAACAAAAGAAAAATAGAGTGAATTCCATGTACCCAAATATTGTCTGATCTACTCATCGTCCACTGATGTTGTTCACAGAAAAAACCTTGGAATAAAAAAAAAGCCAGGAAAAATTATGAGATCTGTTAATGCCATAGCTAACTGAAGCTCTGGTTCATTCATGGGAAATAAACACTTGGATCTACTTGGATTTAAAAGTGAAAAAAATAGGTGATCTCCAGTAACAACAAATTATACAAACTCATAAGGCTGACCCCAGGAATAAGACATAGTCTATGACTCAATAAAAACAACACATTTAAATATTTAATTTACCTCATTTTCTTTCAAACTTCAATCACTGTATTTTCATTTTGTTACTGTATAAAATTATCAGTTATTTTAAACATTGGCAAATTTTCTGAAGAGAAGGAAACAGTAAAATCTAAATGTAGTATGTAAAATTCGCATCTAAAAAGGACACACATATATGCAAATATATTCAAAATAAACCAAAAATTAAACTGAAGTTTCCCACAGAAAAGAACAATTTTTCCTCGTTTCACTAGACATACTTGAAACATACAAAGATTTCAGGACCTTTAGTATGAGTGAGGGACTTGAATGAAATCTAGATTCTAGCTGGGTCCCGTTCCTGTCTCTATGACTTGTCTGGTGTGTGTACTTAGGCAATTTGTTTAGCACAAAATACGTGTTCACAGTTACTATTTTGTGTTTGTTGCTATTATCCCCAACTGAAAGCAACAATTTTAATAGCACTGTTATAAAATCTTTATAGGAGAAAATAAGTCCCAAAGATAAGATTAGAATAGAAAAACAAATGCTTTACATCTAAGATTAATTTTTAAGAAAGAAAGACAGACAAAGGTAAACATACGAAATGAAGTGATGGATATGTTAATTAGCTTGATTATGGTGATCAGTTCACAACACACACACATACATATATATATAAAATACAGATCATATGCTTTAAATATATACAACTTTTATGAATTACACCTGAGTAAAGATGAGGGCCTCTTGCTGTATATGTAGCACTGAGAAGAAAGCAAAAAGACAATGACAGTAGCCTCTTAGCTGCTCTTCACCCTCTGCTTTCTGCAAGATGCAAAGATAAAAAGAACCCACACTGCCAAGCATACCTGTGGGTTTAGCTGCACATCAGATGTGTCCTACCTTGTCCCTTCCTGTCGATGTCAAGCAGGCACGAGGGATCAAGAGCTCAGGTGTAAAGAAGGAGCATTCTGCTACCAGATTCAGGGTACTTACTGTGACCCCAGCATTTCCTGGTTTCTCTAACATTTTTGAAATTCCCTGTACATCCCCTTCTCCCACCCCCAACCTAAAGCACAAGGCCACTAGCACCCAGCCTTACCTTCTTTCAGCATGCCCACTTTTAAACACTTCATGAAGCGGCAAGCCTGGCAAGATTTACGTCTGCGCTTCGTGATTTCACATTCATTCGTGGCAGGGCAGCTATATTCTATATTACCTAAAACACAGAGTGTGAAGAAAAGAAGCTGTTAGGTTTGCAAGACCCAGGCAATCCGAGCATCCCCCCGATAATATCAACTCTTCTACTTCTGTCCTCTTCCCTCAAATAAATGTCAACAGGAATCATGAGGGTATCGCAAATATCATGAAGCCAGATGCTCAGCTACAACCACTGAAGATGCACTGAATGATGAGTAGCTACGGAGGAGATATACAGTGAAGTGAAGTTCTTCAAAAAACTGAGCTTAAAACTAGCCTTTAAAACATTATGTTTCTTCCATTCAGGCAAAGCAGCAGTCTCCCAGAATCTTGGGATCGAAAAGAAATTTCCCAGCAGATTATTTCCATAAAAAACACAAACATCAAAACCATACAACTACACCATCCGTCCTGGATTTCTTTTGGTACTAATCATCTGATGCATCAGGCTTTCTGTCTTTCTGACACGGAACAGTATAAATCTCACTGTGAAAAATGATCAGCAGGCTAATTTGGAACTGCGCAGGAAGCTCCTTGAGGGCAGGGACTAAAGTTACATGGTTCTCACTTCATCACTTACCAGAGCTTTACAATACAATTTTACTCTTTGGAAATGTCTATTGATGATGGATGATCACCATCATAACCATCATCATTACCATTATCACCATCATCATCATGTTTATTACATTACTTGCATAATTAATCCCAAACACTCAAACTGCATGGAAGTGTTAGGTATAAAAATAAACAGCTATGACATAATACTTTTAATATTACGGTCTACATCATTTACATTAGTAACAATACATGTGAAACGATAAGGATGTCATCAGAAGAAGATCCAAACTCTAACTTGAAATTTTTCAATTAGGGCCAATGACAGCATGTGGGAAGCGCTCTGGGGCTGCCTACAGCTTTGTAGAGAAGCTGCCTTTAAAATAAAGCCTCTCTCCCCTATCAACTCTGTCACACAGTGCTTGAAGGTCCTTCGTTACTTCCTAACCCTTTCCCCTTGTGATTAAGTGCATTAGTATCTCTAATGAAAATGCATTCTGTTTATTGCCCTCTTGGGAAGGGGGAGGTCATCACACCAAATGCATAAATTGTCATCAGAGACAGTCCGAGCATAATTGCAATTTTGCTGCTCCATGTTTGCAATACTCAGGGTCCATCCAAGTCCCCTGAAACATGCACAGATTCTAGTAATTAGCATAGAGTCTGCCTGGGACCACAGCATTGATGAAATATTTCAGAGTTAATCACACTTTGTAAACACTGATTTATATTGACTACCTTTCTCCAGACTGATGTCTCCTCATTAAATATCACATTAGTGGATTGCAGGATTGTAGAAAGACTCAACTACTCAGCAACTGCTAATTCAACAGGAAGTAATACCTAACCACTTATAAGTACGGAAACCTGGTTAAAGATGCATGACTTCAAAAAAAAAAAGGAAAAAAGCCTATACATTATAACTTGAGATGCGCCTATCAAAACTGACTAAATTAGCATTCTAATTCAGGGCATTTATAATAATAAAAGCAACTACTTTTTAACACAATAGGTTAAATATTAAAAGCAATATTAATTGTATCAACAGAAGCACAACACCACCGCCTTCCTCAGAGAAATTATGGTGTTACTGTATTACACTCACAGAAAACCAAGGATAAGTCAAAGGAACCAAATTGGCTGGGTCATGGCTGAGAATAAAAGGATTTAGAATCTGAACTTTAAATGAATCATTTTTCACTGTGATGTTCGCTGAAAATTTATTTTGCATCAAGAGTGTTGCTAGTCATTTTCTAGGGGTTAATTACCATTCTACTACCAGATCTTTGCATTCTACATGGCTCTCCTTGTGTGTACACGCATGTGTGTGTGAGCTCAGTAGTGTCCAAATCTTTGCATCCCCATGGACTGTAGCCCACCAGGCTCCTCTGTCCATGGAATTTTCCAGGCAAGAATACAGGAGTGGGGTGCCATTTCCTCCTCCAGGGGATCTTCCCCATTGGCAGGCAACTTCTTTACCACTAACGCCACCTGGGAAGCCCATTCTACATGGCGCTCCTTATACTTACTTAAAAAGAAACCCAAGCCTCTGCTTTCTTAGGAAGAGCCAAACAATAACTAGTTAGAATGGGGGGAAAAACGTTTTCCAAATAGCATTTCTTCCCTTTTTTGTTCCGAAGAAGTCAGTATGAATTTTTGTTCCCTTTCCAGTATCAAGGCATGACCCCACCCCACACCCCCACTTTTAACTCACTACTGTTAACGTCTACTGAAATGACTCATCACACACACACACAAAATAATCATATTTCCTTTCAAACTAATTCCTCTTCCTCTTTGAAAATTACTTTCTCATCCCTTGCAACAAGGCCCTTCGGACAGGCCCCTAAGTCAGGCCTGTGTGAGCTCACACCTGGACGATGGCAGTTATCTTCTCACTGGGCGCTTTGCCTCTGTCCTGTCCCCCTCTAATCCACACTGCATACCATGATCATATTCCTCTGCCTATGATAGCTTTGATCATGTCATTAACCCAACTAAAAAACAAAATCAATAAGTTCCTATGGCCTCCGGAATAAATATAAAATATTCATCTAGCCAACAGAATCTCTGCTCCCATCTCACTCTCATCTACTTTTCAGCAACATTACAATGATTACCTTACATGAACTTCCTGATGCACCAATGTGATTTATTCCGTTTTTGCTGTGTCCTTCAGGCTTCCCTCTGAGGATGAGCTATCTTTGCCCCTCTTTCCTTCTTAAAATTACTTCAAGGCTCAGCATTCAACTCACAGTTCATTCCAATCCTTCATGGAATCTTCTCAGACCACCCTAGCAGAAAATGATTTCCAGGTTCTCCTCCTATCTTTGTGGGTACTCTCATCACATAATGTGCCAGATATATTTTTTTAATTTTTCATGTGCATATTACCCATTAGATCATAAGATCCTGGAGAGTATTACTTATGGAGAACAGAAATACTTCACCAAAAAGTAGTATATAAGTAAAATAACACATTTTAAATTATTTTTTTGTACCTCAGGGTCATTTTGATGAACATTAAATATGATGCTGTCACATGGGTTCACAAGGTCAAGTGAGCTGGGTCGCCCATTAAGAAACAATAGGAAGAAACTAGGAAAATCATTTCACAAATTAAAAAAAAAGTAAAAATCTAGTTAATTTTTCAAAACCTTAAAGAAATATCTTCGACAAAAATGGAAATCCAGCGCAAAACCATGGGAGCTGCTATCAAGGGGAAAATAAGAAAAATACAGACGCTTCTGGAGAGTTAATTGTGAAAAAAGAAGACAAAAAAAACCTGTAAGAAGTTTTAAAAGAAGTAAAAGTGTGTCTTGATATAAATAGGAATAAAAGTAGTATAAAAATACAGATAGATGGCACTAAATGAGTTATTGGGGCTTCCCAGCTGGCTCAGTGGTAAAGAATCTGCCTGCCAATGCGGGAGACCCAAGAGATGTGAGTTCAGTCCCTGGGTCTGGAAGATCCCCCGGAGTAGGAGGTGGCAACCCATTCCAGTATTCTTGCCTAGAAATTCCCATGGACAGAGGAGCCTGGTGGGTTACAGTCCATAGGACTGCAAAGAATGGGACAGAACTGAGCAACGGAGCACACACACAGGAGTTATCTAATGCTTCTCTCATTGTAACACAATTATTTACAAAATGAGTGCCCTAAGAATTGGAGTTCTATTACAGAAAACATTCAAGGATGATTCAATAATAGCAACCAAATTTATGGATAACCCTTCTCTCTGAATGACTGTCTAAAGATTTTTAAGATTTCTTCAGAAACAGAAGGGGAATTGTCATATTCTCCACATGAGAGTTTAGATCACATATAAGGAAGAATTCCAGTTTCCTTTCCAACTACTACATTCTATAATTCTTCAGTGACAAAGAGAAACATTTTAAAGGCAGATGAATTTTTCATAGGGCCTTAGGATGAGTTCTTAAGGGGAAGAGTTCTGTCTCATTTATGGCTGAATCCTCACTGCATATGAATGAGCCAACCTTCATGAACCTGTGCAGAGCTGGCAAAGAAAGAGGAAGTTCCTACCTCGTAAGGAATCTAGGACCTTACAAAGAAGACAAACATTTGTGTGTCAACAAATCACAACACAGTTGAGTGTGATGATGGTTCTAGCTTCAAGTCAGCCTCAGATGCCCGTGTACACACAAACATCCCCACAAGCAGAGATCATGCTTCCGAGACTCAATGAATGCTTCACATGGGAGCAAATGATTGAAATGTGCTGGGACAAATGAATAAATGACAACATGGCGATAAAGAAATCTTCCCAAAGCTATAGGAAAGGCGGCATTCTTATAAAAATTTCACTGTGAACGGAAAGAAAATACACGGGTCACAAGTGTTTTCATAAATGATACACTTCCAGCTAAGCATATAGACATGGTTTACAACGAATCTGGTATCCTTCAGCCAAATGTTCTGTTTTGATATATTTGTCTTGACATACATGGATGATAACCTTGATTTCACTAAGTAACACTGGTTTTAAATCTTGAAAAACAAATCAACATCGTTCTAAAGAACTTCTTTGCTGGAGGAAAACTTCTCTAATTTCCAAGCCCTCCCATTGAGTCCCTTAGTTCATCGTTGTTGGCTATGATCACCCAACCAACAGTCTTTGATCCACGTCAGAGTCGACAAAGATTCTGCCCTTGAGAAACCTTCCCTGGTAGCTTTTGTATTCAATGAAGAAAGCATTTTATGCTAAAAACGTGCTCCACCCCCCCTCCCCAAGCACCTGGGCAACACTGTTTTACATCTATTTTGGTAACGGCTCAAAAACACTACTCGCAAGAGACCCTATGATCTCGATGGGGTACTTGTTTTCCTTCGATTCCCGAAGAGTAGAAATGAGACAAAAGTATTTCCAGTAGTGACTGCAGGCCCCTGGAACGTTAACACCAGACAGTGGTTCAGGGGGGTGCAGAAGTTACTGCTCACATTCTAAAATTCTCCCTTCAAACACTGAGGTTTCCTGGATTAGAGCTTGCCATTTTCCGGGCCACACTTGTTCCATGGTACCACCAGGGACCACACTGGGCAGCCACGGACGACACGATTGGAATTTCCCCAGTTTTGTCAATGGCTTCAGAGCCAATCAGGTCCACGTGGAAGCTCTGGGTTTTGAAACCAGGCTGACAGGCATGATAGAGCAATTTATAATATCTCCTGGCGGCTTTTCAGAAGGTCCTGGGCTCTGATGACTTACTTCAGAGTCTTTTGTACAATTAGTTTGCAGGCAATATAATCTTCTCACTTACTGCTTAATAGAATCTTGCAGCAAACTGGCGGATAGAATAACAACAGGGTGTATGTAAAACTCCAGCCTGCAGTGCCAGTGGATAATTTGTATATTCCTTTCAGTCACTTAATGGACTTTTACAGTTTGGCAATGAAAGGGCTGAATGATGTGAATTAGCACGGCATCTCAAAATAAAAATATATGTCAAATCTTTACTTCCGACTCACATCTCTCGCACACAGTAATGAAGCATTGGGCTTCATGGAGTTCCAAGAGCTGTCCTCCTTTTCAAATGTACAGACATCATCATTGTAAAGCCAATTTGAAAGCATCTGTATATTTCCTCCAATTGTTTTAATTTTATTAACAGAACCAAATGGCTTGAGATGACCCACAGGGCATTCCAAGTGGGGTTTATCCAATTGTTTTCCAACATTAAGTGATTTAAAAATAATGGGATTTGCCTCAGTACACAATTACAGAGCATTAAAAACATGCAGGCAATAATCTGTAGTATTTTTGTTTTAAGTGCCCAAAAGCAGAAAAAAAGAAAGAAAATCCTCTCTAGTGTATGGTAGTAAAGGGTTTTCATGCAGCTTCCCTTTCTTTCTTTTTCTTTCTTGTGTTTAAAGATCCTTTGTTTCTAACTCCTTTCTCCACATTCTACTTGAAATAGAAAATATTATTATTATAGCTATAGCTTGTATTGTATAATGTGGGATAATAACTCATTACATACTTGGGGCAAAAAAAAAAGTCATAACTCCATCAATGTATATTAAATAAAGGATGTTATTTTATTTTCAAAGAACGCACCCAAAGTTAGACTTCAAGGTAAGTTACTTAGGGATGTTCTATCTGTTCCCAGAAGACTGCTCTGAATGCTTTTCGAAACTTCCTTTAAAACTGCCACCAGAGTCACTTTTCAAAGCTATAAACCGGAGACGAGGGAGCAATCAAATGGTACTTTGCTCATATTCACCCAAAACATTTGACTAGCCTCTTTATCACAAGCCATGACGCTAAATGATGGATGTCCATTACTAAACATTAAATCTCCCCTCCTCAAAAGTCAAAGACCTGTCATCGCTGAAGATATTTCAAGAATCTGCCTCAAGTCTCAATGAAGATGCCCGCCTCAGACAAAGACAAGGAATGTCAGCGCCAGCCTATCTAGGGCACCCCACCTATCTGCAAGGTGTAAGATGTGGCAGACAGAGGAGGGAGAGGGGAGGATCACACCGGTTAACAGTTACGTCCAGCCCTTAGCAAAACAGTTCCATACACAGGGTTATGCCAGAGTCTCATATTCTTTGCCTTCTTGCTACCCCTCCAAGCCTCTACAAAGTGAGGTCGGAGATGGGCAGGTCTAGAAAAGATATTTGATGCTTTAAAGTTCTACAGGATTAAATTCTGATCATCACAAGTGTAATTCACAAGAGCCATAAGAGTGTATGTGCACAAATGACTGCCTCTTCACAGCGAAGCTCAGGCCCCAAATGGGAGAAAGTGACGCTTCGCCTTTAAGGGAAAAGATCAAGAAAAACCCACACGCAGACAGGTTTATCTTATTTTCTGGTCGTGCCACTCAACTTGTGGGATCTCAGTGCCCTGACCAGGAATTGAACCTGGACCCCCACAGGGAAAGCTTGGCGTCCTAACCACTGGACTACCAGGGAATTCCCCAAGCAGGAAGGTTTATGAACCTCACATACTGGAGACTAAACCACAACTCGGGTTCATCCTCCAGCGATCCGTGTTGGGAAGACCACTGAGCCTGTTATACAATGGCCAGAAATGTATGCCTCCCTGTATGTGTATATAACCACAAGATTACAATTCCCATTGCATTCAATGAAAAACGGTTTAGTGGGAAACAATGTTGTTAAATGGGGAGATTATTTAGCCTTGCTTTTTTTCCAACTTAAACAAGAGACACCCAACCTCAGCTTCCCCCAAACTTGTAAACATGCTCATTCCTTTATTGCGCTGCCTGCACAGCTATTAACACTGGGCAATGTGCACATTCATATCAAAGAGAAGATGGGTAAAGTTCTTATATGCCCACTGAATATCCATCCTTTGCACACTGCCTTGCACATGGGGTAGCAAAGCATCTGAGGATAAGTAAGTGAGGGAAGAAGGAGAAAGGAAAAGTGGGACTTAGTTCAAATTCCAGCTCTGTCCTTTTTGAGCTGTGTGAACTTGAACTGATCACTTTACCTTCATTACTCTCAGTTCGCTAAAGTACAAAAGAGGAATAATCATATCTGCTTTGTAACATTGTAAGCATTACATGAAACATACATACTAAAAATCATAGAGTTCTGCTCTCCCTTCTGAGAAGAAAGGGAAGAGACACTGTACGAGTTCATGAAATCTGAACTATTTTCACTCAGAGACCTAATTCTGGAATTTGGGAACAGTATAAAAACGACCTTCCACAGATGTATGCAAGGCTGGGAGAATGAATACACCATTCACCCAGAGAACTGGAAAGAGGATTTTGTCTTGCCAATGACTCCTGTGTACATAGCTTTATTTTACGGATACCAGGAGGAGAGGAAGAGTGCAATAATTCAAGTCATTTATTAAAGCATCAAATTCTCTATGAAGTGAATTTCCAAGATGCCAACCACCACCTCTCCTGAACATTTCCTGTCACTTCCCTGGAGCTCGTAAAATGCCGTCACTGGATGAAATCTGATTATAACTGAGGGCAAAAATCATTTGCAAAGCTCTTCCAAATCTCACCCAGCCTTATTTCTGGCCACAGTCTCAGGCCAATCCCTACCCCTACCCCAACCCCCCGCCTTGTCTACCACCTAGGCTGCACTCCTCCCAGTTCCTAGAAGGCAGCACTGTCTTTCCTGCTGGTTCCGGATGTGCTTCTTGTATCACTTTTTCAACAAAGCTCTCCCAAGGGCCCACAAGACTGGCGTCCAGCAGTCCTTATGAGTGTGAATAGTTCATCTCCCACTTATCTTCAAGCAAACNCCTGCATTACAGGCAAATTCTTTACCATCTGAGCCTCCAGGGCACTTCCCAAAGCAAGCATATCACTTCCTAATACTGAACCTAAGGGCTTTGTTCTGAAATGCTATCAGTATGCCCAGAACAGATGTGTATAAGAGACAGCCTCTCAATATTCAATACACTTTATTACAAGTGTCTAGTGAATTGTCCACCTCCTGTCCCAACCATACAACTGTCCATTCCTTGAGGGCAGAGATTTACTCCTCTGGGTCCCCAATGGAACGTTTTATTATCGATCAACTTGATTTTTCCTGAAGCTGTCTCTCATTCCTTCATGCTAATGCTTAGCTCCAAATTATTCATAAAAATAAACCAAGTACAGTTAATTAGACAGAATACAACTGGTAACAACCCATCAGTAATATATCATTTGGCATAAAGCAACACAGATTTCTAGGCTATTAGATTTTGTACAAATCCTAAAGTCCAGTGGGTTCAGGCTCTTGGTTTTATGTAGACCAGAGAAAGGTAAATGTGTACTGACTTGTTTATGATCACTCAACCCTCTTTACAAAGATAGTGAAAGTCGTTCAGCCTGACCCTTTGTGAGCCATGAACTACACAGTTCATAGAATTCTCCAGGCCAGAATACTGGAGTGGGTAGCCCTTCCCTTCTCCAGGGATCGAACCGAGGTCTCCCACACTGCAGAAGGATTCTTTACCAGCTGAGCCACCAGGGAAGTCCAAGAACACTGGAGTGAGTAGCCTATCC
The DNA here is from genome assembly GCA_006410875.1 of Neotragus pygmaeus. NCBI lineage: Eukaryota > Metazoa > Chordata > Mammalia > Artiodactyla > Bovidae > Neotragus > Neotragus pygmaeus. The sequence goes on from SJYV01035481.1 coordinate 515,407, forward strand.
CTTCTCCAGAGGATCTTCCCAAACCAGGAATTCAACGAGGGTCTCCTGTATTGCAGGCAGATTCTTCACCAGCTGAGCTACCAGGGAAAGGGCTAGTTAATTGCAGGAAAGAGACCAAACCTCAAATTCCTGATATCCAGTCCAATGTTCTTTCAATGCACCTGTTAAAACTCACATACAAACAAATGGTAAGAGTGCTGAGAACTCTTCCATGTTCTTTATGTTACAGATGAACCCTCATTTCACAGATGAGAGAATTAAGACAGAGAGAAGAGCTAACGTGACCAGAAACACATAGCTACCAAGGGCCAGAGCCACAATTAAAACTCAGGCGCTCTGGATCCAACATCTCTCCTCTTCACTGTGATGCAATGTTGCCTGACTTTAATCCTTAAAAGACATGAACTGAGTGTCATAATTGAGCGTTGCTTAGAACACAAATGAAAAACAAAATTCTTATCTTCGAAGAGACTGTTTTGTGTGTGGCTGTTGTTGTTGCTATTGTTGCTGGTGGGAAAGGAAATTTTGATGCCTCCTGGGAGCAGCAGGATAGGGTAGATCTTGGCATCATCTTGCTATTGTCAGACTTGTGGTACGTGGGCAGCTGTGGAGAGGATACGGTTGCTTTTGGAGAATGGAATCTCTCAACACCCCAGAAAGAAATCCCTCAACTCGTCTCTGTACCACCACGGTTTGCGACCAGTTTAAGTCCACGGAAACCAAACAGACCATGTCACCAAAGCAACAGGGGTCAGATTGCAAACACACATTTTCAAGATCCCCAAATCATGGGGATTGCTCATGATAGGAAAGAAACTATCCTCCCTAATCAGCAGGGTGTGCTCTGAAATGCATCTAAAGGGGAATAACAGTATATAGTCAAAAAGACTGAGTGATGAAAAGGATGGTGAATACAAATATCTCTCATCAAAGGTATGCAGAAATTTAATGGTTTTAGCTTTGACATGACACCTTCTTGCAAAGGGCAACTGTTCTTTTGCAGTGCAGAGAACATCCCCTATGTGGCGCATGCCTACTGCATCTCTGTCTTTATGCTCCTATGGTATGGGGATTGTGTCACAGAGTCTTCATAAAAGAGCTCAAAAATGACCAATGCCACCAGAAAGGTGTTAGATCTGAGTTAAGCATAATTCCCCTAACTAGGGGCATTCAGTATCCAACTCCAACTTTTATGTGATCTTTCTCCACCCACCTACAAATTGTAAACAACCTTGATATGAGTCTGCCTGTGTCTCCTTTAAAATATACAACTAAAAACAAACAAACAAAAAGCAAGACAATAGTTTGCCAGCAAAATACTCTTGGGGAACTGAAGAAATGCTAATTAAGTCTAATGCATCCACTCTATTTGGATACAGTTTCCATCGCAGTGGTAGTTACATAATGGTACAGAAAGTCCGTATGGCAAGTGTAGAGGCATTAGGACCATATCCTATGTGACAGAAACAAACGACTCAAGTAGGAATTTGACTTCATACCAATCTCGAGATCTTCCTTCTACCTTAACAAGTAAAAGCAAGCATGAGCGTGTATCCACTCAGTAGTATCCAACTCTATGCCACCCCAAGGACTGTAGCCCGCCAGGCAAAACTAGTGGAGTGGGTAGCCATTTCCTTCTCCAGATCTTCCTCACCCAGGAATTGAACCTGGATTGGACTGTGAAGAAGGCTGAGTGCCAAAGAATTGATGCTTTTGAACTGTGGTGTTGGAGAAGACTCTTGAGAGTCCCTTGGACTGCAAGGAGATCCAACCAGTCCATTCTGAAGGAGATCAGCCCTGGGATTTCTTTGGAAGGAATGATGTTAAAGCTGAAACTCGAGTACCTTGGACACCTCATGCGAAGAGTTGACTCATTGGAAAAGACTTTGATGCTGGGAGGGATTGGGAGCAGGAGGAGAAGGGGACGACCAATGGCTGGATGGCATCACTGACTCGATGGACGTGAATCTGAGTGAACTCCAAGAGTTGGTGATGGACAGGGAGGCAAAGAGTCGGAAACAACTGAGCAACTGAACTGAACTGAACTCCTGCATTACAGGCAAATTCTTTACCATCTGAGCCTCCAGGGCACTTCCCAAAGCAAGCATATCACTTCCTAATACTGAACCTAAGGGCTTTGTTCTGAAATGCTATCAGTATGCCCAGAACTCAAAAGAGACACTGGAATTAGATTCTTCCTCCCAGATCAAGTTCACATATTCAGCAAGTATATAACTATGTTCTCCAGAGCTGATATGGATTTGGGGTCATCCTGCTTGACACAAGTGATGGTAACTGATTTAAATTTAAACTGTAGAAGGTGGTATAACAGTGATTCCAAGCCAAGACACTAGAGTCAAACGGGTTCAAATTCCAATTCTATCATTTCTTGTCTGAGTTGGGGAAAATTTTTAAATCTCAATTTACTGTCTTTGTAAATGAAGTGGTCATGGGACCCAGCAACAGATACCTTCAGGGACTGCTGTGAAAATCAAATGAGATCATGTATTTTGAATGGACCAAGCAGAAGACCTGACACAGAGTAAACCTCGATTATCAACCATCATAACAACAGTGTAATGATGCTCAGGAGAGGGACTAGGATGCAGGAAAAGGGCTAAGGGGAACCTGAGAAGAACCCAGGTGCTGGTCCTTAGCACAGAAGTGAGGAGATCCCATCACTTCATGGGAAACAGATGGGAAAACAGTGGAAATGGTGACAGATTTTATTTTCTTGGGCTCCAAAATCACTGCAGATGGTGACTGTGGCTATGAAATTAAAAGATGCTTGCTCCCTGGAAGAAAAGCGATGACCAACCTAGACAGCATATTAAAAAGCAGAGAGACATTCCTTTGCCAACAAAGGTCCATCTAGTCAAGGCTATGGTTTTTCCAGTAGTCATGTATGGATGTGAGAGTTGGACTGTGAAGAAAGC
>SJYV01035481.1:522246-660433 GCA_006410875.1 Neotragus pygmaeus
GCTTAGGACCCTGTAAAGTAGTTTCTTACAAGTTAAGTTCAAAGCAGTCTCTGTAAATTGATAATATCTGAGATGAACAGGTGGCAGGATGAGTTGGAGGGCTTTTGCTTTAAATATTTACAAAATTTGATATTGTTATCCACCTAAAACATAGTCTGAGGACTCTGGAGACAGAGAGGATATTCTAGATGCAAGGAAGCAGTGAAGATGCTCTGGAAGCAAGAGAAAAAATGAAAAGGTGTAATCAAGGACAAAATCTTGGTCTGTATTTGTTCCTTTGAAGATTCTTGTGCTTGCCTCTGATCTTCCCCAAATAGAAACTATGATAATAGTATGCAAAAAAATGAATGTCAGAATAGAGATTTGGGATATGCTTTCAGATTCACTCTAAAGCATTCAGAACTTAAGCTCTAAATTCTAAATTAATCCATATTTTCTTGTACTAAATTCTCTTCTTTGTAGGATTATTCAGGGATGCCCTTAAAAAAAAAAAAGCACATAAAAATATGACTTAAAAAAAATTTTTTTTCAAACCAAAATAAAACAAGAGTTAATTTCAAAGAATATAACTATTTCCTATAAACATACAGATGCATTCATATAATCACTTTTTTAAAAAATCCCTTCTGACTAGCACGCATCATAAGGGAAAAAAGTGGATTCTGACCGGCCTTCTGTTGTGGTCACAAAGTTTAGTAAGTACACAGTTATCTTTACATCAAGACAGGAGGAGAAATAAGCCTCTTTTCTCCTGAACTCAAGAAAGAAAGAGTCTGGGAAGTGTTATCAGTGCTAAGTGTACATTTTTAGGATCCATCTAAGACCAGCAACTAAAAATCTAGTGGCAAAACGCCTGCCAGCAGATAAAGTCCAGGGAATGGACACAGAAAACTGATTTGGTGGTATTGAAGACTTGGACTCTCAAACTTCATCTTTAGGAGATTTGGGAAAATGAATGATAAAAAATTAGATATTTTTAAGACTTACTTCTGACTGCCTTCTTTTACAAACCTTTAACATCTAATCATAACTGAAAATATTCTTAATTCCCCATTTTTATTGTATTTTAACAACTTAATGGAAAATTCTACCCATGAACTAAAATCTCTTAAAAAAAATTCAGTCTAGAATTATTCCATGCTTGAAAAGATTTTAAAATATACAAGGCAGATTAATAAGGGCATTAACAGCTCAGGCTCTGAATTCAGATTGAGACCCCAATGTGTTTGGATAATTCCTTCTCTGTGCCTGGTGGTAAACTTTACAGATGTTCTACATCTATAAATAATATAGTGATATTATAATGGTAGTATCTACTCTAATGGAATGATGGGAGGATGAAACAAGATAATTAATGTAAAACACTTAGAATAATGTGTGGCAAATTTTAAGAATGAATATATTATTATTGTGAAAAATCAACAAAAATTTCATATATTACTGGTATAAAGGCATTGCATTCAATTTGAGAGGGTGAAACCAGCTGTTTACATTATAATAATAATGTAAAATAATAAACATAAATAATCCATAATTATTTATGGATAGACTTTGGTAGCTAAAAGAGAAACTTCAAAAAAGAACTTTAAATTTGGGAAGCATCTGAAACAGCTCAAAATGTTTAAACATTCACCTTACACTCATGAGGATGGTACTAAAAAAAAAAAGAACAAGTGTTGTAGAGGATACAGAGAAATTAGAACACTTGTGCACTGTCATGAGAGTGCAAAATGGTGCAGCATCTATGGAAAACACTATGGAGGCTCCCCCAAAAATTATAAATAGAGCTACCATATGATCAAGCTATCCTGCCTCTGGACATTTTATCTAAACAACTGAAAGCAGGATCTCGAAGAAATATTTGTACAACCATGTTTATTACATCATTATGGGCAATAAGCAAGAGGCAGAAATAACCTAAGGTCCACTGATGAATGAATGGAAGAAGAAAATGTGGTACATAAATATAATAGAATATTATTCAGCTCCTAAACAACAACGGGACTTCCCTGGCAGTCCAGTGGTTAAGAATCCGCCTTCCAACATAGGGGATGTGGGTTCAGTCCCTTGTCAGGGAACTAAGATCCCACATATTGGGCTGCAGGTTGGGAGGGGAGACTAAGCCTGCACAACTACTGAGCCCATAGGCTCAGAGTCACAGGCCCACACGGTAGTGCAAGGAAACATCCCTCATGCCTCAGTGAATAGCCTGCATGCGGCATAAGACCCGACTGAGCCAAATAAATTTTAAAAAATAAATAAAATTTTAAAAGGAAATCCTGATATACACTACAGCAGGGATAATGCTGGAGGGTAGTATGCTAAGTGAAACAGTCACAAAAAGACAAATATTACAAGATTCTGCCTATAGGGGGTACTAAAGTAGTTAAACTCATAGAAACAGAAAGTAGAATGGTGATCAGCAGGGGTTGGGGGGAGGGAAAATGGGGAGTTGCTACTTAATTGGTATAGAGTTCATTTTTGCAAGATGAGGTCATGTTGGCTGTCTGTTGTAAAACAATGTGCATACAGTTCACACTAAGGTAATGTATCTCTAAAAATGGTTAAGATGGAAAACTTTAAGTTTGATACTATGTTATGTACATCTTATGTTATGCTTTTTACCACAAAAAGAAATAAATTAAAAATATATTGGAACGTCATTTATTTTAAATAGAAACTTATATTTACTTTTGGTGTACATCAGAATACTTCACCAACATCCATTACCTAATTTTAATTTCATGTAAAATTCTGAAATGGTGTAAGAGGATACCAGTGACCCGGCTTTAACACTGTTGAATCCTAACAACTTCAAGCAACTTCAAAGAGAAAGCTAATTAATGCCCTGTGTATACTGTATCACTTCTAAGATGTTATCTAACTTTATCAAGTAGTATATCAGAAAAATGAACAATTGCCTTGGGCTTTACCAGTAAAGAAAAAAAATATTCTGACCCATGCCACTGACTCTATCATTCCTCACAACCTGCCTCACTGTTTCTAGAACTTGAATTCTCACAAGTAACAAATCATCAGATTCAAATCATACTGAGACACAGACTGCTGCAACTAAATACCAATAAAATGATGCACATTCACATCAATAGGAATTTCAGGCAACAGAACTCTCATCACATTGTTTTGTTGCTGTTTCCTTTCCTACCCTAAGGATGAACATTTTAATGTACCCTAACTGGATTTTCCCTGATAGCTCAGACGGTAAAGAATCTGCCTGCAATGTGGAAGATCTAGGTTTGATCCCTGGGTCAGGAAGATTCCCCTGAAGAAGGGAATGGCTACTCATTCCTGTATTCTTGCCTGGGAAACCCCATGGACAGAGAAGCTTGGGGTGGGGGGGGCCACAATCTGTGAGGTCACAAGGGGTCAGCCACGGCTGACAGGCTAACACTAACTAGATTAGAGCTTCCCCAGGGGTTCAGTGGTAATCTGCCTGCTAATGCAAGCAACTCAGGTTCAAGCCCCGGGTTGGAAAGATCCTGTGGAGGAGGAAATGGCAACCCACTCCAGTATTCTTGCCTGGAGAATCCCACGGACAGAGGAGCCTGGCGGGCTACAGGCCATGGAGTCGCAAGAGGCTTGAACGTGACTTAGCAATTAAACAACTGGATTTAGTCAGAACCAATTCTCAATTTATGGGAAAAAGGGTCTTATCATGCAATTACTTTAATATGTTAAAACGTGCATTTTGAAAAGTATAAAGCACAATGTACCATTCCTATTATTTGTCCTCAAGCATTTAATAGGATGCTCTGTAGATGAGGGCCAGTTGTTCTGTGAAGGAAACAGCCCTATTTTCAGGGTTTGGTTCTGAGTAAGGGAAAACCTGGAGGAAAGAATGAAAGCTAAGTTAAGACAAGTATTGATATCTTTGCTTGGGANTATGAGAATGTCATTCCTAAGGTTTAATGAGCTTCTAAGATATTTGAGAATACGATAGCTCACGCAATTCAGGCATGTTATCTGATGGCAAACAGAAATGATAAAGAAACGTCATTTTTAAAAAGTTAAAGTTGATAACCATCAATTAGAGCAGCAAATGGGCCCCCAAACGACACACACTTGCTGTCTGCCTTTCTTGTGCTCACACACACACACACACACCCAGCAGGTCCAACAACGTGGCTTTTTTTCTATACCGTTACATGTGTTTTAAGTCTTTTCAGCCTAATTAAAGTATAATTTACATGTAGCAAAATACACTCTCATGAAGCATTCAGTTCTAAGAGTTTTGACAGATTTATACAGTCATGTAATCACACTCAAGAGTGAGATCTAGGACAAATCCATCACCCCTAAAATTCACTCTTTGTCGTCACGTTCGGCCACCCTGTTCCCAAGCCCCCAGAAACCACTGATGCCTATGAGCTCATTTCTGTATGTGATATGAGATATGGAAGTAACAATATTTTTGCACATGGATATCCAGTTTTTCCCAGCACCATTTGTTGAAGAGACCGTCCTGTATAGCCATGGAGTTACCTTGACATCTTTGTCAAAAATCAAAGGATCTGTTTCATTCTGCTGGCCTGTATGTTCTTTTCTCCTGTTCATAACGTCTTGATTAGTGTAGCTTTAAAGTAAATTGAAATCACCTAGCAGGATTACTCCAACTTTGTTCTTCTTTTGGTATCGCTATATTTTTATTTTAGAGTTTCTTAAAGATTATTTTTTAAAATCTTTTGGCCATCAGTTCAGTTCAGTTCAGTTCATTCGCTCAGTCGTGTCCGACTCTTTGCAACCCCATGAATCGCAGCACGCCAGNGCCTATAGGGGGTACTAAAGTAGTTAAACTCATAGAAACAGAAAGTAGAATGGTGATCAGCAGGGGTTGGGGGGAGGGAAAATGGGGAGTTGCTACTTAATTGGTATAGAGTTCATTTTTGCAAGATGAGGTCATGTTGGCTGTCTGTTGTTAAACAATGTGCATACAGTTCACACTAAGGTAATGTATCTCTAAAAATGGTTAAGATGGAAAACTTTAAGTTTGATACTATGTTATGTACATCTTATGTTATGCTTTTTACCACAAAAAGAAATAAATTAAAAATATATTGGAACGTCATTTATTTTAAATAGAAACTTATATTTACTTTTGGTGTACATCAGAATACTTCACCAACATCCATTACCTAATTTTAATTTCATGTAAAATTCTGAAATGGTGTAAGAGGATACCAGTGACCCGGCTTTAACACTGTTGAATCCTAACAACTTCAAGCAACTTCAAAGAGAAAGCTAATTAATGCCCTGTGTATACTGTATCACTTCTAAGATGTTATCTAACTTTATCAAGTAGTATATCAGAAAAATGAACAATTGCCTTGGGCTTTACCAGTAAAGAAAAAAAATATTCTGACCCATGCCACTGACTCTATCATTCCTCACAACCTGCCTCACTGTTTCTAGAACTTGAATTCTCACAAGTAACAAATCATCAGATTCAAATCATACTGAGACACAGACTGCTGCAACTAAATACCAATAAAATGATGCACATTCACATCAATAGGAATTTCAGGCAACAGAACTCTCATCACATTGTTTTGTTGCTGTTTCCTTTCCTACCCTAAGGATGAACATTTTAATGTACCCTAACTGGATTTTCCCTGATAGCTCAGACGGTAAAGAATCTGCCTGCAATGTGGAAGATCTAGGTTTGATCCCTGGGTCAGGAAGATTCCCCTGAAGAAGGGAATGGCTACTCATTCCTGTATTCTTGCCTGGGAAACCCCATGGACAGAGAAGCTTGGGGTGGGGGGGGCCACAATCTGTGAGGTCACAAGGGGTCAGCCACGGCTGACAGGCTAACACTAACTAGATTAGAGCTTCCCCAGGGGTTCAGTGGTAATCTGCCTGCTAATGCAAGCAACTCAGGTTCAAGCCCCGGGTTGGAAAGATCCTGTGGAGGAGGAAATGGCAACCCACTCCAGTATTCTTGCCTGGAGAATCCCACGGACAGAGGAGCCTGGCGGGCTACAGGCCATGGAGTCGCAAGAGGCTTGAACGTGACTTAGCAATTAAACAACTGGATTTAGTCAGAACCAATTCTCAATTTATGGGAAAAAGGGTCTTATCATGCAATTACTTTAATATGTTAAAACGTGCATTTTGAAAAGTATAAAGCACAATGTACCATTCCTATTATTTGTCCTCAAGCATTTAATAGGATGCTCTGTAGATGAGGGCCAGTTGTTCTGTGAAGGAAACAGCCCTATTTTCAGGGTTTGGTTCTGAGTAAGGGAAAACCTGGAGGAAAGAATGAAAGCTAAGTTAAGACAAGTATTGATATCTTTGCTTGGGAGTTTATCTTGTCATCAAAGAACAGCCTCTAGCCTCCTCATCAAAACAGTCATCAGATAATACTAGACTTGAGTGCAAATCCAGTGATCTGCAGAATATCAGCCACACCCCATTACCTAAGGAGGCCCACCACAGATGCAAAAATCCATCTGGTTAACAAATAGGAAAGTAAGTTAGATTTTTTAAAAGAATTAAGTGGAACTGATCCATGAAGTCCTTTAGACTTCATGTAAACAGCACAAACTTTCTTCTCACCAGTGACTTGCCGGGAAAACTGGTGTGGAGTGCTGGCAGAGGTAGTAAATTTGACCATGTAGGCTGAGACAGGGCAGGATTGCTTTTTGTTGTTTAGTTGCTGGTACCCAACTCTTTGCCACCCCATGGATTGCAGCCTGCCAGGTTCCTCTGTTCATGGGATTTTTCAGCCTAGAGTACTGGAACGGGTTGCTGTTTCCTTCTCCAGGGGATCTTCCTGACCCAGAGATCAAACCCAGGTCTCCTGCATTGGCAGGTGACTTCTTTACCACTGAGCCACCAAGGAAGCCCAGGCAAAGAAAATTACTCACCAACAAATTCCCTGGAAGAAATGGGAATGCACGTGCTTCCTCTCCCATAAGAAAGTAACTAAGTCAGGGACAGGTAAAAATGGAAGGCCCAGGTGGATCAGGACACTGGAACCACAGAGGGTACCAGGGTCACGCCAGCTCCACCCACATGCAGCACCAAGCAGCTCCTCTCCTTCCTGGCTGCTATTATTACTTTTGAGGATGCAAGCTCAGGTGAACCAGGGGAAATGGATTTTATTTTCTGAGTACAGAGGGTCTTATTCAAGTAAAGTTTACAAAAATTCAAGAGAGAGAGAGAGAGCACAGCCTCTTAAATGCACATGTAAAAATAATCCAGAATAACATTCTTGTTTTTCTGATTATATCATGAAGGCCATATCACAGTAGAATCAATGATGAATATATTAATATGACAGATATATTAGGAAGTTAAAGTATGAAAATAGAAGTAAGTTTTAAAAGTTACTAACAAGTTTGTACTTTTATTTATCATAACTGTTACGCTTTTAAGATTAGTGATATTACTACTACAAAGTGTCTTTTTTAATAAATAAAAATAAACATAATGTAATTTACCAAAGGGTCATAAAATACATGCTGAAACTTCTTCTCAACCACTGTGAAATAACATAGACAGTAAAAGAGGGTTCATTCATTTTGCAGATATACTGCTTAGGAAAGTGAATTTTGTCAGCCTAAATTGACTAATTATCCAATCTCACTAATTTGACAGTGAACTACAGTTGGACTTTTTATGCATTAAAAAGTTTCATTGCAAACTCTTTTTCTCCTTGAATGCCACCACCACAAACTCCTTACGTGAGATGGGTTCTTATCTACCGTCACCCAACTGGAAAATACACACTTTCAGGAGGTTAAAATAATATGTTGATTTTAAATGACTTCCAAAATACAGTAACGTAACGCAATGTGCTTAATAAACATGTAAATGACACCAGAGACGCTGGTGTTGCAAATGTGAGCTCCTAACATCTGAAGGACAAAAAAACAGTGAGGCTCATTACATTTTCTTCTCTTTTCCTTTCCTTGATCAAAGACCAACTATGCAATTTATTCTCTGAAAATAAACACTCTTATTTTATACAACCAAGATCCAACTTTTTGCCAATTACTCTAAATGCTACTTTATTTTCATATACATTGATTCCATTTTCTGACTAGCTGGCTGACATATACATGTATATGCCATCGGGAGCAGTGAAAAGAGGCTAGAAAATTCTGATTCCTGGGGGAAAAAAATTCTGAAAACTGAAATAAAAGACTAAAAAGACCATGGTAGAGAACTTGATTTCAATTTAAATAAATAACATGCAAGCAAAAGTCCTCTGAAATGAAAATTTTGGTAATCAATATTGCCTACAAGGAAGATGAAATGAGGGTGTTTACCTAAACTATGGCCAGCTTTCAAATATAGCCTTAGATCTGTTTTTCTGACTCCAAGCTCAGATTGGTTTTTATATTCTTAAACAGCTTAAAATGTAAAACAGAGAAAAACCTGATTAAGTGACAGGGAAAGTATACATGACCTAAGATATTTACTATCTGTTTTATCATCTGGTCCTTTACAGAGGAATTTTGTTGCTTTTAGCTCATCAACAACCTCAGAAGTGATGACAATTTAGGCCAATTCCTAAAAGTCAGAACAACCCATGAAAAAAGAATCACCACTCACTTACCCTGAGAAGTGGGCCCACTAAGTCAAAACTGAGAAAGGGTAAACTACGAATTGTGCTGTTTCCTAAAACATCTATTCACATAACATTCTCTACCCATGGAGAAAGTCTTTGATACTGAATTTTACTATTAAAAACACTGAACCTAACAATTAAAATAACGAGAGAAAGATTACTTCTCATTCTTCTCATTGATAACCTGGCCACATTCATGCATTTCAAAAAATCAGACAACACTGGCATCAAAGGCAAGGAAAAGTGGAAAAAGGCGATTAAACCTAACAAGAACAAGCTCTGAGTTAAAGCAAATTGAGGCTTAGAAAATATTTCTTTTGAAAATATTACTGCCATATTTAACAGTGCAAACAAACTAATAATCACTGAGGTTCATCAGGATGGTTTAGATATTTCTGTATTATTCTGGATTTTAATTTTAAAACATACTAGTTTTAAAGCTGTCATTTACAAACTGGGGAAATTTTTTTCTCTAAATGCTGGTTGAGTTAAACAGATAATACCTGATTATTTTCCATGGGAAGGTTCGTATGATATACAGACACTCAATTTGTAAGTTATTTCCTCCAGTGCTGCAAACATTCTATTCTAAGACTAAAATAGCACAGGAAGGCAAAGAAAATGCTACCTCCAGGAAAGAGCCTCTAGAACTAGGCAGCCGGCTACAGGAAGGAGTCAGCAATTCAGGATGAAAAAGAATAGCATTTGCATAGGCTGTGCCCAGACACCTTTAGCAGATGCCTTGCAGGCAAATTCCTCCTCTTTAAAGCCCTGTGTTTAAGGTGGAATTTAAGGCTCTTATCAGTGTCACCTTTAGACTCAGACTAGGAGGGCCCCCACCTGAAGGCCCCAGGCTTTAGAAAGCATCAAGGTGGGAGCCCTTCCACTCCCAGATCCACTCCTTGTATACCTGTATACCTGGGACTCCCTAATTCCTGGGATAAACCTCCACAAGGCCCATTCCAGGGTCCCTTCCCTGAGTCCCTCCTCTGGAAGGTGGCTTGGCCTGGACCTCACTCCTTGTATGCACATTACACAGCCCACCATGATCAAGGTGCAGCTGTGAGGAAGGGGTGGGTAGGCCTCAGACATGGGGGAAGGGGTATGCTGATATACCAGACAGGATGCGCAGCAAGGGTGAAGGGAGAGAAATGGGCCTGCTGCAGGAAATGCTGGCTCCCCTTCTACCCCTTCTTCCTGATACAAAACGCCTGAATCTAAGAATTAAAAATGCCACGCTGGCCTCTCAGGCCATTATCAAGGCATATTTGCTCGGAGAACAGAACATATTTCCCTTGGTGGTGGTGGTTCAGTTGCTTCAGTCCCGTGTCTGACTCTTGTGACCCTGTGGACTGTAGCCCGCCAGGCTCCTCTGTCCATGGGATTTCCCAGGAAAGAATACTGGAGTGGGTTGCCAGTTCCTTCTCCAGGGGATCTTCCTGACTCAGGGATGCAGGTGGTCTTCTGCACTGCAGGCAGATTCTTTACTGACTGAGCCACAAAGGAACCCCCTTACCAGTTTATCTTGATTTATAAACATATACACAGTACATGGGTGCCCACTGTACTCCCATCTCAGAGTCCATGGATATCTGCAGTGGACTTGGTTCTCACGATGGTCATTCCTAAATCTCATGCAGCAAAGATATTCTGTTCTTTTTATTTACTAAATTTCATATTTAAAGCTTAACTGGGATATTTTAAGTTACAAGACTCAGGCTCCCTTTCTGATTTACCTAGTTTTCCATCCATAGGGGGAAAAAAAATGATCATCATAAAACTATATAAAACCAATCCAGTTTCCAATCAGCCCACCAAAATGCCTCCTAGTCTAAAACAGTGCTATTGTGAGGAATGGTTACAGGAAAAGAGGGTTTATTATCAGAATGAAAGGGTGGGGAGCTGTGAGCTGAGAAGGTTGCAGGTCCCTCTAGTTTACCATCAAAGACACCTCTTTGGCCTAGAGTATTTGCCTGCCCAGTGCTTTGGTATCCTAGTCACACTGTCAATATCAACCAAAGTCAATCATTTATTGAGCACTTACTGTGGGTCATGCACTTTGACAGTCTCTCATTTAACCTTACCACCCGTGCAAGGGAGGCACAGAGAAATTGCGGCCTCTCAGCAGGTAAACGGCTAAGACTCCAACCTGGTTTTACATGAATTCAAAATCCATTTGAAAATGAATATCTTAAAAAAAAAATTATCCCCTACTTTTTAAATATAAAATTTCTTTTTAAAAGGGTGGATGTCATATTTCTAGCATAAGAATAAATGGTTGAAAATGGTTATATTAACCATATATCCAGTAAACATAATATATAATATATGTAATATAATACATATTTTTATATAGAAATAAATACTTCTGGGGGTTAGTGTTTTATAAATTAAATAATGAAATATATATTGAGTCTTAGGGATATAAAGATATTTTCCTTCTCTTANACTCAGGGAAGATGCTGGCCGGGAGGGGACCAGCCTTGCCTGCTTCCTCTAGCTTCATCCAGGAAGCCAGGCACCTGGTTTTGCTTGAGGCACTTAGAGATGTGGAGGTGGGGTTGCTGGTGACATGTGTGTCTCTGTGTGTGTGTGTGTATGTGTGCACATGTGCATGAGAGCAGGGAGCAGTAGGGAATCAGTATCTGCCATCAGGAGATAAAGACCTCCAGCATCTGTATCCCAAGGGCCCCCAAAGCTAGAGGAAGAGGAGAGAGCAGAGAAGAGAAACGAACTAGGAGGGAAAGGAGGGAGGGAGGAGAAATGCTTGTGGCATTTTTTGAGCAGATGCAGGACCTCGTAAGTCCTCACGAATATTCACTGGAGACACAAAAGGTCTCACAAAGGAATAATTTCTTCGGACTCCTGCAGAAGAGGGACTGGGACAGGAAATTAGAAGAGGTGAGAAAAGGAAGGAGAAAGAGATGAGGCAGGTAGAGAGAGGAGGCGGCCCGTGGCCGACATGCTCTCACTGCCACCGCAGCTGTGGGAGCATGGCTGGTCACTCTCTGTCTGCGGATGACACACAAGCTGGGACAGGGGAGCCATCAGATCCCTTGCAGGTGGAGGTGCTTTATGACCCTGAAGGCTGGAGGAGGGCTGAAGGGTCGGCCTAGGGGGGACTTGGGACCAAGGATGGAGGCTCAGCTGGCATTCCCCTCCGGCCCCAGCACTCCTTCCCCGCTCGCAGGCTAACCTCTGGGTCCTTCATCCAGGACTGTCCCCACTTTGGGTGGGTGTGGCAGTGCCCCAGGCGGCCGTGGTCTCTGCGAAACCTGGCCACACCCTGCTATTCAAGGCCTTAGATTAGGATGCAGATTCTGCGTCAGAATCGAGTGCAGGCAGTGGTCTCAGCTCCTCTGAATGACCTTGAAAAATTCAGGCATCTCTTGTTTCCAGTTTCCGCAAATGCGAAATGAGGCCAACATTCAGAATCAGAGACAAAAGTGGTCGTTGGGGTCAAAAAGAGTCGGACCTGACTGAGCGACTAAACAATAACGCCAGGAATATTAAAGAAGCGACAGGAGGGCTCGGAACCAGGCTGGGGGCTGGCCTTAGAGCAGGACTCCCACCTGCCCCCCACCCCCAGGCCATGGAGCAGGAGCCAGAGGGTCACAGCAACTCCAGCCCACCTTAGACAGCTGGGTTCTGCTCCACCCTAACTGCTCTGTCTCCTAGCAGGAACCCCACCCACGTGCAGGGGCTGCCTGGCCCACACTGACCCCTGAGCTCCAGGCACCCTGGGCTGGCCTGGCGTGTGCTGGGAGGGTACAGGGGGTGCTAGAGGAGCAAGGGCGAGGATGACAGACCAGGGAGAGCAGCCTGGAAAGCTGAGGAGGCCTCTCCACGTAGATAGTGAAAGGGCTGGTTCCAGGGCACAATGCGGGTTGGGGATGGGGCGGGGGGTGGTGAGGCTGGGCTCTCTCTGCCCAGGTCCAGGTCTTCAGGACCATCCCCTACTTCCCACTCGCTGCCCACAGAAGCGTCCCACATGCCCCAACCTGATCCTCTGCGGCCACGCCCCTTTCCTCCCATCTTTGTCTTCATGCTCCTTCTTCACCACGGCCCCCTCATGTACCTCCCCGACTTGTCCCAATACCGCCCCCGAAGACAGGGCACCTCAGATCGTCTCTCTCCCCCAGCAAGGGTGTGCACATGTGCACACTCAGTTGTGTCTCTTTGCAACCCTGTGGATTGTAGCCCACCAGGCTCTTCTGTCTATGGGCTTCTCCAGGTCAGAATACTGGAGTGGGTTGCCATTTCCTTCTTCAGGGGATCTTTCCAACCCAAGGATTGAACAAGGGTCTCCAGGGTCTCCTGCCTGCATTGTAGGCAGAGTCTTTACCATCACCAGGGAAGACCCTGACATGTAGATAGCTATATTTTCTAAGCCCCTGGGGTTTGACCATGGACACAACGTCTGGAGAAGTACTGGCTGGGACCTGCTGCACTTCAGCCATGTCATATACCCACGGACACCTGCTCTCAGCAGCATCCTGGGAGGCTCAGCTCAGCTCCAAGGAAAAAGGGGTAAGCTAAGCCATTGTCACCCAGCAAAAGCACCGCCAAGTTCCTCTGTCATTCAGGGCTTAGAGAGGCTACAGGCACCGGTGTTCCCAGAAAGGGTTTGGGTATGAATAGAAAGGGTTGCTCTGCAGACTCCTTGGGGCACCGAGCAACTCGAGGTGGTTCCTGGGTGGGGACTGTCTTGGGGAGCTCAGGAACCCAGAGGTCCGGGATCATGAAGAGCCTCAGATATAATGGGATTCAGTCCTGCTGCCATGCCCAAGGCTAGAGGGAAGTCCTGTTATTGAAGAACAAGACTCTTCTCAGATTCACAAGGAAGACATGGGGACCGGCTTTCTTCATGGGAGGGTCTGCCTTGTTCATACCACCCTCAGCGAGCACTCCTGGCCTCTTCGTTGGGAGAACCAGGGGGGTTAGAGTCTCTACCTTCCCAGCCTGAGAGTCCCTGGGGATGAGGGGTTGTTGAGGAATCCCTTCCTCCATCAGACTCAGCCCCAGGTGCTGTTTGCCCAACGTCAGCGTTGTCCTAGGCATCCTGCCCCCAACCCCCAGCCCCACTCCAGCTGGGTCCTTAATGAAGAGGGTCCACACAGACACCAGGCAGCTGCTGATGGGAAGAGCATCCTCGTGCGGACAGAGCCAGTCCTTGTAGTCACCACTGTATTTCCCACCTTGTTCTGTGGAATTTCACAGAAAAGGGTTGATCTAAGTCTCCACAGTAACTCCCTCACCCCTTCCTGGCCCCGCTTTCTTGACTATCCAGTCTTCCAAATATTTCGCATGTGGTCACTCGAGTAATGTCCAGCACTGTGTAACCCTATGGACCGTAGCCTGCCAGGCTCCTCTGTCCATGGGGTTCTCCGGGCAAGAATACTGGAGAGGACTGCCATTAATTCTTCCAGGAGATCTTCCCTGGGATCCAACTCAAGACTCTTACATCTCCTGAATTGGCAGGCAAGCGCTTTACCACTAGCGCCACCTGGGAAGTCCTACAATATTGCCAAATATTGGGTTGGGCCAAAAGTTCATTCGGTTTGGCCAACCCAATACTTAGGAACCAAGCCAAAAGATATTAGACTTTCAGGGGTAGTCCCTGGATCTCCCTTGGGCCTAGAACCCCTGGTATCCCTGATGAGTGCCCGTGGTGCTAAGCCGAAGTGTTGGACTTAAGGTAAGAGGTTCTGATCTACCACTTCCTGCCTCAGGCAAGTTTCTTTATTTTCTGAGCCTCAGGTTCTCCATATGTAAAATAGGGCAAATCCCAGGTTCATTTATGTGAGGATCCCATGCAGCTCCTGGTGGCTCAAACGGTAAAGAATGTCCCTGCAATGCAGGAGACCCTGGTTCGATCCCTGGGTCGGGAAGGTCTCCTGGAGAAGGGAATGGCAATCCACTCCAGTATGCTTGCCTGGAGAGTACCACAGACAGGGGAGCCTGGCAGGCTACAGTCCATGGGGTCACAGAGAGTTGGACATGACTGAGCGACTGACACTCTCAACACTTTTCCAGGCAGCTGAGCCCAATAACTGTCTTCTCTCTTCCCTCCTCTCACACCTCAGGGATCCTAAGAGCTGTTTGTGCAGACTCCCGTGTGTCGCGCTGTTCCTGGGTCTGTGACCAGCCTTCCTGGCTGACTCTCTGGCTTCCCATAACAGCAGCCACCACCTGTGGGGAGTCTGTGATTGGTCGGGCACCAGGCCACTTGCTTATTTTCTGCTCTCATTGACTCAGAGATGGAACAGTCAAAGCTTGGGGTACGTGGTGTGCCTGGCATCGAACATATCTCCCTGGGGCAGAATGCTAAGTCAGGGTTCTCCCCGACAATAGTGGTCCTTTCGACACGCAGCCCCAATACGAGTTCACTGATTGTTAGGCTCTGAGGTTTTCTGGAGAAAACCCCGTCACAGGGTGCCTCCTACCCAGTCAGCCCCAGAGCCAGAGACCAAGAGCAATGGTTTATTGAGTCATATGGCAATGGTGGGTTGTCTTTTAAAAAAGAAAGAAGCATCAGGAGAGAAGCCGGACATGGCAGGGAAACGACGCTGAGAGGAAAGGGGTAGTTGGACTTAAGCTGAGGCTCATTTACAGTATTTACAGTCAGGCCTGGTGGGGGCGNGTTACAATTTCTTGAACGACTGTGCACTTTAACTCTTTAACTGTATGTTCATCAGCCATAGGTCAAGGAAACAATCACGTAATGGACAACATCTGTCTCTTATACACATCTTAAAGATATTTTCCTTCTCTTATCTCCTTAACAAGAATCCAGGGAAAAACTCTTAATGATACCAAAAAAAAAAAAAAAAAAAAAACACCACACATACACAAAAATTTTCACTCATTTATGCATCGAGGCCAAAGGTAAAATTAGAAAATAATCAGAAAAATGGTATCACACACAAAAATGAATAAGCTTAGAAAATGACAGTGAAATCACTGCTGCCATAGTAATGCTGTGTGATAAAAGAACTGTCAAAAGCCTCTAAAAAGTTTTTTATTCAGCAGAAAAGAAAAAAGATAAAGCCAACTAAAACCTTCCAAAACTTTTGATTTTTACCTAAGTGCTGACCTAATTCAATAGTTTCCCAATGATAACTTGACCAGCCAATAAATAAAATATGCCTTTCTGGTGGAAAATATGCCTTTCTGTTTGACTTTCACTGAAATCTATGATTAATTGCCTCTCACAACCAGAATAACTACATTCAGCTTTGACAAGAACAAGTCTCATTACTTTTCTTAAGATGTGCTCCAGATATTTGTCCTTTTGGCTCTAAACTTAAGCATGTTGCTCAACTTTTAAAATGTATTACATATTGGGTAGCCAATCTTAAATTATTATAACAAGAGATAAAAATTCTAAAGTGGCAATATTCCCTGTGACTATGGCTTTGAATATATATGTCCCTTAGTCAAATCAAAGAGAGCGTGCTGAACCAGGAAGCCACACTTACATAACGCCTTGCCTGTATGGGTTGTGAGATTGCAGAAAGACTTGTTCTTAAGGGAAGCTGCGTAATCATTTCTTATTCTCCAAGAGAGCTTCAAGGGAAAGAAAGGCAGAGACTACTATCTGTCAAGGAGAGTTTGGCTCCAATGCTGCCTGAAGACATGAGAATGGATGTTATGGTCCTTTCCACATCAGAATGAGCATCTGTGATGTTGCAACAGATTCGGGCCACTTTCAACATCTTCTCAGTTGCATCGCTATCACTCGTTGGCCTCAGAAAGGAGGGCCTGTTCCAATCTCCCTTACAATTACCACTCTAATTATTACATTACACTTTCACAATTTAATCCCTTTATTTGCCTCACTGCCTTTTTGGGGCTAAGTAAGCACCACGGCGTGACGTCCGCTGATGTAGCTAGCAGGATAGCAGGGTAGCTGCAGTACCTCCCAGCTGCCAGCTACAAGCACAGCCAGGTGGGCAAGTCCAGAGTCTAATCTGGACAGTGACATGTCTGTCTCCTGCTCAAAATCCTTGGAAGTTGCTCTTTCCAATATGGGTATAACTGAGCACTAACACATCAATGCCAAGAACCACCCTGTGCTTCGCCCTGGGAAGCTTTTGGTAGCATTTCAGCATCTAAGGAAGCAGCAGCAACAGAATTCCAATTGCTCTATTTCAAGGATCTCTGGTAAGTAACTACTGTATGGCTATAACAGCTCCACAATAGAATTTCTTTCTTTTTTTTAAACAACTGTCGGGAACTGTTTGCACAAAGTGGTCCTATCTTTAGGACAACATACTGGAAATACATACTGAAGACCAAGTTGTTTAATCCTGCCCCCTAACCAAAATCTCTGATATTCCCTCAAGGTTGGAGACATTTATAGGAAGAATTTACCTCAATCCACAAACCTCTGGGAACCAAGCTTTCATAAAACATGGCTAAGCTGAAACTCAAACCAATACACTGCCAGGCCCACAGTAGATTCTGAGTCAATATTTGTTGACCTGAGTCAATAGTTAGACCCCGAGTTGTGTAAACGGAGTTAACAAAATCAAATTACTAACAATTTAAATTTGAGATACTCTGCAGCATTCATATTCTAATATTGTGGGGCAATGGCTGCTAAGAACACCCAAATTTCAAGTGTTTTCCTTCTCAAGTTTTGCAATCTAGTAAGGAGGCTGAGATGGCACTAGTAGTGAAGAATCCACCTGCCAATACAGGAGAAATAAAGGAGAAGTGGGTCAGGAAGATCTCTTGCAGGAGGAAATGGCACTCAACTCCAGTATTCTTGCCAGGAGAACCCCATGGACAGAGGAGCCAGTCAGGCTACAGTCCATAGAGCTGCAAAGAGTCAGACACGACTGAGCGACTGAGCGTCTGAGCACAGCACACAAGTAGGCTGAAGCACCTCCCTGGTGGCTCAGTGGTAAAGAACTCCCCTGCCAATGTAGGAGATGCAGGTTCGCTCCCTGGGTCAGGGAAATCCCCTGGGGAAGGAAATAATAGCAACCCACACCAGTCTTCTTGGCTGGGAAATCCCACGGACAGAAGAGCCTGGTGAGCTACAATCCATGGGGTCGCAGAAGAGTCAGACAATACTTACCAAGTAAGCAACAATGGCAAGAAGGCTGAAGAAATATGTTCCAATGCCCCAAAGTGAGAGGAAGCTTTGCATACAGACCATCAGTGTTTTTACTTACTCACTCTACATGTGATTTTGTATTTCATTTTATCCAGAAGCATTCCTTGAGGTAGGTCTTAATGCCTTCAGTTTACAGATGAGAATAAAGGAAATAAAGATCCAGTGGATGAAGAATTTTTGTAAGCAAATGCTAATAAAATATGGCAATGATGATCCATTAAATATGAAGATACAGCTAGGCAAATATTTAGGTAATTCATACGTACTCACACTAACTTGGCTTGTATTCTTCAGTTAAATCTACGAAAGGCTATGAAAAGATGAGGCTGAAAGATCCGTTCTATTATATAAGTTACAATTTCTTGAACGACTGTGCACTTTAACTCTTTAACTGTATGTTCATCAGCCATAGGTCAAGGAAACAATCACGTAATGGACAACATGAAAGCAAGTGGGAGATGGAACCACCTGTTCGACTAAGGACACTCCCTATAGTCTTCATTGCACCTGGGTGAGACTTGCCCTCGTACATGCTCTTAAAAGAAAGGGTAGAAGATAACTCTGTGTCCATAAATGATTTCAGAATCACCTTTTGTTGGAACATTTAGAAGGATTAGAGTTTAACAAACATCATCTCTTTTGTGCTTTAAAAACCAGGAAGCATGTCACACAGTTATTAAACTGATTCTAGTTATGTCCGACAAGGGACCAGTAGATGACAAAGGAGAGTTGCCAGTGTTAAACCAGCAGCAACATGGTAACAGAGCTGTGGTTTCCAAACTCTGAGCAGCAGAATCACCTGGAGGGCTTGGCAAAGCACATATTGCTGGGTCCACCCCCCAGGGATGCTGATGGAGGGAATCTGGGATGTTCTAACAAATTCCCCAATGATGCTGATACTTCTGAAT
The DNA here is from genome assembly GCA_006410875.1 of Neotragus pygmaeus. Classification (NCBI taxonomy): domain Eukaryota; kingdom Metazoa; phylum Chordata; class Mammalia; order Artiodactyla; family Bovidae; genus Neotragus; species Neotragus pygmaeus. The sequence continues at coordinate 540,881 of SJYV01035481.1, forward strand.
CAGAGCTCACACTTTGAGAATCACTGTTAGAGAATACAGTCCAGTACAGCGCAGTGGTTCTTAAGCTCAGTTTTACCTGAAGCATTAACTAGGAAGCTTTCAAAATCCCTACTTGCCCTGGCTGCGCCCAAAGCCAATTAATTCCGAATCTGGGGGTATGAGCCCAGACATCAGTATTTTTTTACATCTCCAGGTGACTCCAATGAGCCCGCAAAGCTGAGAACCACTGATACCTGGGAAGACACACTTGAATCCATAACTAATTAAGAAGATAACATTTGGGGTTTGGTTTTGTTTGGGACACACCACAAGGCCTGTGGGCTCTTGGTTTCCCCACCAGGGATTAACCTGGGCCCTCAGCAGTGAAAGCACGGAGGCCTTAACCATTGGACCACCAGGGAATCCCCAGAAGATACATCTTGTAAATCACTGAGCAGAATAGAATCACTGGGGTGCTAGAGGCACTTGATAAACAAAGATTCTTTCCTTCCTCTATTTTCTTGAAATTGTATCACAGAGAATATAGAAAGGTGAAATGTAATTTCTGTAAGGATATATATATCTATAGCTTTGAAAAGGAGTTGAGTTTTGTCTTTGTGGATTCCTAATTTAAAGGTCACATACAAACTTCAACCATAGTTTCTACATTTTTTTTGTGGAAAATAATACTGTTATTTGTAAACTTGGAGATCTATAAAGTTTTGGTATGTCATACATGTTGGAGGCATATTTTATAATTTGGTATAGTTTGGTATAGTTTTTTATATAAACTCATTAAAAAGGTGGGGAAAATGTGTCTAAGCACAGGAAAAGAAGGAAGGCCATAGAAAATTAAATTTGCCTCCAGAGGTGATTCTCAAAGTGTAGTCCCTGGACCAACAATAGCCGCAGCATCTGAAAATCTGTTAGAAATACAAATTCTCACACTGCTACCCAAGGCAGAGCTAATGAATCAGAAGCTCTGGGAGTGGGTGATCTGCATTTTCACAAGACCTCCAGGTGAGTGTGATGCATACTCTAGTTTGATAATCACTGGTCTGAAATATTTATTATTTGAGCTCTAAGCAGAACAGAAGAGGTAAAAACACAATTTATCCACAGCAGAGATAAGGCTTCCCTGGTGGCTCAGCAGTAAAGAATTTGCCTCCAAGGCAGGAGACAACCTGCAACGCCCATGACATCATGGGTTCGATCCTGGGTCAGAAAGAACCTCTGGAGAAGGAAACAGCAATTCACTCCAGTATTCTTGCCTGGGAAATCCCATGGACAGATGGGGCTGCCAGCACTGGACACAACTCTGCGACTAAACCACCACCACCACCATCCTGTACACATCAGTTCAGTTGCTATCTAGACCCTCACTGCTCTAATAATAGCTGTGCTCTTTTAAACGCTACCCAAAGCTTATTATCATTCCATCCCTGGAGCTTGATAGTAAAGGTGGAATTGACAGGGAGCAAATGGAAGGGTGGAGTCTATTCTACAAATCCCCCACTATCGATTTTAATCTATTTCTATTTTGTAAGCAAGATAGAATTAAGATGGCAAAACTAGATCAACTAGGACAAGAACCAAGAAAACAAACTAACCAACCATCAAATGAGTGACAGGAGGGTGGGAACGCAACCCTCACTCACCTTGAATCGTCCTCTTGAAGAATGCCTTGCAGGCTTCACAAGATGCTACCCCATAATGGTACCCAGACGCGATGTCGCCACACACTAAACACAGTCTCTTGGGCATCGAGTTGAGCATGTATTCACACTTGGTCTGGGGATCTTCAACGATGGTGCTCGAGCAGTCGTCATATAGTTTCCGGACAGGCCCGCTCCCTCCTAGGATAGGAGCAGAAGGGTAGAGAGGTGGCGAGTCAAGTCCGTTCTGATGGCCATTCATGGTTGAGCTGTAGCTCCCGCTGGCGTCCGAAGAGCCCCCTGGGCTGTGGTGGTTGACGCTGTCCGTCAGGGAGGCCGGGCTGGAGGGTTCCGTCTTGATGAAGGACGAACAGCTGGAATCAATGTGTCGATCTTTGTTTGACATTCTGCAGAGAAGCCTGAGGTGGAGGGAGATACAAACAGAGGAGAAAAAGAAGGAGAGAGTGTCAAACACAGAGACCAAAAGAGGTAGAGACAAAGAGGAGGTGAAAAAACAAGAGGAAATGGAAGGGAAGATTGAAGGAAGAAAAAAAAAGACAAGAATTCATATGTTAAAGATTTGGCTCCTGGAGAGTGCAGCCCAAGAGCTGGGGACTACACATCATTCTCTAGTCAATATCTCTTGTTCTACAACAAGGTAATCAGCATAAGGGCGTGACAGGGTTACATCAAAGTGCCCAGACAGATCATAAACAAAAGCTCTAAGGGATCCATTTCCTTTCATTTTAATACCTTTCTCTTGGAGAAGCACTGTCAATATCTAAATCAACTCTCTAGATTCTAAATTTATCCACGGAAGAAGAGTGATTTGTAAGATCTGTATCATTTCTAAAATTACATTTATCCTCACTCTACTTTTCTCTTCCATTTTCTGATGTTGCAATCATTGTATTACGAGCAGAACCCAACTTTCATTGTCAAGACCAAACAGATGATTCCTCAGCTGTGTAATTACTATTTGTCAGCACGCTTCCATAAGCATAACCGTGTCTTTTATTGATCTAAGACACATAGGGAATATATCCTCACTCACTTTGCCTCTTTATTTAAACTGCTCTATTTCCTAGACATTTAGCAAAATAGAAAGATTTTAAGGATAAAATTCTCGCCAATATTTAAGGATTATTTCCTCGAGCCCACAAAACAGGGAAATGATTACCGGCATCGATTAATAAATATGTACACGTGTTGACGAGTGTAAGTGTTTGCATGTGTGATCTACCACCGTCAACAGCAAGAATCACTATAAGCCATTTGATCCTTCAGTCTACCTGTGAATCCATAATCTGATACTCTATACTCAGGAAAGTAAGGATGTATCAGATTTTATCCTGAAAAAATAAGACTTGTGGTGGTCTCTTTTTCTCCCCTTCCTTTGCTCTTTTAACATCATATCTCCTAAAAGGAAATATGATGAAGAATCTAATCTGATGAACTCTCTCTTATTTAGAAGAAACAGTCCATCCCTCTTACTTTGTCGGACCCATAAGTGATTAAATTTCTGAAGAGGTAATTAGATGAAAAGACGTAATTGGTCCTATTTTCTTTCCGGTTAGCCACAGTGCAAAACCCCTTTTAGCAAAGTCTCTAAGAACCTTCTGAGAGCCCACTAGAAGAAGAAGAGGTGACAGCTGAGAAAGAGACTAAGATAATTGCTTCCCAGTGGAAAGCTGATTTATGGGAATCCCACAGGGTAATGGTCATTCACTGGAATTTGGGGGAGTATGTCACAGGATAACCGAAAGGATGCAATTGCCTCTTTCCCTATAAATCTAATGATATTTTATCACTGCACAAATTTCATGCTCTCCTCTGGGCACCCCTCTCCCTAAATTCCCCCGCTGCTCTGTTACTTTCAAACGAAGAAAAATATGGTTCTTTCCTATCAGGGAACATTCGCTGAACAGTTCCAAGAAGGGGGTCTCAAGTGCCTCTACAGCCAGAATGTGCCTCCTAACCTAGTAGATTTCCCATTGGAAGTTCTGCACTGCTTTCTCAAGGAAAGCAAGCTCAGGATGTGAAGAAAACAAACAGGAAGGAGAAAACCACAAAAATACCTTCTTGCTTTCGCCCACCCACTCATGTTGTCCTTTCCTGGAGAAGGAACGAAAGGAAAAATATCCCCCTTGCCAGCCTGAACCAGGCTTCTGCTCCCTCCCACCTCGGCTGCCTCGTCCCCGTCACTGTTAATGAGCGCTGTAATTAATAGATCGCTCTCCTTGTCTCCAGGCTTGCACCCTGGGCTAAGCACTTTTCCTCAAGCCAACGTTTGAAAGAAAGCGGGTCGGCACTGACTTACAGCAGCCCTGCGAATTCCTTTTAATTTAAAGCACTTACCCCACCACTTCACTTATTACCTTATAATTACTGGACTGCTCGCACATACATTATGATCTTAGACTAGAGTTAGAAGTTATTAGGGTACTAAAACACGGTTGCTCCCCTTTCCTCTCTCCAGCTCTGAATTTCTCATAGCGACGACAATTAACTCTTTCACCATCTGCCTTTGAGGCACCATTTTTTAATCTTTTTTTTTTTTTCTTTCTTTCTGAGGACAGTTGCTTTGAACTGCTTAATCATAAAACAAATTACGCTTTCTCCAGGTCCTCTTCTAACTCTTTTTTTGATTGTTCAATTTTATACCAATTTCCTTTCCTTTGAGCTTTTTTCTCATGGACTTCTAAAACAAGCAGAACTCTTCACTGAGGAACAAGGGCAGGAATCACCCTCCTATTCATGGAAGTGTTATTTGCAAAGTCACCAAATGTTTATGGGTCAAATGCATGTTGTTAATAAGGTCTTTGAAAAATTGGGTATCTCCAGTCAGCCGTTTCCTGGAAAATCTCAGTCCCTAACTCTGCAATTATCTGGATGGAATCAACAAAATTCACAAAGTTCACACAGTCAGGGAAGCCTTGGGACAGATGCAATCTCTCTTCCTACACAAGTCTGGCCACTCCAGCTGTAAATGAAAGTGAACAAGCTGGATTTGTGCTGTAGGTTTTACAGGTTTCTTCTCAGCCATAAAACCGCTTCCTCCATGAACACTTTCTGCTCAGTGGAAATAATAACAGAGATGCCATTTATCCAGTGCTTACTAGGCAACAGGCACTGACCTGAGTACTTTACAAATATTTCCTCACGTAGTCCCCAAGACGGTCTTGTGAAGGAGGTATGACTCCAAGACACAGACCCTCAGACATTATACAATTTCCTGAAAGTCATACAGTTTGGAAGTGGAAAAACGGAGATTTGAACTCAGGGCTGACTCCAAAGTCCAGTGCAGAAATGTCTTCAAGCCAACAGAGAGTCTTGCAATGTGTTTGCTGACTTTTTAAAAAATAGCCAAGCAAGCAGAGGTAGAGATGGCACACACAGAGGGCCTATGACATTCACGCTCACCCATGAGTGCAAAGGTGGCTGAAGGAGCCACCACCGCCCTGGCGACAGGGCTGCCCTGTTGAGTCACCCTCCCCAGAATTTGGAGTGACACCAAAACTGAAGCTGAAAGAACACAGTTGTCTCCTAATTACTACTTAGCTCATTACACTGAACATTTCCTAGACACCATTACATTATACCCTAAAACTACAGTGGGTCTTAATTCTCTCCCTCTCTGTCTCTGAAATTCTACAGCTCTATTATTCAAGCCTGAAATATTCACAACTATCTATAAATTCAATTGTCAGCTGGTGGGTTTTATTCTAGACTTCACTTCAATCTAAAATTAGAGGCACTAAAATTCACATTAACTCTAAGAGGAATGTAGTGAATAAGACTTTATTTCAAAAGAACACCTTTTTGTCAGAAAGAACCATTTTCAAGATGATGGCTTTATCTGGAGCCAAAGAGAATAAGCCCAATTCCACATTGTGCTGTTAACGCAGAAATTTTAGGTCACATTGGATTAATAAAAATCTAAATTTAGTTAAGAATTATGAATAGAAATAACATGTGTTGGAAAATGTGGGAAATATTTATTTTAAAGCCTACGTAGAGTTGCTTTTATTATTTCAAGGGAAGTGATGGGAGGCACAAGGGAAAAAGAGAAGTAACTTTCTCAAAATCTTTTTTGAGTGTACACCCTGAGAATAAACTGGAGAGAGAAATAACCATGTCAAGAATAACATTTAGTTTCTGTATAAGAAACAAAATTTGAGGCCGTAACAGCCTTCTAGAAGCCAGGGACATTTTAGTGCTTTAGAAAGCATTTTCAACACCGTCTGAGATACAGTCTTTAGTATTCTATGTAAATCCTAGATATGTTCTATCATATATTCTATATTGTTGTTCAGTTGTTAAGTCGTGCCTGACTCTCCTGCGGTCCCATGGGCTGGAGCCCGCCAGGCTCCTCTGTCCATGGGATTTCCCAGGCCAGGGACTGAAACCAAGTCTCCTGCATTGGCAGGCAGAGTCTTTACCACTGAGCCACCAGGAAAGCTCTTATATTCTATATATGTTCTACTATATAATGTCTATATTTATATATAAAGTCTGATGATCATGCTTCTACATAGGAATTTCTTTTTAACTTTTTATTTTATATTGGAGTATCGCCAGTTAATAATGTTGTGATAGTTTCGGATGGACAGCAAAGGGACTCAGCCACACATACAAATATATGCATCCATTCTCTTCCCCTGGACTGCAAGGAGAGCCAGCCAGTCCATTCTGAAGGAGATCAGCCCTGGGATTTCTTTGGAAGGAATGATGCTAAAGCTGAAACTCCAGTACTTTGGCCACTTCATGCGAAGAGTTGACTCATTGGAAAAGACCCTGATGCTGGGAGGGATTGGGGGCAGGAGGAGAAGGGGACGACAGAGGTTGAGATGGCTGGACGGCATCACGGACTCGATGGACGTGAGTCTGAGTGAACTCCAGNCCCTGGGATTTCTTTGGAAGGAATAATGCTAAAGCTGAAACTCCAGTACTTTGGCCACTTCATGCGAAGAGTTGACTCACTGGAAAAGACCCTGATGCTGGGAGGGATTGGGGGCAGGAGGAGAAGGGGACGACAGAGGATGAGATGGCTGGATGGCATCACTGACTCGATGGACATGAGTCTGAGTGAACTCCGGGCATTGGTGATGGACAGGGAGGCCTGGTGTGCTGCGATTCATGGGGTCACAAAGAGTCGGACACGACTTAGAGACTGAACCGAACCACTCGTTTCGCAAATGAAGAAACTGCTGCCCAGAGAGGGAAAGACATTTGCCCCAGGCCACATGTTCCCTTAGAACCTGCTAGGACCCTGGCCTTCCGTGCCTACGCCAGTGCACTTTCTTGTATTCACAGTGTGATCTGCTTTGTGTGCTGCTGGCGTACCCCACGCCTCCTTGGTTTCAGTGCATCTTTGGAGAAAGCCAATTGTACCTTAGCAATGCTCTCCAGCCAATGCCAACCTCAGCCAGCTCCAAAGGACAGGAAGAAATGTGGAAAATCCAATGTATTTGCCCCTCACTGTGTCGCTTATTCATGCATTCACTCACTCGCTCACTTGTTCATTTATCCAACGCACACTTACAGGGTACCTATGTGCTTTGGTCACATAGTAGTGGAGGAGAGGATGGGGCTAAGGAGGTGGTACACCCCTAGGTGCAGCATCCTTTAACCATCACGTCCATCAACCCACCTTCATCCATGGCAGATGAAATGTCCTTGCTCTCATGAGAGGCCAACCTATCCTCTTTGCTCTGCATCCTACCCGACTCATCTTTCCATGGATTGGGCCCTCATAATTTATCCCTTCTCTTCACTCTTTGTCAACATCTCCCTTTCCAATTCATCATTCCCCTAGCCAGCCAACAGGCTCTGCTATTTTCTCTTTCAACAATCCTCTTCTAGGCCACATTTCTCTGCAGCTCACAGCCCTTCTCTGATCCATGGTCTCTGCCCTCACCTCCTCATCCCCCCTCCAGTCAGGCCAACGCTGATCCCTTCAAATCCCTACAACCTCTACCCCGATCACTCCAAAGGTCACTTGGCTGACTCTGATTCAGTTCATCACTCCCTCCCTGTCTTTGGGTTTCATGGTGCCAATTCCCCTGGTTTGCCACCTAACCCACTGGCCTTTCCTGCTCTCTGGCCTTGTTGGTTCCTTCTCTGCTATATCTCTAAATGTTGAAGGACCTCAGGGCTTGGTTTGTGAACTTTCTGTGATTTTCCATCCACATCCTCTTTCTGGTGACCTTGCATAATCCCTTAAGCATTAAATAACAGTTCTGTACAAAGGCTGAAATGTATGCCCTAGTCTTTCCTGACTATAGATATACATCATGTGCCTACTGATGTATTAAACTGATTATCTAGGAGGTGTCTCAATCCTAATATGGCCCAATAGAATCCTTGACTTCCATATGCCAAATACTCTATCATTTCCTCTTCTGATCTCCCATATATACTTGCCACCACCACCACCCATGCCTTTTCCCAACCTCAAACCAGGGACTTATCCTTATTCCCTCTGTCATTAAACCCCTATGGCCAACTCACCAGTAAGTGCTATTGGCTCCACCACCAAAATACATTACATCCTCAATGTCTCTTTTCTCCTCCTTCCTTGCTGCTTCCCTGGCACATGCCACTGTCATGCCCTGTATCAACCACTGCAACTGTCCCTCCCCTAACTGGTCTCTAGGTGTCCTCTTCTGACTGTCTACCATCTGATTTCCCAGTGACCCAGGTAGGCTTAAAATTTGACCCCCACTACCAATATCTCTTCAGTCTGTAGTGCTTTTCCCACTCACTCACTGTTCTCAGTTATACTCACACTCTTCCCATGTGTAACCATGCTACACTACTAGTTCCTACCTTGGGGCCTTTGCACTTGCTGTCCTTTTGGGCTGGGGATGGTCTGCTCCAGTTTATCACTTGGCTGACCACTCTGAACACCTTCTTAGAGAGGCCTCTCCTGATCACCCAATCTAAAGTAGTCATCTTTTCTCCCTGCAGCTCTTTATTACATCATCCCATTTTATTGTCTGAACCAGAGCTTATAGCTATCTGAAATTATCTTGTTGATTCATTAGTTGACTTGTTTACTATACTTTTTTCTCCACTGTTAGGCTGTAAGCTCCATAAACAAATGGACCTAGCTTGGTCACTGCATCCCATACCAGAGAATCTCACCTCCTATTTGTTAAGTGAAAACTGGTAAATGGATGGAAGGATGCAAGGATGGTTGAAAGGATGGATGACAGAAGTATGGATAATGGATAAAAGAAAGGATAGATGTATGAAAAGGTGCATGGAAGGATGAATAGAAGATAAAAGGTTGAATAGATGAACTAAAGGATGGATGGATGATGGAAGACAGATGAACAGATGGATGGGTGAAGAAAAGATGAATAGAGGGTTGAACTTATAGAAGAATGGATGAATGAATTGAAGTATGGATGGATGAATGGAAAGATGGGTGAACAGATGAATGGATGGATGCATGAATAGAAAAATGGGCAGATGGATGGAAGAAAGGATGGATAAAGGAAAGATGAAGACTGAACAATAGAATGATGGAAGGATGGATAAGAATATGCATGGATATATGGGAAAATGTATGAAAAGGTGAATGTATGGAAAGATGGAGAGATAGGTGGGTGTATCCATCTATCGGAGTTGTTGTTCAGCTCCAAAACTGACAAGAGGGCCATTAACAGTATTAACAGGGCAGGAAGAGCAACAGCAACAATTAGAAGGGAAAACAGAAGATGAATAGACAAGAGAAATCTGTGCCCTGGTCTTATTCCTGTGTTGCTCTCTTGTATCTCGTGTCGTTATTTCTGATATGATGGGAGGCAGCGTAGTGTAGCAGAAAGAATGCAAGATTTGAAAATCAAAAGAATAGTGTTTGAACAACCCAGCCACTTAGTATGATTATGATTATGATCCCCAAGCACACCACTTTGCTTTTCTACGCTTGATTCCTTATCTACATAAACCTAAGATTATATCAATGCTCCAGTCTTATGGTGAGGATTCAATGAAAAATAAACTTATACCTACGAATGGCCATGCACCTAGAAAATGCAAACAAATGATCTCTTCTGTCCTTCTACAGCTGACTGAAGAATATCCCTGGCATGCCTTGCTGAGAGCATTTTGTATCTATCTAGAACACAGTAGGTGCTCAATGAAAGTTTGATTTTAATGGAAGAAATCCCCCTTCAATCAATCAGGAGATTGTAACCACTGGTAAGAAATGGACAAATAGTTTTCTACCAAAAAAATTCCTTAAGAATTCATTTGCACCACTGAGTTACTAGGAACCAAGGGATGCATTTAAATAACAGTGCTTTTTCTAAAAACTGATTTGCGTGAAACTTACTGGGTGCCCATCCACCTTGCCAGGAAAACTCCCTCTTGGAATCTGCTTGTGGTCCACAGTGTACTTGTGTTATTATTCTTTCTTTTTTTCTGCAACACCCACTCAGGATGAGGTCTTTAGAGAAACAACCTGGGAGACTTTGATGAGAGGCCTGCGCCTCCCAGCTACCTCACAGGTCACATTCTGGGCCCCAGGAACCCTGTGCCCTGGGCCTGCCCCCAGGAGATGATTCATAATTAAGAGAAAAGCCCTGGGCTTTCTGTCTCTTCCTCCTCCTCTAACCAGGCGGCAGGGAAAGGTGGAGAGGTTGGAAGGGGGATGGGGGCACTGACTGGAGCCTGGGATTGTGATTGAGAGGCCCCATTATCCACACTCTTAAAAAAATAACCGAATCTTTTCCTTTTTTATCTTGACCAATCTCATTTCACGCTCCAGAAGAGGAAGGGANTAGGTCAGTCCATCTGTTTTCTATTTTGTGAATAACATAGGAACTTCGTGCCCAGCCTTGCCTAAGGGGCAGCAAGAGTAAAATTTATCTTTGTTGTTAGATAGTAGTCATCAAGCAAATAAAGCTTCCTGGTTGCTGGCCTATATAAACATGTAATTTTAGAAAGTTAATTAGTTGTGCATATAGGTGTGCATGTAAATGGAGAAAGTGAGTTAAAAAAAAAAAAAAAAAAGAGGATCAGTTAAAGTTGCTGTTGTGGGCTTCCGTGGTGGCTCAGAGGTTAAAGCATCTGTCTGCAATTCGGGAGACCTGGGTTCGATCCCTGGGTCGGGAAGTTCCCTTGAAGAAGGAAATGGCAAGCCACTCCAGTACTCTTGCCTGGAGAATCCCAAGGACAGAGGAGCCTGGTAGGCTACAGTTCACGGGGTCGCAAAGAGTTGGACAAGACTGAGCGACTTCACTCACTCACTCAAAGTTGCTGTTGTAGGGGAAAACCAGATAATCTATAATTAATATCCCATATATATTATAATTATCAAGCTTGATTTGAGAGATGCTACCTAGATCCAGGTAAATGTGTGATTGTGAGTGAACTGCCGTGACTTTGTGGGCAATGTATAAGCGTCCAGCGTGGTCTGGATTTCCCAGAAGGGACTTAAGCCTATGTTCCCTAGTTCTTAACAAGTAGCGGCCTTTCACCTTTTGAATTTTATACCAAACTCAAGTTCTTTGCTATTTCTCTCCTCAAATATGGTGCATCAATGCAACACACATGTACAGGTCTTCTTTGACTTTCCTGATTGTAAAACAAAGGCAAGATTTTTTTAAACTTTTATCATACCTATTTCAGTGACAGACACCTTAATAGCTAAATAGGTGACAACTATTTTATTTTCTTCCTTGTCATCCTAAGGGCCCCAAAATACCCATCATCATTATAGATTCCAAACATTTTATCAATATATCTCCCAAATTTTTGTGCATTAACAATGAAGCCAGCAAACCTGCAAGTTTACAAATAAGAAGAAAAAGAGTGAAGAAGACAGAATCTGTGACTTTCCCGGTGGTTCAGTGGTTAAAGAATCCACTTTCAATGCAGGGGGCATGGGTTCAACCCTGATCGGGTACCTAAGAACATACCTGCTGTGTGTGGTGGCCAAAAAAAGTCCTTAATTCTCTCACTGAGTCAAGAGAATTTCAGGGTTGAAAAGCAGGGTGCTCAAGTCCTATCACTCATCACTTACCTATTTAAAATGGGAACAAATCTCTAAGAACTGGTCAATTTTCTACCAGCTGAAATCACCCGATTGAATATTTCAGTATTTTTCTTTCAAAAAATAAGAAGCTTTTGTTAGCCTATAGGTTTGGGGTTTTGCTTTTATGCTTTCAGAAGAAAACCTCCAAGACTAAGGCTGCAGACCCCAGAGGCCCAGGCTTCAAAGCCGTAACCCCAGCAGCTCCCATGGCAGAGTCTGAGTTACAACTTCAAGCACGCCACTTTACAATGAGCTTTTTTTTTCTCTCCCTGCTTCAATTAATTGCACTCTCGTAAAGTGGCAAAATGTGAATCACTTAGTAACAAAATGGGCACCAGCTGCTATTGTCAGAGAATGATGATGCTGAAGAAAGAGAAAGCAACGGAATGAAGTGTCATGTCAGAAATCAACGGTGCAACGTGTGATTTGAGAAAACATGACTACTTTACAGAGACAGGGTGTCATTATGGCATCACAGTAATACGCTGCTTTGACAACTGCTGGGTCTAACATATCATCATTGCATTAAGGTACACTGGCTTAGTTGGGGAAAGAAGACAGAGGATTTTTTCTTTTAATAAGAAATATCTCCAGGTCTGCCTGGTTAACCCAACAGAAGGAGATCATTAATTGTAAAGAAAGAACTGTACATTATGATTCACACGCTCAGAAAGATTAAAACGTGCCCATGTAAGCACGCACACACACACAGTTATCATTTTAGGTCTTCTTTAATAAACGCTGAGGTCCATCTAATGCAAGAAACGTCTGCCTAAAAGAATCACAAGGATGTAGTGGCCGGTTATTGATTGTTTGAACAAGTAACTTGTGCATTTAGTCTAAAAGATTCTGTGCAAGTAATACCAGTATGAAATGGCCAAGGTAAAAACCTTTACAAGTTCCAGAACAGCAACGTCACGTCACTCTCCAACTGTCCTATTTTGATTTCGCCCCAGTGCTATTTTATTTTTCTCCTATTCAGCTGGTCACTGAAATTAAATTTTACAATGGTTAAATAAAAAAGACTCTTTGCAATTTACTCTGTTAAGAACAACAGTAACCAAACAGCTCCTGACAAAGCTGGTGCTTGAGTCACTGACAGATGTAGCTAAGCTGTATAAGAACTAGGGGCTAGCTCCTTCAAATGACAAATCAGAGCATCTATCTAAGCCGAACCCTTTGCCAATTCTATCAAAGGCTTTACCAAGCAAAGAAATTTAGGACCAAAAAAGAGACCTGCAACTCATTTCTGGTGAGTTGTTGAAAGGAACACACCCAGAAATGTAACTTTGTGTGTGAGTGTGTGTGTGGGTGTTCAATCGCTCAGTCATGTCCGACTCTTTGAGACCCCTTGGACTGCAGCCTGCCAGGCTCCTCTGCCCACGGAATTTCTCAGGCAAGAATACTGGAGTGGGTTGCCATTTCCTCCTCCAGGGGATCTCCCTGACCCAGGGATTGGACCCACATCTCCTGAATCTCCTACACTGCAGGTGAATTCTTCACTGCTGAGCCATCAGGGAAGCCCGTATATAACTTCATGCCTAGGGCTGAACCATGACCAGGAAGGACTTCGTTGAAACTCTATCTGCTTTTAGGACTGCAGAGTTCAGTGATCTTTTCTTACTCAATTTTCCTCTGAAGCTAGGTCTGTCAACTATTCTGGTATAGTCACTGAAATGCCAGGTCCTAGGACTCCCTCCATCCCAGACAAACCAGGATGGTTGGCCATCCAATTGGACATAGAGAAACACCTATAAAACCCTGTGCCTCTCCTTCTGTGGTTGTACCTAAAACAAAAGAAGGGAAACGGATTATAATCATTTTCAGTAAAGAGAAATGCAGTAGTAACAGTAGGGGAGTTCTAACGTGTATGGGTCAGAAAGTGCCAGCATCCCTATCTTACTAAACCATACCAGCCAGACCCATCACCATGCACTATTTTGGACATAGGAAATCCCAATTGCTTCCATTTGTATTGCCAGGTGATTTCTGATGCTTCCTGGTTGATATACTTTATTAATGGGAAAAGAAACGGTTCTGTGGTATCACAGTATGTTGCTCATTATGGTTGTGGACAGTTTCTATATTTAAGGATTCGATCTGATGCAGAGGTGCTTAGTAGTGTAATTCATCCTTAGCTTGTTTTCCTGGACCTATTTCAATCTGGGGGTGAGCATCCCTCGTTTATAGCTCTAAATACAGTAAGTGAGCTACTGGCAAATCAATAAAAACTGTTAAATGCATAATAATGCAGGGTAATTGCATACATGATGTTTTGCATTATTAACTGTCTGAGCTTTTCTTTAATATAATGGGCACTCATGTAATATAGAGCAGCTATAAGTCTATAAAATATACACAGTTTATACGAACCGTGATGCTGCTTAAAACTCTGGCTAATCACCTACATCGGCTTTGAAGGAAGACTTCTCCACTGCCAAGTCCAAATCAATTCTTATGACATTACTTTATAACTAACATGATATTTAACTGATGATGGCTATTAGCTATTATACAGATTGCCTTCAAGGACTGAACAGTAGGGGGAAAATACCACTTAGTTTAAACAAACTTCTGCCATGTAATCAATATTATTGAGGCAAATTAAGTGTCTTAACAAGTGTGTATATTTGCCCTAATGCAGCTTAATTAACTATATCCTCACCACTGCCCAAGTCCTGGTCACCTATGGATGTCAGAAGACAAGAAATGTCTAGTCAGAAACTCAGATGCACAACAGATGCAAAACAAGCATTTTTATCTCCAGTCTCTAAGAAGACTTCTTTCTTTACACACATTACTCTCCTGGGAACCAAAGTCAGAGGACAGGAGGGCTTTAGAATTGTGTACCCTATGTCTTGATGTAGGAAATGCCCAAGTGCCCAGACTGCTAACCCCAGGCTAGAATAAAAAAGCCCTGAGCAAAAGGTGGGGACCACTACCAGAAAAAAAAAAAAAAAACACCATAAGATAAATCATCAAAATGAAGCTTAGGATATATGCTGAATGTAACATTTATTCGGTCTTAGAGATTTACTACGCCATGAGCAGACCTCCTCTGCAGTAAGCTTTCTAGAGAAAGGAAATCGTCTCCTCCTTCTACAAATCTCTGGTCTTTCAAACAGAAATATGGATCAATAAAGTTTGCTTGTGTTCAGACAATTCCGTTTTCAAGCAGTCAAGGAGTACACTGAACAGAAAAAGCGGACACAGCAGTAGGGGGTACTGACAGCTAAATGAAGACCTTCTCACAGCATCTCGCTAGAGGAGAAACAGACACGGAACTCACAGAAAGTCTATGCACTGATCTTTACAAATTACAATCGAATATAGATGCTTTACACACACACACTGCAGTGATGGAGTTCACAAATCAAATCCGGGTCAATGAGAGAGCTCACAGGCTGTCTGAATCTCCCTTTCTTATTTTCTTTGCTACACTGGAACAGGAAATAAGAATGCTATCCAGAGTTGATGTAAGGATACTGAGATCACAGTATTGATGTCACCCTTTACTCATTAAGAAAATGTTTTGCAAAAGCGATTACAATGACCAATAAGCCAGCTGCCTCCATAGAGATAGGCCAGTTTCTTTGGAGTGGAACTCTGCAACATCTCCCCAGAAACCAGGTGAATCACAGTAGCAAGAAAACCTAGATGCTGAGAAGGAATCCTTGTTGAAATAAACGTTGCTTCACGTTTACAGGAACATTTCTGTCCTAGAGAGAGAGTCACGGTAGCACCGCAGAAACTAAACCACACCTCTTCCTATTGGACAGCAGTTAAACTATATTTATACTTTTAACTTAATAGCTTAGTCTGCAGTAGTTAACATCTGGATGCAAAAGCAGCTGGTCTGGGGTGATGTATGAGAGCAGAGGTTACCATGATATTCTGTTGGTATCAGGTGCTGTTCAGCTGAAGTAGGAGAGTGGGGGGAGGGATGGGAAAGGGGAAATCAGCTAATTATTAATCCTAAGACTCCTTCCTCTGTATTCTTTTTTTTAATAAAAGCATGTCATTGAGCTAGCTGCCTGAAGAGAAGGTGAAGCTTAGAGACCCAAGCCACTATTTGCAGGCAAGGAAAAATAACATAGATACACACATACATTTAATTCAAGCCATAGAAATGACGAAGGATTTGTTCTGTAGCAGAATGGATTTTGTAAAAGGGATTATGCAGCAGTGAGACACCATCCAGCGAAGCCAATGGAAACCACCGAGGGGCCAGGATTTCAGATCGGAAGGACTCAGTGGTGGTTTGTCAGTCAAAGACCCAAAGACAAACATGCAGAGAAAAATTTCTAAAATCTTCTCAGTTCTGGAAAACTGATTCAAAAATGTAGGACACCAGAGTTCCCACACTTTGTCTGTTTCTCTCATTTCTCAGGAAACCCTGCCTTCTTACAGGGCTGGAGGGAGGAGGAGTGTGCTTCCAGGTGGGGTCCTGGGGCTGAGTGACCTAAGGCAGGCCGCTAAGGCACTCTGATCCTCTATCTTCTTTCTTACTTGTCAGATGGGAGGATGTGCTGAAGTGCTTTCTAAAATAACTCCTGCCCTTTAAAATACATACATATACATTTTACTCAAATAAAACCCACACTGGCTTGTGATTGAGATGAGACCTGAGAGCAAGAGCTACTGCATGAAAGCCTACTTCCCAAACTTCTGTTTGTTTCCTTGACTGCTACTGCACTCAGCCGCTGTTGAGGATCAGGGCAGTGCATGCATGTGCTGTGTGTGCGTGCTGGAGGAGAAAGAAAAAGTACTTCAACAACTTGCAGTGCGTGTTTGTGTGTGCATTGTAGGAGAAAGAAAAAGTACTCCAACAACTTGCAGTGGGTGTGGGTGTGTGTGTGTGTGTGTGTGCTGTAGGAGAAAGAAAAAGTACTCCAACAACTTGCAGTGAGTGTGTGTGTGGGGGTGTGTGTGTGCTGTAGGAGAAAGAAAAAGTACTCCAACAACTTGCAGTGAGTGTGTTTGTGGGTGTGTGTGTGTGCTGTAGGAGAAAGAAAAAGTACTCCAACAACTTGCAGTGAGTGTTTGTGTGTGCATGTGTGTGTGCTGTAGGAGAAAGAAAAAGTACTCCAACAACTTGCAGTGTGTGTGTGTGTGTGTGTGTGTGTGTGCTGTAGGAGAAAGAAAAAGTACTCCAACAACTTGCAGTGAGTGTGTTTGTGGGTGTGTGTGTGTGCTGTAGGAGAAAGAAAAAGTACTCCAACAACTTGCAGTGAGTGTGTTTGTGGGTGTGTGTGTGTGCTGTAGGAGAAAGAAAAAGTACTCCAACAACTTGCAGTGAGTGTGTTTGTGGGTGTGTGTGTGTGCTGTAGGAGAAAGAAAAAGTACTCCAACAACTTGCAGTGAGTGTGTTTGTGGGTGTGTGTGTGTGCTGTAGGAGAAAGAAAAAGTACTCCAACAACTTGCAGTGAGTGTGTTTGTGGGTGTGTGTGTGTGCTGTAGGAGAAAGAAAAAGTACTCCAACAACTTGCAGTGAGTGTGTTTGTGGGTGTGTGTGTGTGCTGTAGGAGAAAGAAAAAGTACTCCAACAACTTGCAGTGAGTGTGTTTGTGGGTGTGTGTGTGTGCTGTAGGAGAAAGAAAAAGTACTCCAACAACTTGCAGTGAGTGTGTTTGTGGGTGTGTGTGTGTGCTGTAGGAGAAAGAAAAAGTACTCCAACAACTTGCAGTGAGTGTGTTTGTGGGTGTGTGTGTGTGCTGTAGGAGAAAGAAAAAGTACTCCAACAACTTGCAGTGTGTGTGTGTGTGTGTGTGTGTGTGTGCTGTAGGAGAAAGAAAAAGTACTCCAACAACTTGCAGTGAGTGTGTTTGTGGGTGTGTGTGTGTGCTGTAGGAGAAAGAAAAAGTACTCCAACAACTTGCCACCTAACAATGCAACTGTGGCAATGACATTCAACTGAGTAATCCTTCCCAGTGGGTGACAAAGGGACAAATAGATCCATGATCATTAGAGGGAATCCAGAGAGCAGGAATCTTGTGTTTTGTTTTGTTTTGTTTTCCCTAGAAATGGTTCTCTTTTTGCTCATTACGTTTTTGGTAGGAGGCGATGGCGGAAAGGGCAATTCCCTGCAATCAGTGTTTAAGTGAATGTTTGTCCCAGAGTGTGACACCACGCTGTCAGCAAGCAGCGGGGAGTCCTTGAGTTGTTACTACATTTGATTTGACTGCCAGTAGGAAGCTTCATTTCTACCAACTGTTAGTTGCTCGCTCAAAGAATCTTCTCTTCATTTCAGGAGTGATTTTTTTTCCCCGTCTTCTATTTTCTTTTCCTTGATAGGTCGGGAGTCCAAACTTGCATGTGGACAGAGGCAACTTTAGTTCTTGTCTCCAAAGCTGGTCAAACCTGAGGGTCTGATTATAAAGAGTCCAGCCAGTATGTTCAGAATTTCGTGTCTCTCATTCAGATTCTCTGCACTTTAATTCAGATTTCCTAGATCATCATAAGGTCAACACAGATGCAAACTGGTTTGGCCACATTGTGTACACATGTTTTTACTTGGTGGGGCTTATTTTAGTTGATGGAGCAGACATTTCTGCAGCTCTTATCAACCCACCCCAAAAAAAAAGGCCTTGTCACTCACCTTTTCCTGCAATTTTGTTCAACTATCTGCTATTTCAGTGACTGCTTCTGACACCTCTACAATTTTTCTGATCTGATAACTTTACTACTTCCCATGAAAGCATGTCTCTTCTCAAATAATGACTCTGATAATTAGGATTCTCAAACAGTGCCTCTGACAAGAACTTCTAACAGTGAAAAGCATCTTTAGAAACAACAAAAGCATATGATGAGTAAAAATGGTGGGGGAAAAAAGAGAAGGAAAAACTCCTCAGAGATACGATGAAAATTCAGGCTGAACGGAAAAGTAATTAACACGGAAGAGCTAAAACTGTAATTAAGAAAAATTTCATTACAGGGAGGCAGGTGAGTCCGTTTTTCTGAATATGAAAGGGGCTGTGTTAAAATAAAATAGAGGCAGGTTTCGGGGAGTGGAGCAGGAAAGCCATGTCTTTAACCAGATCAAATTCTCGAAATTGGCTGTCAAGACAGGATTGTTGTGATTTATACCCGTCTATCAAGTGCCCGAACGGAGAGACAGAGAGAAGAGAAACAAGCTGCTGTCGCTTCCATTCGCAAAGAACCTTTAATTTCCACAGCACCATCTGTTACCAAATCTAATTCACATTCCCCCTTAATCTGGTTTAGTTCCATAATACTAATTCTTTTCCAACCCCTAGGAACACAAACCACCACCACCCAAAAAAAAAAAAGGCTTTGGTTCTTGGTGAGTGAGAAATTGAATATTACAGAGTTAAGGTGTAAAGGCTCGGTGGCTTAAGTGAATCATGCTCTTCTCCATTAAAATGTCTTCCTGGTAAAGGGATTTGTTTTCAGCCAATGCAGAGATATGAAATTGTTCACATTTGGGGTAAAAAAAAAATGCTGGTATAAAAGTAGGCCGGGGACTTGAAAGGAGAGGTTGTCATAAAATACAATTGTTGTCAAGTTTAGTCACTTTCAGAACTGGCTATAAAATCACTTTGTCATGGTTTTCACAAAGAGAAAGCCTGAAATTGTACTTTTGTTAAGGAAACTGAGAGTGATGTATATATTCAGAGAAGGCTGGGCTGGGGGTGGGGGAACCTGAAGGGAAACCTAAGGAAATGAAAATGGAAAAATTTATATATAATTTAAAATAAAGAGATGTATATGGGTAACACATGTCCATCTCCCCCAGTCCGAGGTTTGGTTAGCACAGACTTCTGATCCAACATCACTTCTGCTCTTAGCCAATATAATAACTGGCATTCACAATAATGAAAGCTGTGGAGCTATAAAATTATAAAGTGCTTTCTGCATCAGAGAAAGATTAAACTATCCTCAGTAAAGATTCAGTGCTAAATGTATTTTACTGCTTTCTAATTCTGTGAAAATTTGTTATCTCTAAAGGCAATAGTACATGAAGATCCACAGGCGAACTTTACAAAATGAAAAGAGACACTGAATCCTGGGGTGAGAAGTTTTGATTACACATTTAGTCAACTGGCTCACTACCTCATTCTCCTATGAATGTTAGAAGAAACGTCCTTTTGTTCTCTAATCCAGTCACTCAGAAGACTAGCTGGTTGGTCTATGTCATATCAACCACTCAGTAAATCACTGGAGAGGTTATTATCAAAATATTTTCATGACAGACTTAACTGTAAACCAACAAATACAAGCTTTATAAAAAAATCACCTTAACATATAAAATTGGTGACTGAACTAGTAGTATCTTCATACTTGATTTAAAAGATATCCTAAATCTGTTACATAAAGATGCATTTTTTTAGGAAAGATTCTCTCACTTTACTGATGACATCTTCTGATTAGGTAGATATATTCAACTACTAGCAATAAGAGCCTGCTTTTTAAGAAATGTGGTAGATTATGAAAGAAGATAAATTGTTCATGACATTGTAACAAACAAGGAAAGTGGAGATGAGAATAAATATGCTTATATATGCACACACACACATATATATATATCTCCTATAGAAACATCAATGGATGTCATATACACATATAAGTGATTAGAGATTCTAAAAATGGTGTAATAGAAAATAAAACTTAATATTTTCAATATTCATCAAGGAATATGCTAATTCTGACATCCCTAAATTATACAGAGTAATTTGTATTGTATAAGTTTTAGAGTTTCTACTACAGTTGAAGAAGAAATTTTTGTTTTCTTCACATTCATAGGAATTCACAAGACTGACAATACTAAACTCTGGTGAGGATGTGAAGCAACTGCAACTCACATACATTGCTGGCAGGGTACAAAATGCTATGACAGTTGTGGAAAAATAGTTTAGAAGTTTCTAATGAAGTTAAACATACACTTATCACATCACAAGAATTCACTCTTAGATACTTACTATCTAGTATCAATAGAAGTTATCTATTTATCAGTAGAAGTTTCTATTGATTCCTATGCCTTGTTGTTATTTAGCCACTAAGTTGTATCCAACCCTTTTGCAACCCCAAGGACTGTAGCCTGCCAGGTTCCTCTGTCCATGGGATTTCCCAGGCAAGACTTCTGTACTGGGTTGCCATTTCCATTTCCAGAGCATCTTCCCAACTTAAGGCTCAAACCTGTGTCTCCTGCATGGGCAGGTGAATTCTTTACTACTGAGCTACCCGAGAAGCCCCAAGTCTTAAACAGGCAGATTTAGAAAATTCTTCATCAACACTTACCCGTACTTTTGATTTACACATAAGAACCGAGTGAGTCAGGGAAGTGAGACAGATGACTTATTTAAGGACATTAAGAATTACGAGGTAGAATTTAGGGTCCAAATTCCAGGTTTCCAACTCTGAGGTTGGATCTTTTTCTAACCTATGAACAGGACAAAGGATGAAATCAAGATTAGGCCCGTAACTTGTAGACACAGAGGGGGAAGAAAAGGGTGGGAAAAATTGAGACAGTAGTATTGATGTATATACACTACTAGGCTTCCTCAATGGCTCAATGGATAAAGAATATGCCTGTGATACAAGAAACACAGGCTCCATCCCTGGGTCAGGAAGATCCCCTAGAGGAGGAAATGGCAACCCACTCCAGTATTCTTGCCTGGGAAATCCCACGGATAGAGAAGCTTGGCGGCCTACAGTCCAAAGAGTTGCAGAGTCAGACAAGACTGAGCATGCACACACACACACATAAATGTACACTATTATGTGAAAACACATAGCTAGTGGGAATCTGCTATATAGCACAGGGAGCTCAGCTTGGTGCTCTGTGATAACCTAGAGAGGTAGGATGAGGTGGGTAG
This sequence comes from Neotragus pygmaeus, assembly GCA_006410875.1. Classification (NCBI taxonomy): domain Eukaryota; kingdom Metazoa; phylum Chordata; class Mammalia; order Artiodactyla; family Bovidae; genus Neotragus; species Neotragus pygmaeus. The sequence continues at coordinate 562,399 of SJYV01035481.1, forward strand.
GTAGGAGGCTCAGAGGGAGGGGATATATGTATGTGTATATATGTATATATAGTATATAGCTGATTCTCTTCCCCCTTGTCTCATAGGTAAAGAATCTGCCTGCCAATGCAGGACATGCAAGAGACGAGGGTTCGATCCCTGGGTCAGGAAAATCTCCTGGAGGAAGAAATGGCAACCTACTCCAGTACTCTTGCCTGGAGAATCTCATGGTCAGAGGGGCCTGGCGGGCTACAGTCCATGGGGTCGCAAAGAGTTGGACACGGCTGAGTGACCAAGCACATGCATAGCTGATTTATGTTTTTGTACAGCAGAAACTAACTGTGAAGCAATTATCCTTCCTCCAACTTTAAAAAAAACCCAGAAAAAAAAAAAAAAAAAAAAAATGAGGCCTACAATAAATAATATTTTATTGATCTGAACGGCAAACACTTTTTCATATTTTACTTTTTAAATACTTATGAAATATTTTTTATTGTAAACACCAAATAATTCCGTGCATCCATGTGCACATTTGGGAAGTAAGGAAAGCTAACCTGAGTTCACCCCTCATCGTCTTCTTGCAAAGCAGGGCTCACGACAAAACGGCTTATGCAAACAGGCAAAACTGGAGCGGTGATGTGGTCATGTGTCATTGTAAGTAACTCATGGTGGGCTTTTGAACATTTTTGGTTTGATTCTTTGACATTTTACTTCATTTTCAAATATTTATTTATTTGGCTGCACCGGGTCTTAGTTGCAGCACATGGGATCTGCAATCTTCGCTGCAGCCTGTGGGATTTTCAGTTACAGCATGTGGGACCTAGTTCTCTGACCAGGACCTCTGCGCTGGGAGACCACTAGACCACTGACCACTGGAGAAGTCCCCTGATGTGTTTTTGTAACAAGGAAGATTATGGAACATAGAATAAGGAAACATTAAGGATTTAAAACATGGAAATCAGAAAAAGAGGGGGAGTCATCTGATTTTTTAAAATATCTTTTAGATTATCAGTATAAACACAGTTTAAGAAAAAAGAGTCGGGGCAAAAGTGCAATATAGAAAACTGTAGTAGTTAGAATCATGTATTTCAAAAGAAATGCCTAATTCTATGGAGCTTTCAGCAAAGAAAACTTGCATAGTGACTTAAATCAATTTAAAAATGATTTCAACACCAATTTACCAGATGCTCCTCAAGTAGGAAGATGGGGGATGATGTTCCTTAATGGGAAGGAAAATAAATCACAGAACACATTTCTTCCCTTCTTTAACTTACATACACATGAAGGTTATAGCATTCAGTACTTAGCCAAGGAGAGATGACATGATTATACAGCTAATTCATGTTTTCCTGAAAAGAGGTTTCTGCAAAATAATAAAACTGTGTGAAATAAATAAAGAAATAAAACTGCATTCCTGAAGATGAATTCAGCCAAGTTTATCTCTGTCAATGGCTCCATACACACCCTTCAGGTCAACAGTGCTCTTCCACCCTAAATCTCACTTCTCCCCACCTTGTACTCTTTTACGAAATGCTTTGTTGTTTTTGTTCAGTCGCTAAGTCCTGTCCGACTCTTTGTGACCCCGTGAACTGCAGCCTGCCAGGCTCCTCTGTCTATGGAATTTCCCAGATAAGAATACTAGAATGGGTTGCCATTTCCTTCTCCAGGGGATCGTCCCAAACCAGGGATCGAACCGGTACCTCCTATACTGCAGACAGATTCTTTACCGCTGAGCCACTACAGATCCTCCATGCAATGCTTATTGACTTGTAATTCTTCCTACCAACAAGCTTTCCCTTTTCCCTGGAATGCATTTCTCCTTTCCTTTGCTCCAATATCTGGTCAGCTCCAATTCATTAATAAAACTTCTATTGAGTTATCACATCTCCAGGAATTCTTCCCAGCACCACTTTCCCTAGATATTCCCATAAGTCCATCAGCCTATTTCTACAACCATACTTAACACATTGTTTTTCCTGTGGATACTTATATTTCCATCCGTCCACATGAGGAGGACTGGACACTGCTATCTCTTCCTAAATTTAACACTGTGCCTGGGCTAGCAAATGAATGTACAAAACGCGAAGTCACATCTGCAAAAAGTAGTGGACTTTAAATGTTGGGTTACAAATTTTTTAAATTACCGTGTTGTTCACACAATCTCAAGAATCTGTGAGATAAACATTAAACATAGAAAATTTATTTTTCTATCTCCTTAGGTCAAAGTAAACCCCTTAAGAGATTTGATTGAAACTAAACAGCCTACAGAATGAACTAGTAAATGATTATAAGATTTTTAATTAGATACCCTGGCTTTGAGTTCACCAACACTGTCATTCCTTAGTGGCAAACTAACTGCAGGCACTGAGATATTATCTACAAACCTCAGCTGCTGAATCTGTTAAATGGGAGCGATATCTCATAGTACAGGAAGTGTAAACAATTGTTTGCAAAGGTGGTATTGAGTTCAGAATGATGAAGAGAAAGGCCATTTTAGGATGAAGCAGGATGATCCAGAAGTGCAGGGGAGGCTCAGAAAATAAAGGAGGGAGTGGTTCTGTAGAACAAGATAGGGGATCTGGAATCTGCTACAGGTTCAAAAAGTAGGTTGGCCGGACTGTGGAAGGTTTGAAATACTATGGTATGCAGATTAGATGCCATTTTATAAGTGATGGGAAGCTACTAAAGACTTCCAAGGAGAAAAGACATAACCAATTTTGTGCTTTTATTAAACACAGTTTTGACTGCAGCAGTGCCCATGTCATTCACCCCTATTGTGTTTCAGGCATATCACCTGATAAAACAAACAGACCAGGTCTCTGAACTCACAGTGTTTAAAGGCCAACTCTGGAAGCTATTCTTTTCAGCCAGATAAAGGACGAGAAGAACCTGAAGTGAAATGGTAGCAAAGACAACGAAAAAAAGAGGAGGCAGACATTATGAGCATCATGAATAGTTTTCTCCACCTCCAGTGATCCATAAATAATACATGAGAATTGATCAAGCTAAAATGATTTTAACCAAGTATACACATACATATATATATATACATATATATATATATATATATTTAATAAAGTAAGCTCCAATAATTTGGCTACCTGATATGAAGAGGTAACTCACTGGCAAAGACCCTGATGCTGGGAAAGACTGAGGGCAGGAGGAGAAGGAGGTGACAGAGGATGAAATTGTTGGATGGTATCACTGACCAGCAGACATGACTTTGAGCAAACTCTGGGAGACAGTAAAGGACGGTACAAGTCTGGCATGCTGCAGTTCATGGGTGGACATGACTTAGCGACTGAACAACAATGTAAAAACAAATGTACATCTTGTGATGGAACTGTTCTTTATGTTGACTGTGGTGGTGGTCAGAGGAACATACATTTACAATAAAAATTACACAGAACTAAAGAATATGCAGATGACACCACCCTTATGGCAGAAAGTGAAGAGGACCTAAAAAGCCTCTTGATGAAAGTGAAAGAAGAGAGTGAAAAAGTTGGCTTAAAGCTCAACCTTCAGAAAATGAAGATCATGGCATACAGTCCCATCATTTCATGGGAAATAGATGGGGAAACAGTGGAAATAGTGTCAGACTTGATTTTCTTGGGCTCCAAAATCACTGCAGATGGTGACTGCAGCCATGAAATTAGAAGACGCTTACTCCTTGGAAGAAAAGTTGGGACCAACCTAGTTAGCATATTCAAAAGCAGAGACATTACTTTGCCGACTAAGGTCCGTCTAGTCAAGGCTATGGTTTTTCCTGTTGTCCTGTATGGATGTGAGAGTTGGACTGTGAAGAAGGCTGAGTTGTGAAGAATTGATGCTTTTGAACTGTGGTGTTGGAGAAGACTCTTGAGAGTTCCTCGGACTGCAAGGAGATCCAACCAGTCCATTCTGAAGGAGATCAGCCCTGGGATTTCTTTGGAAGGAATGATGCTAAAGCTGAAATTCCTTCCAAAGGANAGAAGGCTGAGCGCCGAAGAATTGATGCTTTTGAACTGTGGTGTTGGAGAAGACTCTTGAGAGTCCCCTGGACTGCAAGGAGATCCAACCAGTCCATTCTGAAGGAGATCAACCCTGGGATTTCTTTGGAAGGAATGATGTTAAAGCTGAAACTCCAATACTTTGGCCACCTCATGCGAAGAGTTGACTCATTGGAAAAGACTCTGATGCTGGGAGGGATTGGGGGCAGGAGGAGAAGAGGACGACCAAGGATGAGATGGCTGGATGGCATCACGGACTCGATGGACGCGAGCCTGAGTGAACTCTGAGAGATGGTGATGAACAGGAAGGCCTGGCGTGCTGCGATTCATGGGGTCGCAAAGAGTCAGACACGACAGAGCGACTGAACTGAACTGATGTAGCAAAACTGGGGGTGGGGCTGTGTTGTTCAATGTGAGGTTTGGGAGTGGTAGGCAGAGAGAGCTGGGATGTCAGAGGAAGGAGAAAGATCTGGAGTAAGGACAAACCAGGTGAGGTCTAGTGCTCCTGAATTTTAACTTAATGCCTTTAAATTTTATGGAGTTACTTGGCTTATGACAAACAGCTCATTTTATTTGGCACTGGCAAATGGTTTCAAAGGCACAAAAAAAGGAATCATCTCAAATATTTTTTTAGAAAGTGACTGGTTAGAAAGATATTTCCTTGAAATAAAAAGTATTTTACTTAAGCAACTATGAAGCAGGTTGCTGCTTATATTTTAAATTAGCAGAATGGTTCCTTTTCATGCCTGTTTTGGTCCAGATAGATGTTGCTTATTTAAGTGAAGGCTAGAGCTTGACTGGCTCAAAAAAGCAAGTCCATTAAATATACTTTGCAACTGAACTGAGTCAAGTGGGATGGAGTAAAGGAACACTAAAGAGTCTAGTCTATTCTAGAACATAAGCACCAAAGGCTTTTCTGGACAGATAGAACTCGGGGAACTATTCACAAACACATTCTCTTTTTAATGGCTCTATCATAAGTTTGTCCATTAAAACATTAAAAAAGGTTAGATGTAATACATAACACTGTCCATAATCTGTACGAACTTATACAGTAAAAATAGGGGGATGCATAAAAAATCATAAACTTGAATGAAGCACCTATCCTCACCCCAAAATTATATTTTATGATTTTCAGGAAAGAAAAAAGGAACGGTTTGTTTCAAGCCTGTATATTACTGATACCATTCATAGTTCTGGACCTTCATTTAGAATAATTTTCATTCAGACTAGACTAAATGATTTCGTTAACTCCAATTTACCATTTCTTTAAGTATTTTGTTTTTGCACAATTCCTACAACACACCTGTCTAGATCGTTTATCAAGACCCCAAACACACAATCCTATAACAGATTTCTATGGTTAAAGCTTTCATTTCATATTTAGTATATATTAATGGTCATGCTGAATTCAGTTACAGGGTTTTATATATAGCAATTACCCAAAAGATTTTCAACTGGCCACCTATACAAATAAAAATTAACAATCTTTTTCTAACTGTTTTTACCTAGTAGAAAAATAAAACAAAATATGTATAAATCACGATTCACTAAAAAGTTGAATGTTTTATTCCCTGCCTCCCCCTCCCCCACCACGCACAAAAAACATCAGTTTCAGAAAGGACAAGTTGTTTTATTTCTGTTAAAGCTGTGCCTAAAAATATTACATTTCATCAGTTTCACTTATCTTGAAAAGTCCCCAAAGGTTCCCTACCTAAAGCTGGCCATATTTTCAGTGCAAAATAGGCTGAGCCCTGCTATCTAAATCTAGATAAAATTCCTGGGTTTGTAATCTGCACAAAGATCTATACATCTAAATCTCTATGCAAATCAAATGCCTTCCTGCATTCGTGTGAGCATTCCAAAGCACCCAGGGCTCAGGGAGCAGGAGGAGGTTCTTACAGATTCTTCCCAGTCCTTCCTCTCCTTTCCCTCTATTTATTTATACTAGCTCCCTAAATAATTCACACTGCCTGCTTTTCAGCCCGAATGTGCCTCAGAAGAGGCCTACAATGAGCGACTGCAGTCACCAGATGGACTCGTGAATGCAGCAGGTGGGGCAGATGGCAAGGCGCCCTGTCTGATGCTGCTTGCTTCGGCATGGGCTGCCTTTCTTTCCAGGTACATTATCATCATCCGAACACTGAGTGGTGTGTAGTTTGGGGGTGGGGTGGAAGTGGGGCGCTGGCAAATCTCTGACATGCATTCCTAGAGGAATCATCAATTACCAGCTGCCCTCTTCCTCCCTGCCCCCCACCTCCAGCAACTCTGGATATTTTTACGCTGTTGCTTTGTGAGAGGGTCTGTTAAGACTATGGTGAAGGTTTCGCGATGGACTTTGGCACGAGGCATAAAGAAGAACGCCTGTGTTTTAAAATTCCACCTTGGCTTCATAGCAAGTGAAGAAGAGAAGATTCAAGGGGATGGATACCAGAAAAGTCAGGGAAACTATAACGGAGAAATGTATTCTCATAGATACTTTGCCAAAAAAAAAAAAAAAATACAAATGAAGGGAAAAGGTAGGTGAGATGACTCAGCTCCTGTCTGTCATGCCTTTGTATAAAGGTAAGCTGCCCTTTGCATCTATCGAGTGGAGATCAAAACCGTATCTTTTATAGCTTTTCAGTGTTGCAGAAAATATTAGCTGTGCCCAAGTTGAGACAGTTCTATGTCTCATATTTCTTTAAGAGTCATTTCCAAAAAGCGCAGTGTTTCCCTTTCAAAGTTTGTAATTCTATAGTCCTATAGAAAACTGCAATGACTATCACTTGAAATTTGAAATTTGCAATCTCATGGTGCCAAGCTATCATGAGACAATCACTCAGTAACATGGAGTATAAATTTTAATTGAGCATAAACACTTGACAAAAATTCTCCCGAGATATTTCTGGCATATTCAGATTGGCAATGGTACCATGACACCATGATTTTAATCCTTCTATAAACTTAACTGATGCCAATATAAATCTTATTACCTAACTTCACTAATCATCTAATTATTAACATCTAAAAATGTGAAAGAGAATCATTTTAATGACCTGAAGAAAACCAAGCTGTATCTTCCCAAAAACAAATAAATAAAACACTTTAATAAAAAGCATTCACTGAAGGGAGACTGCAAAGACAGAAAACTGCTTTGAATTCCATCTTTGAGTCCTGGGACAAATTGAAATCCCAGGCTTTGGGGAACAGCAATGGGCAGTTTTGCAGGACTGCTGGACAAAGACAGTAGCTGTGAGATTATCTCAAGATTAAGGGCAAGGTTTCCTTATAAAAATTACCTTTCAATAGTCATTTACTTTGATTAGAATGAATTGACTCAGACTTTGCCCTCACAGTCAAACTACACAAATCTAGCGTTCAAATGTATCCTCCTTGCTTTTTCTATGATCAGGTAAATGTTTTTTCTTACCTGATCTTTTAAAGACTTTATCCCCCTCTCATTTCCAGTCTAAGAAACAAACCATACACACATCATTTAGAGTATTCTAAGATGTAATGGCAGCTTTGGTGATCAAAGCTTCAAAGGCTTCACAAGGAAGCAGTCTGGACCAGACTTGACTGCTCCAAGACCCCAATCACACTTTCACAATATTTAGGACTGAAATGTACCATTTCTGATTTGTGTTCTTGAGGGCTAACTTCTTATCAGCTTTAAAGGGCCCAAATCAGAAAATCAGAATGGATGCTTCAATTTGCTTAGGTTTTATGTAAAATCTCTGCTACCTAAATTCCTGAAATCATTTTCTGAACACTGACCCAAGTATAAGTTGAAACTAATATATATTTTTTTAATGTACTCAAGATGACTTTATACTTTTATTATTTATTTCAGGAACTTTGTGCCCAAGATAGGACCTATACACAGTCAAATATTTTGGAATAAATGATCAAGAAAATGCAGTTTAATGCACTAAATTGATTAGTGACTGTAAAAATTGCAAAGGAATGAATGTAATCTTTTCTGATGCAATAAGAGAAGCTACTGTAAGCAATCAATTGGACACCAGAGAGTTGGCTATAAAAAATACACTTCAAAAATCAATTTTAAACTGGTATTTTTTTCTAAACTTGATTTCATTAACTCTCCTTAAGCTATTTGTCCATAACCTAATTAATATACATAACCAAAGGTACTTAATAATACTAAACAGAAGAAAATGGACATTTCTTAGAAAGACATTAAAAGGCAGATGGTAATAAATTAAAATGTAAAGGTAACTATAAAATTAATTTTTAGAATTATACATTTTATAGGGATTTGAATGTCTGTTCAGACTTCCACAATTAAACTGGCAGGCCAGATTATTTCTAAAATAAAAGTAGTAGCAAAGTCTCAGCTAAAAAATAACTGCTATTAAAAAAATTAAAAAGCAGTAAGTATAAGCAAAGAGTGATAAAATGAGTGGGGTCATTACAATTTAAGCATTGGGTGTAAGAGAAAACACAGGTAATATATGGTATAATATGCTGCTGAAAGTGAATGATAACTAAAATTTTTATTTCTGACACTGCAAAGTGATTCTTTTAGTAAAGTCTATATGATATTCTAAAACAGATGCACCTTATATAAACACCTATATTTGAACATACTTTTGGAGTATCAGAAATCAGTGTCATGCTATTATATACACATGCAAAAATTTCTACATTTGCTTTGCCCATGTTTAAAAAGTTAGTACATACGTGTCTGTATTTGTGTATGTGTGTATGTATGTAACACAATTTCTCTGATTTATTGCCTTATTTCAGATGCCTTTCTAGATGTGAATAAATCTTAGAGTTTCAAAGTACAAGTTAGTTGAAACCTAACAAAGAAAAATAGATATCCAAATTTTATCCTGATACACAGTATATACAAGAATAAGCATAATTTAAAGAGAAACATATATTTATATGCCACCTTTCTCTTTCCCAAATAAAATATGGATAACGTCTCTCAGATGACATAAATTCAGTGCAATACCCAATTTGTTAAACTCATGCAGTTTCCTATATTAACTATGACTTTTTTTTTTAATTATGACCTTTTTTTGGCCACTTTTATTGTTCCTAGGCAGGTAGCACTGATTGGGGAAAAAAATGAAGGGAGAGTGGTTATGATCTCTAATGAAATTACTTATTTATTTGTGGTTTACCTGCCTGGGGGGAAATAGACACTGACTCATGTAATTAAACACAAAAAGAATCTTAGAAGAAACCAACCAACCATATTCTTAAGAAGCAGGAAATACGACAATCAAATAACTATCAACTTTAATTTAAGGTAAAGACAGTATCTTTGCAATATTCACCTGTAATCCTGGTTCAAGATTTACCCAGACCACTTTTGCTCTGTTTGGTTTATTCTCTTGCTGAATATCTGAGAAGAATTTTCAAGTTTTGAGTGTAGAGTTTAAAAAAGAGAGAATGAGCAAATGATCTCTAGCATGCCTTCTGGGAACCTCCACAGAATTATTTGCATAGCCCTTGAACACTGTTTAGTAAACAAGGAGTGGACAGGACCAGAGTGGCTTCTATCTTCGAGTCCTGCTGTCCTTTTTCAAAGCAAGGCAGGGGTTCTGTTTTTAGTACACACTTTGGTTCAGCGTTAATCCTGTTTTATGTTGTTCACACCTGCTGCTAACTAGCAGCCTGCTGATGGGCTGAGGCTCACGCTGCTCAGAGAAATCCCACTCAACGGAGAGGCCGGACAAAAGCTACTGGACGGAGCTGAAAACAAAGCCTGACCAGGGTCCTGAATACAAGAGAAGCAGACCCCACAAAATCTCTCCTCTCATTTGCAAATAAAGTCTCTGATGTCCCAAATTTGCCACCCAACAGCAAACTGATGCTCTTTTTTTTTTTTTTCGAAAGCCTAAACCCCATTGGCTTATCTTCCTCATTTTTTTCATGTCTTTTGGTAAATGAATGCCAACATGTACCAAAAAAAAAAAAGCTTGCAAGAATCAGGTGTACATGACAGCTACCCTCTGTGTCCTTACCAAAAGAATCTGTACCTGAAACAAGCCTCATTATTCACTTAAAATATCCTATTGCTCACCTCGCTATTCATGGAATTTTATATCCCAAAATGAACAGATAGAAAATACATATTCTGCCATCTGTGGCCACCGGCTGACCAGGACAGTGACTTGTATGCTAAGACGGTTCTCCCCCACCCCCCAGCCTGCACTGCATGGGCCTAATAGCAAACATCAAAAGGAATGACTTCTTTTTTGATCTTAGTACCAGCGATAAATCAAATTCAGTGCCACAGACAGGGGGGAAATGCACTACTAAAGGAAAACTCCAAGACTGACAGTGGGACCAGTCGGAGGCATTCGCTCAATCAAGTTTCAGTAAACGATGCCCACCCTCCCTCTCTCCGGAAACAAGATGTAAGCTGTCACGCGCTTACCCAGAGCGAGAAAAACTTACCCAGTCCTGACGTGACCCTAAGTCAAGATGCACTTTCTGCTGACATTTCCAGCGGTGGTCCCAGAGCCCCTCCCACCCACCGAAAGACAGAGTCAATTTCCTTCGTATCTGGGAGTCGGATTCTGCCCGCAGGTGGGCACAGAGAGCTCCTACCGGCCGGCACAGCGCAGCCCTGAGATGAGCCGTACATCTGGGGGTGAGGGGGGTGTCAAATAAATACTCTAGGATCATTTTATTACATCTCCCGAAGCACCTTTCCTGCCTGCCACAGCCAATAAAGCCCCATGGGCTCCACTGCCAGCACTCAGGGAGCCGCATGTCTGCCTTAACCCACAGCAGTGCATAGATTTAATGGAGCACACTTTTAATACTTCTCTGGGGGGGACGCATGCAAAGCGCTAACTAGCAAACTAAGGTTCTGTTAATGAATGGAGGTTCAGGTGCCATACTTGAGACGCTGGCATCTTCTTCCCAGTTTGCTTTCCAACTATCTGCCTCGAGCAACGTGCTCTTTTGGGGCAGTCAGTCCTCGAGCCTGGCTCCCATGTTGGCGCCATACTCTTCTTCAGCAGGTGAGAAACATACAGGGATGCTCGGAATCAGAGATGCTACCACAGGTGAGAAGCCAGGTAAAGGCACACTGTTTCAGTGTGTGTAAGACCGTGTTCTTAGGAACTCTCTACTGGTATTAAAGAAAAGAAAAAAGTTGTTGAAAAAATGATACTCTACTTGCCGTAACTGCAGACAGAATTCATGTGTTTTTCATCATCGGACACAGCCCATTCGAACATTGAAAACATAGTTGTCACTTTCAATTTGTTTATGGGATATGAACAGCATAGGAGAAAATTCAATTATTATGTGGAATCAGACAAAATTGCTGATATTTGACCATCTCCTGACCTAGAAAAATGGCCATTTCATGTGGCTCAACCTAATTTAATTAGAATCCTATTATCTTACTTTCATGCAAAAAAGCCTCAAGTTTGATTGGGAAATTCCATAACTTTCCTTCTTGTTTTCCCTCAGAAAGCTATCTCTATGTTTGTTTTTTAATCACTACCAAAATGAGAGTTTATCGAAGTCTTTTTTTCAAGACTTGAGCCTATTAAGATTTGGGGTACACAAGCCGTAGCCATCAAAATTTCACTGGAAACCAAGTTTCGCTCATTAGTCCACCCACTCATTCCATAGAGTGTATCCTTGTGATAATCAACTTGGCAACTCCATAAAACAAAAGAGCAAATGCTTCATCCCAAGGGCCAAGAGGACACAGTGATGGAAAAAGATGGACAAGTCTCAGCTTTGACGTTCTGAACTAAAGGACTTGAATTATGGATGATCCCCCCGCCCCCACCAGTGACTTTGTAAGTTTGCTCAAGACTGAAAGACTTTAGCGGATACCAGCAGCAGTAGCAGCTCTCAGATCAGGTGATATTTAGCGTTTTGCATGTAGTACTGGCGATGTGATGAATACCCTCAGATAAGAAGGGGAAAAGGAGCTGCCACGTGCAATTGATCCCAGTGTACTACCTGCCTCCGCCTTCAGCGCTGCTCCTAAGTTGGCCCACTTCTGAAGAAAGTGATCCCACCTTCGTTGGAGGCTAGCGCTTTCCTCGGGCACAAATTTTTATTTGAGTTTGAATCTTACACCATTACATTGCCAGTGATGCAGTTTTATGTTTACAATTGACATCTTCGTCAAAGAATGAAACCTCTGAGCAACGGCTCAAAAGCAAGAAGGTTGCCTGCAGTTAAGTACTTAAATTATTTTACACCTAAAGGGAGCCCAGTTGTTTTGAGTTAAAATTTAATAAACCTTAAAAGGATGACCTTTCTTGCACAGAAAGGCCCAGGGTTACAAAAAAGAAACGAACTTTCCAATGAAATATATTTTAAGGAACTAGTGCTGAACAAAGGGCTAGTTAAAGCTGAATGCTTTGTCAATTTATCAGCTTGTGAACATTCTGTTCCTGAATTCCCCACTGCTCCTGGATGTATGGAACGGTGGTGCCTTGCTTAATCGAATACTATTGATTCGAGTGTGTCACAGTGATCTCATTGAGAGTAATCAATAGTAATCCAAAATCAATCAATCTGGCTCTTGCACTATCATTTATCAAATCTGAATACGCCAAATTATTTGTAGGCGTCAAATTACAAAGAAGAGAAAAGGGGAAAACTGGGGAAGTTAATGGTTTATATTGAAGAGCAAGACCAATGTCTTTTTTTTTTTTTCCTTTAAAATGGACAACTACTTGGCCAAATGCATTTATCTTCTCATTAATGTATCCTAAATTTATAATGAATCTCATTCCATTCTTGGGAAAGAATAAGACTTCTTGTACAGGAGTGAGCTGGTTCAGCATAATCTTTAGAAACTTAAAGATGCCCTAGCTTGCGGAGATCACACCAGCATTTTCCAAGTCTGAGTAGCTATGTTTCAAATGCCTGTCATCCATCTGCTGGTAAAAAGGAGACGGGACTGGCATAGGACAAAACCACATCTCTAAGGATCAGAAATGATGGTTAATGGAATCAGAGCGGAAAAAGGAAGAATTAATTTCTCCAGAGAATGTACACCTAGATGCACCTGCTTATCAAAGAAGCTGCTGTTGGCGCTGAGAGTTCCTTTATCAACATATTCACCTATAATTTAGTCCAGGTAATAAATCCTTCTATTCATTACAGCACACACTCAAAAGCACTCCTACTATTTAACGTGAATGAAAAAAAGGCCCAGAGTGTCTAAAACATTTACTTTCGCTAATGTAAAAGTGTTGGCATTTTACTTCATTCGCGATAAGCTGGTGCCAGTGGAAGTGATTATTCTTTTCTTATTCAAAGCCTATCAGCATTTCGAAAAGCTCTCTCCATCTTATCAGGTGTATGAACAGCACAGTTACTGAAAACAGTTTGTACGGCTCCTCTCTCTCTCTGCCCAGCTTTATCTGATAAACCCCCAACTAACTAACTGTATTTACACACAATCAAACAGAAGTTGTATCTTCCGCGCGCGCGGTCGCCACATTCCAGTTGGCCATAGGATTTTCTGCTGTGACATTAACTTAGCAAAAATGTCAGTAGCGAGTACCCCAAACTGACAGCAATCAAGAAAACACTATAAAAGCACTCAACCAGAATGCACAGCAAACAGAAACGAAAGCAAAACAAAGGCGAAGAATAGTTGAAGGCAATCTCTTTGGAATTTGAGGGGGGCGGGGGATAAAGGGTACCGTGTGTGCAAATCGGGATGAAAATCATGCACTTACCTTTGACCAAAGTAAATGATCTTTTAGCAAAACAGATCAATAGACAGACACCAATTTTAAAAGAAAATACTGCTGACATGGAGGGGGTTCAGGAAAGTTTCTAAGAACTGAGCACGTATTCCCCCCACATTTCAGTTTATCTCAATGTGGGGCAGAGAGGTTCTATAATATAAGCACAGTAAGACAATAGACAGTATCACCGAACTTACCCCATAAACCGAAGACAAGATAGAAAGCAAGGCTGTCACATATGGTGACCACATTCTCAGGACAGATTTTCCAATCATTAAAACCCTCATAAATGCTCTAGACATTAAAGTTTTGTTCACTATAAGGAAATAGAAAAATACAAAAAATACAATTTGAGTGTTTAACCTCATCATTTTTCTCATTCTTCAGACTTAACCAACTGAACAGTCCCACATACAGGTACAAAAAAAGAACCATCCGAGAGACTAAGCTAAGGAGATGATCCACTCTCCATTTCTACCTGGTTAAAAAATGCTTTCAGGAGTTTCATGGTTCATTCAAATCGAGAGACATCCCTAATCATTTCTGGGTAGTTCTTCGGAGCATGAAAGACAATAATATTTCTAGAACAGAAGAGAAATATGAAACTTATTTGAACAACTGAATAATAAATTCCTAACCCCATGAAAGAATCTCTGCCTGGGCTTCGGTACATAAATGGTCCATTTGTTCCTCACCTCCTTCTGCTGAATGGCTAGGAGAGAACAGAAAAGGGCAGCCACATGCTCCCACCTGAGCCCAACTCCTGATTCTGTCTAGACTCCAAGAACAGAATGAGCCTTTCCTCAGATGGGCAGAGCAATAAGATGAATTAGCCAAGTGTGCAGTTCAGTACAATTCAGCTGATGGTTGCCTTTCCATCTGTGACACTATGATCCCAAGATTGGTGAGGCAGGTCTCATTTAAGTCTGTTCCTAAAAGGGGTGCTTCTATCATTTCTTAGGGCCCAGGACCAACTGTATACAGTCACTTTCTCATATATATTTTTTTCTTTCTTTGGCCATGAACTGTTGGTTACGGGTACAACAGTCCTCCTCAAAATATCTAATCCGTTTTAATAGATCAATGGCTGTAAAGAAAGCATTGACAAGAGTATTTTTTCATTTAGGGAAAAATGAATACAATGTAACAAGGCAACTTAGATTTTTTTGGAGAAGTTAAAGTGCCACGATAATTTGGAATTATGGAGGGCAAAAGCTATTGATTGAACAACCTCACATTTGAATTTTTCTCTTTACCTCTGTCTCTATAATTTTTCATATGATTCACTATTTTTGCTCACTCTGAACACAATTTTAGATATTCTTTTCAAAGCAAAATAAATTTTTATAACTACACACTGTAATAACCTACTAACTGGCTTGAAAAGGACATCTTTTCATACATTTTAGCTCCTATTGTATTAAGAAACTTAATGTATTTATTTAATGAGTCCTTTGTTTAAATTCTCAGAAGGCTTTGCAAATGAATAAAATCTTCCTAGAGGAGTTGAAAAAGGAATTCTCACATACAAAAATACAATTCTGATCTTGGAGGAGAAAAAAAGAATTCAGTGTTCTTCTGCCTATTTTCTGTGCATAAGTTCTTGATTTACTTTCTAAAATTTCATTTTTTTAACCTAGGAAACAAACAGGAAAGCACAAGATACCTTTTTTTTTCTTTCTCAGAAAATGTATGCAACATGCAACGAAAAAAGAAATGTCCCTTTAAAGTGGACTGACAAGGCTTTTGATTCTCCACTTGTTAAACTCTTTATATACATCACATGTAAGAGCAACTAAGATTCACTACTTTGGGTCTTTTTTTTAAAAAACAATGAACCCCATTATTATCCCTTTATTTCCAAGATAGTAAAAAGATTAGAACAAGCTTCAGTTACTCTTTTTCTTTTTTTGAACAAAACTCATCATTACCTATCCTTTCTGTAGTCCCACAGAGTTTTAAAGAGAAGTAAGCAAACAAGCTGGTTTTCATTGCACTTCTAAACAGCCATCAATCTCTGATACAATATGAGAATTTATTGGTTGCTTCCCTTTTATTTAGTACCATCTTAAGCAACTGTTTGCGGAGGTGTATGAGGAAGCAAAGTTAAATTGACACGTCTGTGATATGCCNGTTTTCATTGCACTTCTAAACAGCCATCAATCTCTGATACAATATGAGAATTTATTGGTTGCTTCCCTTTTATTTAGTACCATCTTAAGCAACTGTTTGCGGAGGTGTATGAGGAAGCAAAGTTAAATTGACACGTCTGTGATATGCCTGACAGCCCTTCGTATGCCTAATTTGCTTTCTTTGGCTAGGTAAGTGCTGCCAAGGCATATTATATATAACGTGTACTTCCAATCAAAATGATGAAAAGTATATACGCAATTTTGTCTCACTCAAAGCAAGGTGAGAAAGCACAGAGGAATGTATATGACAGAGACTGCCTTTAATAATCAATATATAAATTTGCTTTCAAGTTCTCTTTTTACAATGCAATCTGATCTTCGATAGGCTCTCCATGAGTTTAACACTTTAAATAACTCTCTAATAGATTTTAAATGCCAAATCCAGTGTTTTCATTTATTAGGCTGTGTGAAAGAATTCCATATAGCCAGAGGCAGGATTTCTAATGGCTAGTGTTGCATGTTATATATTTATATTCAAATGCACATACAGATCTATGTCAGTATATTGAAATAAAACTTTAATTGGCCAGTGAGAAGCCAATTTATTTAAAACTGTACTTTTTCTTTTATTGCTTTGCCTCAGTGAGTTATCTTCCAAATAAATATACATGCATTGCCATCAATTAAAATGACAAAACATTTGAAAAATCAAAACATAAAAAAGCAAGCTTCTTCCAGACATTTTAAAATATTTTTTATAAATTAAAAAAGGAGGGGCCTGAAGGTATACATACACAACACAGATACAATCTATATCTGCTCAATTTGATGGTTTTGCATAGTTGATTAGAAAATACATTTGGAAAATACTGAGAAATAGTGTCCAAACCAAAGAAATAGAAACATCTGGCACTTCTGTAAAGAAAAAGTAAAGAGAAAGGATGTTTGTTATAACTAAATGGAAATTATTTTTATTAGCTTGGTTTCCCAGATTTTGACAGTAGAAATCTACAATGAACTTGAAACAATAAGATGCCAGGTAAATCCTTCAAAAGGGAGAAGGCTGTCACTTAACACTCTCAGATAATAAAGGAGCTAACTTTCAGCAGATGGATTGGCATAAAGAAACAGCAGGATTTTTTCAAACAAGGAACATTAAATCTGTTTAAGTATTATACAAACATATAAAGGTAGAAAATGAATCTAGGAATTTAAACAAAATATGCATTAGAACAAGAATTTGAATAGAAAGAGCATTTAGATAAATGTTTTCTCTCAACACTCACTCAGCTTTACTGAGTAAAACCACAGACCTTAAAACTTACCTCTGAGAATAAAATTCAAAAATTCACAAACCTATGATGTATTTCATATATATATAATGATAATTAATTTTCTATATTTGCTTTTGGNTCAACACTCACTCAGCTTTACTGAGTAAAACCACAGACCTTAAAACTTACCTCTGAGAATAAAATTCAAAAATTCACAAACCTATGATGTATTTCATATATATATAATGATAATTAATTTTCTATATTTGCTTTTGGCAAAAAAGAAAATGACATTTATAAAGTGCAGATAAGTGAAATTTTTATTTTGCATTTATTTAAAAGCTATCATGTTTTCATTAAGATATATTTATCAGGCCCAACTATATAAGAAAACAATGTAGCTAAGAGCTAATTCAAAACTGGTTCTTGGATATGGGCTCAAACCATTAAATTATGTACTTAATACTAGTGGCTTATTTCCTATTTTATAAATTATTTATGATTTCTATATACTCAATTTCAAAATGATAATAATTTAAAATGTATAAAATCAGAAACAAATTAATATATTAGGCTACCTGTTACCTGTCATTTATACAGCAGCTAAACCAATTTAGTTTAAAATCAGACTTGGTAAATACCTGAAACACTAATTCAAGGTTAAAATGATGCCCAGGAAATTTAACTAGACACTAGCTGATTAGAAAAACACTTGAGATCCACTTTCTTATATAAATACACAAGAACACTCTCAGCAGCACACCTATATTCTACATACATACTTCTTCCTGTGTCTATATATGTATTTCACCTGCATACTATACATGTACATAAATGCAAACACATGTGTGTAGTATATTCTACAGATTGCTTTGGATTTTAAAGTAGCGTATGCATAGCTATTTATTTACAGTGGGATAGACCATGGACATCCAATACACATGGCTATGAAAATAATAATCAACAGCAAAATATACAAAATGCAGTTAAGAGAAAATGTCAAGAGGCAGAGATGCTGGGTGTCATCCCCGGACTCTCAAATACACATACAAGTATGATTGGAGAAAGAGAACCTAAATATTTCACTGTCAGAGAATGTAGAAAACAGCAATTCATTTCTATCTCATGTGCTTTAGGACAATGACAATTTAATACAAGGCCAGTGGATGTAAAAGAGATAAAAACTGAACAAACTGGGCCAGGGCAATCAAAGATTTTCTCCAGAGAGCTGGCCAGGGCCAGAGCTCATATGCACTTACAACAGATCAACATTGTATTGTTTCTCTCTTCCATGAATTTGCTATGAAGCAAAATTCAGAGCAGAGCTCATCTGCTGCAATGACTTGAAACTTCTACTGAGATACCTCAACGCTCTCCTCTTATTTCTAAACGCTTGGTGATTCTGAAAAGTTTATTTGATATTAATTGCTGTCACAGAAATCATGGCTATCAGCTGCCACTTGTATGACCAAGTAACAACCATAAGCACAGATTTTGATTTATTTTTATGAAATAACATAAGCCAAGCATTCAGTGCCGAACAGCACTTACAAAGTCAAACAAAGAAATATTTTGTTTAGTCACTAGGCTAAGACAAATGTTGAGAAATTTTTCACAAGTGATATGGACTTGAGATCAGGCATTATGCCTACCTTCCAAAAAAGGGCTTCTTCTTTGTCTGTAGTTCTTGCAGGAGTGAGATATTGTGAAAGTATTGTTAAACAGAGTCATAGAGAAGTTACCTGCCCCCTTTGATGAATAGCACCATGGACCTAAAATTAATTGCAAAAGTATGGCCTGGCTAATGAGATGGTCCTTATCTTTTTTTAGCACAGGAGGCACAAGTATTTTTCTACTGGCTCAATATTTTACAAAAATGCCTAAACTATTCTTAACTCAGTAAATATATTATTCAGACCTCAAAGACACAAAATAACACAAATGCTAAGATCTAGAAAATTCGGAATGAAAACTAATTTCCTGTATTATTTTCTTTCTAAATATTTATTTTCTTTTTTGCTTTGAAAAGAAGGACAACAGAAAAAAATATTTTCTCTGGCTTCTATTAGCATTTTTTAAAGCTGAATTACAATACCATTCTTTATAAGATGACCAATATATATCACAGGTCAGATTAAATCAAAGAAATATATCAAAGGCCGTCAATTTAGAATTAAAAAAAAAAAAAGAACAATGATGCCGTATTAGGGGGAAAACACTAGAAAAATGATCATCCATGCAAGAGAATTAATGGATATCCACAAGGGCTTTGCTAATAACATGGGTTAATTACCACTGCAACACACGAGGCTCAGTAAATAAGGCAGCAGTGCCATAAACACATTAAGATGAGAAACCATCACTGTAAGAACCAGCCAACACCATCACCCTTGCCTCTGACCAGGAAATGGGAAGCTGATTCCCAGCCCTTTCTGCAAAAGGAGGATTTCTAAACTTACCCCCCAATGTGTACAGGGTAATACATAAATACACTGACACAAAGGGCTAGTGAGACACAGGGTGTCCAGCACTTACTCACCACTCCCATTCAACACTGATTCTCTTAACTCAGAACACTTTTTTTGCTTACTCCAAGGAGAAAACCATATGTTACATAATTCACACTGTCCGGATATTTTGACTATACGTAGTTTGGGATATGTGGTTATTTAATTTTTAGAGAAACAGAATTAATCTGTTCACTTTAGGGATGTGATGGGCTAGGCTACGAGAATCGACAGCTCAGGAACATTCACCCCTAAGTGCAGCCAGTTGTCACTTCCAGCAATTTACAAAAAAATCATCTGAAATCCCCTCCCTTTAAGGCTGCAGGTGTTTTCAACAGATTTATAGAGAAGAAACAGGAAGAAAAGTAACATGAGCTCCATGTCTGCAGTTTAAGTATTCTCTCTTTGAAAAATAAACTTAAACAGTCTGTTCATAGTTCCCAAATAATATCACAACTAAAGTGACTTCGGCAACCTCCTATCTTCTTTATTGCCTCCACTCTGATTTAGCCTTTTTGTTGTTGTTGTTATTGTATACATTTTTCCTTCCAGCCTCTGTTTATCCCATGTATTTCGACATTATAATATTACTTTTGGATAGTTGTATTTCAATTTACTTTAGCTTTTAACAAGGAGTGATGAGGCAGAGAAAAGAATCAAAACCCTGAAGCAGAAAGAGTAAACCTTACAGAATAAAACTTGCATAGCTCCAAACAAGAATTAAAAAAAAAACAAAAAAAACACAAATCTGCTTAATTTTTGAGGTCTGGATTTTCATGATCAGGCTGAAATTCAAATACTAAACTGCTCCCTCCTAGCCTTGCCTGTTTTGGAGTGTTTCAATTGCCTTTCCTTCTTCCAACAGCTGTGACAACTGCTAAAACAGTCAGTAAAATTAAGTCCGCTCTATAATCCTGTAGTCAATGTTACATTTTAATCAGAGGTTGAAAGAGAACCGTGATGAGCACACTCATTTAGAATGATTAGACTGACACATATGTCAAAATGAGCAGATATATTATTTTCATCTATTTATGCTATCAGTTATTACTGCTATTAAATGTGAAACAAGCTTTCAAGTATTATGCTCTTTAATGCACTGGCACATTTCCCAAAATTAAAAAAAAAATACATAGTTATAGGTTAACATTTTAGGCTCTTCTAATGGTGGTCAATAAATTGAAGGAATCTTTTCAACAGCCTCCACAGCAGAAATTGTCCAATATTCTCCTCTGAAACTGCATAACTCTGGTTTCATTTCTGTGTATACACACACGTGATGGGGTTTAACCCAGCACAATTACTATGAATATTAATAGCATGTATAAATTCTGTGGTTTATTAATTGAGACAGAGAGGCAGATGCGTTACTAAGCATTAGATCTTTCTGTCTGTCCAGTGAACCACGTAACCATCAGAGCTGCATCCAAACAATAAATCTGTATTTTTTAAAGATGACTTTTAATTGAGCCAAAAAAGAAAGCTAGTTTGAATCTTGCGCCAAAGCCAAAAGGACATGTGTCCTGATTTCATTTAAATGCATCGGCTTTAAGAGGCTTATCTAAACTAATTATTCAAATTAGCTATAAGAAGTTAAATTCAAGGAAACTATTTTACAAAGAAGGCTAGGGGCAGGAGGCAGATTTTTAAAGTTTGTTTTGTTTATTTATTTATGAGAGAAAGTTCTGAATTGGGTGAGCTTGGATAATGCATTCTTCCTGACATGAAGGTGTATTAAAATCTCCAGTGCTACAGCCTCAGGTGTACTAACCTTCAAACTCCACTTGAGTGGGCAGTCCTACCTTTGTTTATTTTTCATTTTTATTTTCACACAATTTAAGGTTTCTTCCTTGGAACATTTGCAACTGACGCAAGCATTGCCTTCCAATCTTTCGGTTCTTCCTAAGTCCATCCCTGGGCTAACATCCCTGGTGTGAATGTGTATGCGTGCAAGCACATCTACAGAGAGGCATACACACACACACTCAAACACATGAGGAGCCACTGAGACTGCAAGTCACTTTTCATCTCTTGCTTAATTACAAAGCAAGGCAATATGCAGTCACTAAGGACCGCTAGTGGACATCTACCTATAATGCATGACCTCCTCCTCTCGAGGGTTTTATGTTTTCTTCACAGTCTAGAGAGAACTGTTTGCCAAGAGCACTCTTTTCAGAATTATAACAGTTGGTATTACTGTAATGGGAAAGCAAAGCCATATAACTGACTCAACAGAAAGAGGAACCAGTGACAGTTACTGTGATAAACTAGTATTTTATCTTAACAGTGGGTTGAAATTAAGTTTATGACCTACTCATTTTTACCCAAGAATGCCTAATTTACTCCTTTTACCCCCTACTCACTTCCCCCCAACCCTGAGCAATACAAATATGTATATTTCTATGGGCATAAAGATATTCATAAATACGAATGAAACTGCATCTAAGGACAAAAGTACTTTTCTGCATTTTCTGGACATGATACATGAAATAAATCCACAATCTCAGCATCGTCTGTTCAAGGAGAAATTTAAAAAGTCACTACTGTTTCTTCTTTAGGTTTTTTTTTTTTTTCTCCCTTTAAATATTTATAGCGTGTGAAAAATCTCATGTTACTTAATGGACTGATTTGTCAGTTAAGTGCTGACTTAATGCTAACCATGCAAATAACATTATTCTAGCCCCGGCTTGCATAGGGCTAGTTTTTAAATTGTTCTCTGAAGGAGAATTAGTAAATGTGCAATTTTGCCTCCAACTCTGAGCGGTAAGAAATGACGGGGAGCTGAAAATATCTGTCAAGCTGCAAATACATAAGAGGCACTCAATAGTATAAATCATTTTGAATATTGTATTTTAAAACATCTTTCCTTGGGAAAATGGGTCCTAGTAAAAGATGCATTTTAACAGTTCACTAAGCATTTGTGCCAAGTGCCTATTCTTAGCACCTGAATAAGAAGTGACTGTCACACAGCTGTTTTACTGACAGTCACTGAGCTTTGCCTCAAAGGTAACATTGTAGTCAGAGAACAATTCTCGACTTCCTGAATTAGGAGATCACCCTCAACACAAAAGGCACAAGACAGACACAAACAAGCACTCGTGCACACGAAATACTCAGGACATTACCTGATTCAGTGCGCCAAGATCCGTTCCGTCCACCCCCCACCCCCCACCCCCNAAGGCAAAGTTCTACCGAATCCATGTGCGACCGGCAACCATTATTTGTGTACCCTCGCTATAAATCAAAGTTTCCTTGACAGAGCACAGCGCAATTAACACAAATGTTCTCCTAGTGACAAGCCTATAGGCACAGCCAGTTGGGACCAGAGCTCTCACACTCTCCTAATCAAGGACTTAAAGCCCCGATTGGAGCTTATTAATATGAAGTAGAGCTTAACATATGCAGTCCCACCGGCCCAGGCGCGCAGCCGATTGGGGGGCGGCTGCCCAATCAGGAGGGAGGCGACGGGAGGCTGCGAGGAGCCGCGGAACCAGGCAGGTACGAAGGGTGCAGAGACGCGACCCGGCTAGAAACTGAGCGCGAGAGAAAAGGGAGCGGGGACCAGAAATCCGGACGCTCCCAGTAGATACTGCGCTAGGCCCGTGCTTGCTTGCTCTTTCTTTTTCTCTTTTCTCTCCTCAAAAGAAACCTAACTAATTTAACCCTCCAAGCCCCGGAGGGATCTGTCTTGGGTTTCTCACCCAAGATCTCTTTTTGCCTTGCCCAGAAGAACTCACGCAGACTCTCAGAGTTAATTTGGGAAAGGATTCTGCGGAAGGTAGAGAATGAAGTTTGTCCTGCCGTTGTCTGTGTTTGATTCCACCGGGGAGGGGGATCCTGCTTATTGAGTGCTGTACTTTCTCATTGATCCGTCATCGTGTTGTCGTCTGTTTCTCTGATCTAGACTGGGCATTAAAAAAAAAAAAAAAATCCAAGATATGACTTCTAAATTGTTCGGGCATGCGAAGTGGGAATCGTCCTCTGAGGTGGATTGCAGTTTTATATCACTACAGAAGAGGAGAGTGCCTCAATGCAATTTTCGAAAATGCCTATGTAAATTCTATATGTAAATATTTCTTTACCTGCTCCCCCTCTTTCTACCTATAGATATACAATGCATAGCTTTTCAAAACAAAGATAAACAACTGCGGGACAAATTGGCTCCTCCAGTTTCAGGAGTAGGAGACAGGGCAGCTGGGTAGCTAGTGCATTGAAAACGTCTCAGTGCATTTTGACAAAATAAAGACTGCATTTTTTTTCCCCCTTGTAGGGAAAGCAGTGCTAACCAGCACAGTAAAAGTGTTCTTAGTCATACATTTATTTCAATACAAGCTTCCAAACTGGGAAACATATACAAATACATATGATTTTTACCCCAAACATCAGCTTTCAAATAAAATGTAGTTTATGTATTTGTCAATTATAACATAACACACCTTGAATGCTTTAAAAAATCAACTCAGAAACATTTCGTCAATCATCACACAGTTTGGTCATTATAAGCACGAGTTTCAAACAGAAGTGCTTTTTAAAGACGGAATATAAGAAGAGAAGGTTGTTTTTTCTCTAATAGTGTATAAGCCTGATTTTAGTTTCCATATAACAAAGAGTTTGCTTAAGTCCTATTTTTAAATACGGGATCTTTTTATACTAGCAAATGTACATGGTAATAGCTACCAGCTATTTATGGCAAAGAGATAACTGCTACCTTATGACCCGAAATTTTGATATAATTCAGCTCTACTGCTTACCAACCCTTTTCCTATTAAGTCTGACATGATATAAATAGTCTAATCTTTGAGATCAAAATAAATTAGTTCATATATCCAGTCTGTGTTCAATTCACTAGATCAGAATTCAACTCTTTCTTCCACCCTCTCAAATTTTCTAGGCCTTTAAAATAGAACAGCCACATTAACATTCAGAATATAAAAATGACAGACATGATTTGGTTTCCCCCACAGAAGAAAGCAATTTCCTTGCCATGTATTTAGCCATATCTAAAGATATGGGCCTGATGCCTTTTGTTTGTGGTCTAGATGCATACAAGTTTCTAGTGGAGAACTCCCATAGCAAAAACTATGCCTAAGAATACTGTAGAAAAGCAGGTAGTAAAAGCTTAATTACCAGTAGCATTATGCTGTCTATATTGTTAAATGTGAACTCTGCAATTAAGATGTAAATTTGGTGGTGAGCAGTGAATTAAAAGGGCTTTGAGATGTAGGAAATCTGCAGACACCCGAGGAAAAAGAAAAAAGAGATTTGTCTGTTCAATTGAAAATGAGACATGTAATCATTTTATAATTTAAAAAATAAATAAGGCATTTGAAAAAGAAACATGATTTAAAAAATACAATAAAAGAAATATGGAAACTAATATTGCTTTAGAAAGACAGGAAAAAAATCTCTGATTTAAGGATTCCTATCTTAATCTGTGAATAAACGAAAATTATCAGGGTAATTAATCCAGTTGTATACATTTTTAAAAGAAGAGATACAGCAAATAAAAGTTCCCTTCTTATTTTGTCCCGGGACATTTAAAACAATAAAAATCATTTAACGTATTCAGTGTATCTTAATGTACTCAGCACATTCAGCTCTTGCACCTGTGCAGAATACTGTATTCTATTCAGTTTCTTTGCATTATCATACTGTGACAGAACCTGTTTATTACTCCTTTGAAATGGCTTTTTAAAGACAAGATTTGTAGTCAGTAATTTACCGATGGACATTAAGTCACCATGTTTCCTGAGAGTTATCTTTTATTTCCTAGAATGTCTATTTTTTCTAGGGTACTTATTTGACCCATTCTGAAACATTTGATTTTGTTGGTATCTGTTTTTAAACATATTTAGACTCATATTCATATGTAAGTCTTTTTTCCGTGCTCACAGAGATCCTTGTACAAACATGCACGGTGTGATCCCCAGATCGTTCACTAGCTATATTTCATCTATGCAAGGTGTAGTGTCCATTGAACTGGCTGCTTTCTGAACGACTAGGTTTGCAAAGCTGGTTTATTTTCCCTAGGGATCAGTGTGTCACCTCTACAAGTCAAGGACCTAAGATTACACCTACTGTCTTGAATCTAGCTTAACCAATTTAAAATTTAAAATAATATCTACTGCACTAAACTTGCGAGACAGCTTCCAGAATGTTTTATAAACACACAGCTTAGTCATCTCTAGAATCTTCCCTAGTCACAGAGGTTTTTTTTCACCTTGAAGGAGGAAAAGCATAATTACAGGAAATAAACATACCATGTGCAATATTGAGCATAAGCTTTAAAGAATCTCAACTACAAAGGATTTGGGGGGGAAATGAAACAAATGGACAGATCACCAGCCCAGAATAAATAGATATATTTGCTCTCTAGTCTATACACTTCACAATCTTACCACAAGGAGTCTACCCAAAGCAGGATAAATGGAACCAGACAAATGGACCCCTATGAGTGTTTTGCAAAGAATATTAACAAATTAGTTAACATCAGTCTATTAGACATCAGACCCTGGATCCACATACAGTTTCAGTCTCTTCTTTAAACAATGCAGTTTAATATCCAAACAACTTCATTCTTAGGCCCCAACGAAAGCACAGATGCTAAGCAGAAAATAGCCTTCATTTCCGCTTGAAAGAATGAAATAGCAACAAACAAAACTGAGTGGAAACAAAAGGTAGATTCCTGTTGTCTATAACAGACACTTTACTGTATTGAGTTGGAATCATTTTCTTAAACAGTGAATTCTTATGATATTAGAAGGTAAGAATGCTTAGTCCTGCGATCACTGCATGCTAATAGCTATTTTTTCATCCCCACCTTCCTTTTCTGAAAATTAACAGGACTCATCTGTATGAAAATGTTTATCGCTGCCACACTCTCTGCAGCAAATCTTGATTCTATATTGCGCTTTTGCCATTTGTTAAATATTTCAAACTAAACAAGGCATTGCAAATTTAGATTTTCAAATTGCCCTGCAATCTACTTTTTGCAGATCTTTCTCAAGATCATAAAACCTTTGAAAATCTGTTTAACTTTTGGAACCATCTTCCCTGCTGTCTGGGATATGTTGTGTGTACTATAATATACTACAAAAAGCAAACTGAGACTTTTACAAACTACGATCTTTAACTCCAAAAGAAAATCCACAAGGAACATCCCTGGAAAAAGAAGCCTGAAGGACAAGCAGAGGCCTGCGCCCCAGGGTCCCCTCTGCCACCTCATGAGCTGTGTGTCTCTGTGTCTCTTGCTTCTTCATTTGTGCTTTGAGATTTCTTTTATGCTATAACCCTGCTTAAGAAGACACCTTCCCAGTGAGAACATGAAGACTTCTTTCGAAGTCAGTGTGACTACTTTATATCACCACCAAACCTCTATCCATTCATCAAACCTCATTTTCTGTTGCTTTTCATTTCTAGGGCACAGGCTTTGATATTTAAATTATTGTCTCGATTGGCAAGAAGCAATCATTTCTACTGAAAGTGATCGCTTCCACAGAGGCACTAATAAAAACCTTTCCTTTTGACAAACCTCTTGTCCTATATATCCATCCCATTCCCAAATTACCAAGTCCATGTAAAACAAAGCCCATTCTCTGGGGAGTGATTACCTCACTTCCAGAATACACAAAACTCTTTCCCCAGTGTGTTTGTGAAAGTGGGGAGAAAAAAAAAAGAATCAAAGGAAGACAGAGAAACTAACAGAGGCAATTCGGTTTCTGTTTAATTAATTCAGGATTACTTCACTTTCATTTTGTCAAGCTAATCATATACATGGTGAAATGTCAGTAAAAATTAAATTATAAACTACAGTAGTTCCAATGGGAAAACTGGCTCTAGTTGTGTTGTATTTCTGACATACTTAACCCCCGTAAAATACCAAGTGCATTTTCTCATATTCTACAAGCTTTCTGTAATCTGCATAGCATGTATTTCCAGAGCAATAGTTAACATTTTGAGATTACATGTTAATAAATGAGTTGCAGTTATATTCTTTCCTGAATGTTAAGCACCATGAGTTAAATGCAGAAAACATTCAAGGTCAATGTCCCGTTTTAGACCTTTTCAGGCAGCTGTAATATTATGATAATCAAGCTTAAAATATTCCTATAGAAAGAGTAAATTAGCCTTTTCACTTGAAAGATGATTATGATAAACAATAAACCTAAGAGAGGACAAAATCCCTATTTTTAAAAGCCATAAATTGTTGACTCAATCATGTGTGTGATAGTGTTGTCCAAAATAAAGTGTAGCTTCACTCTGTGAGGAGGGCAGGAGGTGGGAATGGAGACAGAACAGGAACAGACGTGAAACAAATATGACAGATTTCAGGGGAAGCAATACTTGCTGTGATATCAGTAAAACGATCAATTTATCCATCTTAATCATTCTATTCAACACACAGTATATTTGAAGTTTAAAAAATGGATCGATTCATGACACATGAATAAAAGTATTTTTTTTTCCTGATGTATATGAACAACAACACTGTTTGAAAGTTCTCTTCTCCTGCTTCCATAAACTTTTTTGTCCAAAATTTCCAAGGAACAGCAGTTTTTTTAAAAAGTGAGATATTCAGCATCTCGTGTCATATGAACAGGCCTAAAGAGGTGATCATGCTGTTTTTGGATCTTAGAACTCTCTGACACACTTAGGAAGTTCCTTCTCACAAATGAACATACTCCATAAAAATCTGTTTCCCCCTACCATGGCAAAAGAATCAGGGATGTGTGCATTTGTCATGCCTGGTAGAAGTCAGGTGACTGGAAAGCCTCTAGCTAGGTGGTAATAACCTACTCCGGGGTCATGCCTTGGGTTCAGATTGCAACTAGGAAGGCTGAGGCTTTGGACCTAGAGTCACATCACCCACATAAGTCTCACTTTCTTCAGTTACCAAATGGGAAGAACAATAATAGCAACCATGTAAAAATTATTATGGGGATTACACGAGTTAAACTGATTTAGCAGAGTATCTGGTCCTAGTTGGGGGAACCATATGGTCCCGTGGGCCAAGGACATTCTGGCTGTGCCAGTTTTCCTTCCTGGCTTAAACATTTATAGTACTCACTGCTTACACTCTCAAAAGTACCTCAGTATAGATCATACATTTTACAGTCATCCTTCACACAGCCCTCCATAAATGTTAACCGTATTATTTTTAAATCTCACTAAACATGAGATAGAAGAGGATGACACTGACAATTTATTTGGCTTTCGTCTTCCACTGGTTCAAGATATTTATAGAAAGGCAAATGAAGTGCAAATACTCCCCCAGTGAAACTATCAATAACTTTTACCATAAGATGATATGAACTGCTTGCTCTGATATTGCCATATATATATGTGTGTGTGTGTGTGTATATATATATATATAGTTTTGATGTAATGAATGGGAAAAATTAAGGTTATGAGGAAGACAGACTTGGAAAGTTAGTGATTCTGCTGAACCTCCAAAGCATTCAATTGTACACTGTTTACCAGCAAGAAGGGGAGAGAGAAATTACTCCTACTCCTTTTTTTTTTTCCTTTAAGACACTTGCACATCCCTTCAACCTGGCAGGTCTGTCAATAATGCTGTTGATTTTATTACTATCCCAAGCACATGCTCATTTACCCTGGAGTGCTTTTGATCAGATACCCCAAGAACTCAGTGTCTTCACAAGGCGTTGCTCTTGTTACACTGAACACCCGCTAATCTATGGCGGAAGAGAAGGGCTAGGCCACGAGGAATTACAGGCCGAGGGACACCATGGGGATTTTGAGTCCAACCTGGTTACCTGACAGGTGAGGAAAATAAGGCTCCAGAGAGGTAAGAGCCTTACCTCAGGTTGCTTACCCAGGCAGTAGAAAAGCTCTATTTGCAGAGATGCGAATGGACCTAGAGTGGATCACAGAGTGGAGTGCAGCTGAACCAATTTCCCGGGCAGAACTGAGACGCAGATGTAGAGAATGGACCCGTGGGCGCAGGAGGGGAAGGGGAGAGCGGGAGGAACGGAGAGAGCAGCGCTGCGCACACACCACCTCAGGTAAAGCAGCCGGTGGGAAGCTGCTGTGCAGCAGAGAACGGGCTCGGTGCGCTGCTGACCTAGCGGAGTGGGATGCGGGTGGTGGGAGGGAGGTCCACGAGGGAGGGGATATAGGTATACATATAGCTGATTCACTTGTTGTACAGCAGAAACTAACGATATTACAAAGCAATTATACTCCAATTAAAAAATTATATTTTCTTCCATTTCTAGTGCTTACATGCATGCATGCTCAATCGCTTCAGTCATGTCCCACTCTTTGCGACCCCATGGACTGTAGCCCAACAGGCTTCTCTGTCCTTGGGGATTCTCCAAGCAAGAATACTGGAGTGGATTGCCATTTCCTTCTCCAGGGGATCTTCCCGACCCAGGGATCGAACCCACGTCTCTGAGGTCTCCTGAATTGGCAGGCGGGTTCTTTACCACGAGTGCTACCTGGGAAGCCTTAGTAACAAGCTATTAATGTCACTCTCACAATTATTGACTATATTAGTAGTGCAAAGAACTCCGGCTGAGAACCCTAGCCCTCTAAGGACAATGGTCCCAAGTAAGAGTCAAGGGACATCTAATCCCAAGAGATAAATACCCAGGTGGATGTCCAAACTGTCCTCCACTTCCTTCAAAATCTTAGAAAGTCAAAAAGAGCCACATTTTTTTTTTAAAAAAGCAGTGGGGATGAATTAGTAGAGAGAAATTCTTTCTTCTCCCCAAGTAATTAGGTGTCCAGTAATGGAATTCAGTAAATATTTCTGTTGATATTACAGGAACACAATGAATATGTTTTGGATGAGTGAATGGATGAACCGATGACAAGTGTTATTACTTTGTTTATTATTATTCAGTTTAAGGGAGGTTGGCAAATGGAAAGACTGGTGGGCAAAAATGCTTTTCTGTACTTCTTGGGTATCTTAGTTCAGTTGGATTATTAGAGTAATGTAAGTAAATTTAAAAAGATTCAAGTGATTTTTAAAAAAGTAAATGGAGAAAAGGGAGGTAGAAAAAGACAAAAAGAAAGAAAGGATGAGAGGTCTAGGTCTGCTCATCCAAGATAGCCCAGCTTTCCTCACCACTTATCCTTCGGAAAGGTAAGCACGGGCAACATGGAATGATCATTTTCTTTCTCATCCTTCTCTTTTCCCAATATTCATACTGACTAAATATCAAGACTGGAGAAGGAAATGGAAACCCACTCAGTATCTCTGCCTGGGACATCACAAGGACAGAGGAGTCTGGCAGACTATAGTCCCCGGTGTCACAAAGAGCCACGAACAACAGTGACTAAAACAACAACAAATATCAGATATGGGAAGACAACATTTATTATCAAGACAAGAGCAAGCAAAAAAAGCCGCTATGTTAGTGCCTGAAACTATGACCCCTATCAGGGTAACATGAAAACATTCTCTTGTTTAACCCGACAGAAATGCTTTTAGAAAATCATGATATCCCAGGTATGTCCTGAAAATGACTGCTTTTTAAAAGCATTCAAAACTGTCTCTGATACTATATATACAATGATATTAAGGATTTTAGGGTTTCCTTTCAGGAACCCTTTTAGGATTCTGCTGTTTCCGTAGTCAAGTGTTGACAAGATCCTATGAATGGCACCCATCTATTTCTATGCAGTCTTAACGCCAGAGCAGCACAGAGCACTGAATATTTTCAGAAAGGGGGCGGATTTCTCTTCTTACAAGACAGGAAAAAGGGACTTAATCAATCAACAGAAAAGCGTGAGATCTTGTCTTTAGGCCTGTGTATTGTTTGGTGGTTGCACTCCAAGAGGAAGACACAGATGAGGACATACAACTTTGCATCCTATCAAGGAGAGCCAAAAAGAGTTTTTCCAGAAAACCACACTCAAGATGCAAAAGAGAGTGAGGCAAAGAATTCCCTTCCCATCTCCTAGTAGACTATAATAACAGGAATGGTGACAGAGATGGGGACATGAGGACAATACATTAAGACCCTGGGGGCTCACATCTCACCAGCAGTTTGTCCCCAAGTGCACAGCCCTTTGTACCACAAGCTTTATCCAATCAAACTTTGTTGTAGAAAAGCAAGTAACATAACTAAAGACCCCATTTTTTCTTTTCTTTTTTCTTTTCCTGGAGTTCAGTTACTACTTGAATTAGAAAACTAAACAAATCAAAGACAATTTTCATTAGTGAGAAAAGAAACAGATTAACTCACCCTTTGATAAACTGGAACCCCAAACAAAGGAGAAACATTTAACAAAGGAAGGTTTTTCAATCTTTATAGTTTTAAAATATAGCCAGGTAGAAAAGTTAAGCTGTTTAGGAAAAATTTCTGATTATAATAGGTGGGATATCTAATATTTTTGCTATAGTTTAATATTAACAAAAGCTGTTTCACACACATTCCTCACAGCAACTCTGTGAAACAGGGAGAAACTCTATTTTTATTATCCTCATTTTACAGATGACAAAACTGATGTCTGAAGAATTTATTTGATGGCCTAAAGACATTTGGTTGTTAGGCTGCAGTTATGAGGACCTGAATTTCTTGTTTTTTTAATTTCTACATCTCTTGTGCTCCTAATTTAATGCTATGTCTCATAAATCTTGTTTCATCCTCTTAAATAAGACACACAAGAAATACAGAAAAGCATTCACTAGCATGCATTTTTACCCACCAACAAACAGTTTTGTTTCAGGAAAGTAGAATAAACTTGCTCCTATGGATGATACACCTTATTCTTCTTTTCTTACTGAGGAAACACACCTTTGGGATTCCTGATCTGTATCAGGCCCTGTGCAAGTTTCCTGGGACAAACACATACAACGCTAATGAGAATTTAAAGTACAAAAGGGAAACCTGAAGTCTCTTTTCCCTTCTCTCTCACTGATTTCACTCAGAAAGCTTTGGTCTAGCTCTCCGTTGATTAGTTTCTCTTCCCCAAATTTCACAGTAATGCAGCTCCAGCTCTAGAAGGTCTAAGCTGGGAAACAGAGATCCAAGAAGGAGCAAAACTATTTCTCATTAAAAATGAATTTGTAAAGATTTAAATGAAATTTAAAAATCATCATATTTGCCTGGAATATTTCCAAGATTTCCTCATTAGTAAAAAAAAGAACTGTGATCAACCTATATAATGTAATAGCCTTATTAGCATCAGCGTAGTTTTCTGAGTTCCTTTATTTCATCTCTCAAATCTTTCCAGAAGGCTGCAGAAGGGAACTGCACTGCATACTGCTGGTGCTCTTGGGTCTGCGATTAGTATTGTTAAGAAGATCTTAGAAGGAAACATGGCCACATTTTGTTTTCTCTATTAGCAAAGATGATTAGATGAGACAATATTAGCTTTAATGGGCTCTTTCTGTGGTTAGAGCTTTCCAATTTGGCCCCACCATTGGCCTCATTCCATCGATTGAGCAGTTAGTCCTATTCAATTATTCAATCCCAATAGATATTTTGAGATGTACAGAATGTGAACGTAAACATTCTGTTTATTTTTTACCAGACTGAATTCATGTACTCTTACTGGGGAGAGAAAGTTGCACATTCACAAATAAACTCTGTAGTACCGCAAAGAAAGTGTTCCCTTGCTGATAATTCTGGCTCTCATTTGGTCAGCTACAGCATTGAACAAAGTTTAATCCACAGGACAGACAGAGCACCATTCCAGCCTTCTGAGGCCACCTGAGATGACTCTTCCTCTCCAAGCATCCTTCAGGGGTCCCCAGGCAGAGTCAATGGCCCTCTCCTCTGTGTCCCACAATGCTTTGCACGCAGGTGTCTAACTGGCTTGTATCAAGCTAGGTTGTCCTATGTCTCTATGCTTTCCATTTAGTAACTTTCTTCTTTTAATCATCTGGGCCCTGCCTTGTAATCTGGACATTTTAGGCTCTTCATAAATATTATCCCAAGGGACAGCTGATTTGGGCAAAAACTGTCACATTCATGCTGATTGATTTTTTTGGTAAATGAGTTTCAGTGTTTCTCTGAAGAAACCCTGTCACTATTTTAATGGGGCTAATATATTTATTCTTCCACAATGAACTACTCACTAAATGAGACTGTATTTTGACTTATGAGGGAAGGAGGATTGTTATTACAGAATCCCATCCCCCTTACCCTACTCAATAAATTAGAAGGAAAAGTTGACCGTATTTTTAGTATCCCTTTTTTTCTTAAGACAAGGTTGTACAGTGATGCCTCCTCCTCACCCTTGTCATCCACGAGAGAGCCTCTAGAACAACTGTTTACAAGTTTTGCATCCTCAAAATCATAATGACAAATAAATCTACATCCTTAGGTGACCTGAGTGGTCTCAGTTAAGTGAAGTGATTTACCCAAGAGCTTGATTCTCTGCATCATGGTACTTACCTCATCTTGAGAAAGACAACAGGAAGAAAATTCTGAAGGGGCAGTTCCTGGTGTGTTAATGAATAACCTTTCTAGACAATATACTATACCCAAAATCAGATGCTTCTAAAGCGTTAAATATTAATGTGAATATTTATACCCTCAAGTTAAAATTAAGCTGGATTTTAAGGTAAGAGTAGAAAAGAAAACCTCTGATGTTCCTGCATTTTGCCCAGAGGAGTGAGACGGGGTAGAAAGAACACTGAGGAGCAACTAAGGAACAAGTGTTCTTTTGTGTAATCTGCGACCTTAGGGTTGGTCTTTCATCTCCTTGGGTTTCCATGAATAATGCGATTGGACTAGTACAGTGGTTCTCAAAGTGCAGATCCCAGACTAGCAGAATCCACATCAACTGCAAGCCAGCTAGAAATGCAGACTCTCAGGCCCTGGCCTGGACCTACCAAAGGAGACTGGACCTGAAAAATCCATGTTTTAACAAACCCTCAATGTGGTTCTGATGCCTAAACCTGAGGACCGCTAGGCTAGAGGATCACTGTGGGATGCACCATAGTACATTTCCCTGGACAGCAAGGAGATCCAACCAGTCCATCCGAAAGGAAATCAGTCCTGAATACTCAATGGAAGGACTGATGCTGAAGCTGAAACTCCAGTACTTTGGTCACCTGATGCGAAGAACTGACTCACTGAAAAAGACCCTGGTACTGGGAAAGATTGAAGGCAGGAGGAGAAGAGGATGACAGAGGATAAGATGGTTGGATGGCATCACCGACTCGATGGATGTGAGTTTGAACAAGCTCCGGGAGTTGGTGATGGACAGGGAAGCCTGGTGTGCTGCAGTCCATGGGGTCACAAAGAGCTGGACACGACTGAGCAACTGAACTGAACTGATGGGATACACTGAGCCTGATGAAGAAAGTCACACAACAACAAATGCCAAAATAAACACATACACTGCTGCTCACTAAGGCTAATTCCCAGACACCTGAACCTTCAGAATACTCTAAATTTGGTTCCTTTGCTTCACTTGTATAGGTAAACTTTTTTAACTCAGCTGTTTATGCGGCAAAATCTGAAGTAAAAGACCTTAAATTTGTAAGAGGAGAATATGGAAACCCTGAGACCTGTAGGCAGTGGTTCTTTCCTTGCTTTGGGTCTGGTGGATGGTGGGCTGGTAGGTTAAGTTCTTCTCTGCCTCAGTTTCCTCAATTTTAAAGTGGTGACTCTAACCTCATATTATTGTTCACAACATTCAATGAAAAGGTCTCTATATATCAGTAGTTTGAAAAATCTTGATCCCCAGGCTATATCTCAGCCAATTAATTTATAATCTTTGGCATCAGGAGTTTTTAAATCTCTTGGTGAATTCAATATGCTGCCAAAGTTGAGACTTGAGAACCACTGGTAAATTGCTTAGCACAGGACCTGGAAGCATTATTTTACTATTATTGAACCATATAAAGGAAGTGTAAGTAGAAGCATACACTTAGATACTGGATGGCTCATGTTCAATCCTGGCTCTTGAGCTAGCTGACAGGTACCTGAATTGTTTCTTCTTAGGGTTATCACCTACAAGAACAATTAACAAGAGAGGAGAGAGGATTAAAAAATACCTGCCCTGCTTACTTCGTATGATTGTTGTAAAAACAAGTGAGATCATGTAAATCCAAGAGCACTGTGAACTATGCACGTCAGGAAAGATTATTCTTACATGTAGCCCACAAACACTGTTTCTAACATGCAGAAATCTCAGTACCTACATGCCCAGTCATTAAATGCAAGAGACTTCTAGATCGTCACTAATCCTGCTGAAGGGACATCCCCTTTTTTGTTGTTTAGGCCTTGATAACATCCCAAAGTCCAAGGGTAATCACAGAATAAGATCATTTGGATCCACAGTAGAATTACCTGGGGCTTTGAAAGCTACAAATGCTTGGATCTCACCCAAACTCCCTGCCTCAGAATCTCTGAGATCCACACAGTAGTAATTTGGGCAAGAGTCTACTGGTGATTCCAAACTGCAACCATCATGGAGAAAGACAGAAAAAAAGGTGACATGAAGCAATAGGAAAGTGACTTCGGGTAAGCTGAAAAGCATCTGTGGGCGTCGCTTTTATGTGACATCATGCTGAGGAACCAGAGTTTCACAGACACATCCATTTATGAAATTTAAAGTGAGAGTAATACCGCCAAGCATCTGGGAGAAAGCAGGGAACCACGTGTTTTGTCACGGAGGTGCTGAGCAGAATTTAAAAGTCTGTCTTAACACAGTGCTTTAGACCAAAACCAGATGTGAAATAGTTAAAATATGAAGTGGGATCATAAACAATAAAATTTACCCTTCATTTCTTCCTTAAATTCTCACGCATCGTTCAAATGGTTTTACAGCCAGTGTGGCTTATTTCTCTCACAGATAATAATGGTCAAATAGAATTTAATGTGGGAGAAAAAAAAAAGTAGAATGAGTGGGGCAAAGTACTAAAGGGAGATAATTAGACACCAGATCTGAGAGGTAAAAAAACAGCTCCCTTATGAAGAGAAAGTTCTAGAACTTTCAAACTCCTGGCAGATTCCTAAGTATACATCCTCATATCTCCTTTCTCTCTGCTTTTCCTCAGTCCTTCTGTTTAGCAAAATCCTACTTATCCTTAATATTGAAAAGTTTATAACATGTCATGGAAAAAACTTTTTGGCCAACCCAATACTTATGTTCTCTCTAGGGAGTTCAGAGGAGGCTTCTTACAGGACAGAGAGCCCAGCATCCTCCCCCTCCTGCTGCTGCTGCTGTTTAGCTGCTAAGTTGTATCCAACTCTTCCGTGACCCCATAGACTATAGCCGCCCAGGCTCCTGTGTCCGTGGGATTTTCCAGGCAAGACTACTGGAGGGGGTGGCCATTTCCTCCTGCAGGGGATCTTCCCGACCCAGGGATAGAACCCATGTCTCCTGCACTGGCAGCTAGATTCTTTACCACTGAGCCACTGGGGAAGCCCGTCATCCTTCTAAACCTCCACTAACGAAATGCTATTAACTTTTTCCTTCTGTTTGCCTGATTTTCCCCGTGAATATAAGCTTTTTGAGAATAAAACTTGTATCCTGTTCATCTTTATAAATAATCTCAGCTTCTTAGGACAAGTGCACAAAAGGTGATTTCTAAGGACATACAGTAAACTGAATTAAAAAGCCCCTGGCTGTGGGGAACAAGAAGGAATTCCTAATAAGGAAAGAATAAGCTCCAGTATTCTTGCCTGGAGAATCCTGTGGACAGAGGAGCCTGAAGGCCATGGTCCATAGGGTTGCAGAGAGTTGGACACAACCGAAGTGATCATGGACGCGTGCAAGATGTCAGACAATTATAGCTTTAATTTTTAAATAATTTTCAATTATTAAATTAAATGTTTAATATTTTTTTCCTTAGCAAATAAGCTTCCTATACATAAACTGTCTTCAGTGATCTTTCAGACTTTCTTCTTGAGGTTAAGCAGCAGAGCTGCCAAGGACGCTTTCTAAGTGGATTTAACCAGTAGATGCTTGGAGATGCTAAGGCTTGATTCTCTAGGGACTGGCATATCAGGTTTATACCAGTGGTTCTCAAAGTGAACCATCAGTGTTACTTGGAAACTGACCATGTTAATTTCAGACCCTGCCTGGAGAAACTCTGAGGGCAAGGCCCAGTAATCTGTATCTTATCAAATCTTCCAGGTGATTTTAATGCAAGTTCAAGTTTGAGCCCCATGTCAGAGCTCAGTGGTAAAGAATCTGCTTGCCAATGCAGGAGATGCGGGTTCGATCCCTGGGTCGGGCAGATGCCCTGGAGAAGGAAATGGCTACCCACTCCAGTGTTCTTGCCTGAGAAATCCCATGGACAGAGGGGCCTAGCAGGCTACAGTCCATGGGGTTGCAAAAGAGTCAGATATGACTTAGCGACTGAGCAGAAGTATGGTCCAAACAAAAGGATTTAGAAGAAAAATGAAAAAAATGAATTTCTTTTTCAAAGTCAGTTTCTAAATGGGCCATGGAGTTCCAAACTCACATGAGCAAGTGTTTCAGAACAAAGACACAGCTAAACTTAAAATTCCCACCTCTGGCTCTTTAGGAGAATGAGGTTTAAGATGCAGATAACAAACTTGTCTCTTCTCTATAGTCTAT
The DNA here is from genome assembly GCA_006410875.1 of Neotragus pygmaeus. Classification (NCBI taxonomy): domain Eukaryota; kingdom Metazoa; phylum Chordata; class Mammalia; order Artiodactyla; family Bovidae; genus Neotragus; species Neotragus pygmaeus. The sequence goes on from SJYV01035481.1 coordinate 600,500, forward strand.
CCAACCAGCCACCTTCATCCTTCACCATTTTCCCTGCAGATTGCCTTGTAAATGTGGCCACATCTTAAGTCCTAACTCTGACTCCTGACCTCGAGAATGTTAGCCCCTTCTGGGCTGAAGAACACCCCTTGGATCACTGACTTGTTGTATTATGCTAGGCTTAATAGGCCTGACCTGTGCAATATTTTTTATCTAGCTATAGTCCTATCTCTAAATTCTCTATTTTGAATGAATACCGATTTTGTGACATGAAGTCTGCTATATAATGAAATGCAAACAATGAAAAGGCTAAATCAGTTTACAAAAAATCTATTTGTCAAACAGTGTGGAGATGTTCCCAATTTAGTCTGGGCTGTTCATGCAGTTCTTGATAAGGGAGTTAAAAACGTTGCTGTTCGCTGAATGAAAATAAAGGCATTTGCACCACAGATATATTTTCCTTTCAAAAGTCTTTGTTGTAACTTGTAGCTAATTAAATGCCCTCACACAAGAGATGTACACACACAGCAAAATCAGAGAATTTTCTTACAAGAGAGCTTGAGTTAAAAAAGAGAGCAAGGCTAGCTTACCACATATATCCTTATATTACATTTACATTTCTATACAGCTTCATCAGCCTGACAAAAAATAAAGCACAAGGGGAGGCCTTTTCTGTTCAATTTTGGACTAGAGAGATTTCTAAACCCTACAAAGGAATGTGCTTCACATTTTAAAAAAAAGAAGAAAGAAAGAAATAGTAACCCTGTCTTAGATGTCTGTAGAAAAATAATGCTTTCCACACACCTTTCTATATACCCAACAGAGGAACTAAAAAATGACTGGGAACTTTAAAAAGGGTTCAAATTTTTTATTTGTAACTATCTTCTTCACTCCTGGAGCTTCTTTGCAGGCAGAGGTATTCTGTATTAAACTTGACATTTATTGGAGTGGTTTTGAACTTACCATGCCACACTTATCAATATGGGATTTAATGTAGATTGACATTCTTTAGTTTTTCCACCTTCTGAATGTAACTATTTCTGGGACAGAATTCATGTTAATATGCAGTTGAAAAATATTTGAATCATATAAAACATTAATTCTCCAATAGAACTGGCACGGAGATATCACAGTTTATAGCTTATTGTCTTCTCTCACAACCCTATCCCTCTACAGGAAGGCTGTTCCAACATAATAGAATCACATAGAATGTAAAAACAGAACATTGTCCATGCAGAGCAGCCATCTCTAGAGAGTCGAACGCTCTTTGGGGTCAGTGTGAAAGTGAAAGCGTTAGTCACCGAGTCATGTCAGTCGTGTCCGACTCTTTGTGACCTCATGGACTGTAGCCCGCCAGGCTCTTCTGTCCGTGGAATTCTCTACATAAGAATACTGGAGTAGGTAGCCATTCCCTTCTCCAGGGAAAATTCCCAACCCAGGGATCAAACCCAGGTCTCCTGCATTGCAGGCAGATTCTTTACTGTCCAAGCCACCAGGGGTCAGTGTAATGTACAATTATTTCTTTTATATCTGGTCATAATCCTCTGTCACTACACACATGGATTTCCATAGCCCTGGCCCACACACCTACACATTTTTCTTCATCGGAAAACTCAGAAAGATCTCCTCTTCCCTGAAGGCATCTGTTATTGTGCCATCCTTTAGGGTTTTCATATCAGTTTGTACATAAATTGTATTTCTCCTGTTCAACTGTGAGTTCCTTGAAGGTAGGAACCCTGTCTTAATCGTCTCCACAATGCTTGGAACACAACTCAGGGCCTGACAGAGAATAAATATTCAACAGCTGTTTACGGAATAAACACAAACATATCATGGCGCTTGCACTTTGAACTGTGACTGTTACAAGAAAGAGTAATTTATACAACCCTTTTAGTCACCAAAAAAAATGCCACGCTTTTGCATAAAAGTGCTTGGAATAAATTTGTAAGTTTCTAAGACCTAGTGGTTTTAACCTCAAATCATCTCTGTGTTCTCAAAGCTTTCTGCCTGAATCTCCAAGATACTGGCTTAACTTTTCTCCCTCCATCTATCTGTGCCTTTCTCAACCAACTCACGTGGTCTTCTCAAGCACCACTATTCCCCAGTACCCCGTGTTATCCATTGCTACAGAACAAAATCTCGATTTCTGTAACCTGAAATTCAAGTCTGTTCACTGCTAAGCTGCTAAGTCACTTCAGTCGTGTCCGACTCTGTGCGACCCCAAGGCTGTTCACAATCTGACCTAAATCCTGTCTTCTTGCATATTTCTCACAATTCTGCTTCTAGAAGCCTAGGGACAGTCATCTCAGCTTAACCCAGAAGTAATGAATAAGCTTTCCTCTTTCCAGGGGTTTTGTCCATCCCGCCCCCCGTATGCTGCTCTTGAAAGAGGTGCTGCTGCTGCTAATGCTGCTGCTGCTGCTAAGTTGCTTCAGTCATGTCTGACTCTGCGACCCCATAGACGGCAACCTATTAGGCTCCTCTGTCCCTGGGACTCTCCAGGCAAGAATACTGGAGAGGGCTGCTGTTTCCTTCTCCAGTGCATGGAAGTGAAAAGGGAAAGTGAAGTCGCTCAGCTGTGCCTGACTCTTAGCGACCCCATGGACTGCAGCCTATTCTCCATCCATGGGATTTTCCAGGCAAGAGTACTGGAGTGGGTTGCCATTGCCTTCTCCGAAAAACATGCTAGGTCTTTATAAAGTAGGTTAGAGTCTTAGGAAAGGACATGAACTATTCTGCTTGGGAGAGGGGAGAGAAGGTAGCAGGTTTTCTGAGCTAAGCCTTAAAAGACCGTTGGAGAAGGAAGGATTCATGATAAGTGAAACAATCTTCAAAGACAGAAGCACAGAGTCGTAGTTCTTCAGTAGACTGGAAGTCCCCTGAGGGCAGGAGTTGCCTGGTTCATCTTAATAATCCCAATAGTACCCACTGGAGTATCTTGCATGCAGAAGCTGAGCAGCACACATTTCTTTAATGAGTCTTTATCCATTCCTGCACTAACTCCCTCCAAACTTTTAATATGGTATCTTGCATATAGTAGGTACTCAATAAATATCAAGTAAATGAATGAATGATTTCATAGTCTTTCAGTTCTTTGAAAAATGCAAATGTGGGGAAATGGACGAAGTGAATAAAATTTCAGCAGCTAGAAAAAAATTCTTAAGAAGAAACATTAATGGTTAGGAACACAAAGTATACTTATGTTTACACACCAAAAATATACTGTATTTAAAAACTAGTTAAAATCTTGTGTTCACATCGCCCTCTGGTGTTGGACTCTCCCAGACATCAAAAAAACTTCAAAATTTTAGTTTGGGGAGAATTTACCTCAAAAAAAAAAAAAAAAAAAGGACTCTACTTTTCATGATGAACGCAACCTATAGCACTGACAAAGAAGAGTAGTGCCTGTCAACCTTGTTCCAGTTGTTAAGGATTAAATTCTTAACCCCAACAAGGTATGGAGCCCCCAATATTTTTGCTAAGTATTTGTCTAAGTCATAATCTTATCATGAGAGTCACTAGAGACCAAGAGAATGAGGCTGCTCGTGGTACCAGCGAAACTACAAGGCTTTGTGTAAAAGGCATGCTTCAAAACCCCACCGAGATAAGACTTTGCTCCAGTAGCTTACAATGAAAGTTTATCTTTGCCAAGTTTTGTCATGTATCAGAAAAGTTGTCAAGCAGAGAACAAAAGTTACAACACAGGACAATCTATGCATCTGCTCTCAGTTGTAGAAGAGGTGGTCAAGGTGGCTGAAATAAAAACACCATCTGCAAAGTGAGTCTTGGTGTTATGAACCCTCGAATAAATTTCTCAGAAGTAATAAAACCACTTTGGGGGACTATGGCATAGAATTCTGTATATCTCTCATACTAAAAATATAAAGCTATTGGTCTTCAGAGTAATTTAGTAATTTTAAGTTAGAGAGCTGATTTAAGGTTTCTCAAAACTAGGAGGTAATGTGGAGACGTCTTAGACCCAGAAACACAAACTCAAAACAGATCTTAGCAGGATTCCTTTTACGTTTGTAAGCTGATTGCTACAAAGTACTCTAACCATCCTCACCATCTTCCTTGTCTTCACCATCGTTCCAGTCACCACCATGAGTACCAGCATCGTCACCATCACCAGTGTTGCTAAGCATCACACATTTATGATATGTTAGGACTATGCTCAGCTGATGTAATTCATAATTCAGCTCATCTGAACCTCATAACAATCTTTATGTCAGTTTTACTGATCAAAAAACTGAGGCTTCATGACTTCCTGCAATTTCTGTATGAGCTGAGGCAGAAACGATTCTAACCCTGCTCATAGGGCTCAACCTGGGCTATTAACTGTTCTATTCACTACAATTAGGTACCAGCCCTTCATTTAATGGCAGTGGCTCTGAAGATGGTGCCACGTGGAATGTGGCTCTATTCATTTATTTGCTGCATCCTTCCTTCTAGCTAACGTGCTGATAGGAAGGCTCGAAGGGGTTAAGTGCTTTAAAGGAACAAAGCCAAAGAGATCAATCTTGGGTGGACAAGGAGCCATGAGGGAGTAAGAAATACATTGTCTGCTGGAGTCTCTTTTACTTTGTCTCTGAACAAATGGCAACAAAATAAAGAATACCAAACTTCAGGGTGTCAAATCAATTTACTTATACTATATTTGGCAAGCCTTTGTCACATGGCTGTTACCACTGCACTCGGTGCTAAACAAAATATTTACACGTCAGAGAAACGCAAGCCCACATCCCTTCCTCGGAAAGTAAACATCCACCGTGCAATATTCATAGAGTAATGCATTGGATGTTTTAATCAAATCTTTGATCTCATCTGAGTCTAGTCCTGAACACTTGGGTATGCACACACTCACCAACACCTATCAACACAGTTCTGAAAACAAAGGTCCAAGAATGCCAGGAATCAACAAATTTTACTAGTCAGAAGACTTTAAAAAATACGTGCAACAATTGAAAAAAAAAAATACAACAACCGACTTTAAGAAATGCACACATATAGGACTTATAGAGGTTATTCCCACATCTCACCATCTTCATTCCTGGCAATGCATGCTGTGTTACCTATGAATAGTCTCTTTTTGGCTACAAATGTGTCCCATCTTCCATCTGTTCTTCTAGCAATACTGCTGGCCTCCTGCCACTGGAGTGGCATCAGCCTTCATGATGTCACTTGACTAGGTTTTCTCTGGTCCCCGTTTGTTTCACTCTCCAGGCGAGATCAGGCAAGTATATTTTTCTGTCGCTTTTTGACCAGGTTGTAATTGGGGTTCCATATTAGCAAACATTTATTTTTCTGCTCTATTTACCAAAGTATGCAACCTACTTAGCTCAGGTCAAACAGAGAATCTAAAGTTCCTCAAGAAATCACTGGCTGAGCCATCAGAGGATTCAGCACAGGGCCTGAAGTTTCTTTTTATAACCAAATGTCATTTAGAGGTGTGTCTACTAAAGATATTTCTCCCTAAATTGTCTCATCATTTTTCTGAATTTTGCTTTCCCTTCTTTCATTTCTTTAAGAAATAACTGATCCAGTTCCTGCTGCTTCAGACACAATGCTAGACCCAAGGATCTCTTGCCCCCTTGAGCTGAAAGCTGGTTTTCCCCCAACCTTCCCTCTTCGAGGATCTCACTGTTAGTAGCCGTTCAGGCTGCCCAGCCCACTGGTTCAGAGGTTGCTAAGTTTCCAAGTCAGCTCTATTCCTTGCTAAGGGTTTGTCTTTGGGAAAGTTACTTAACCTCTCACTAGTTTCCTTATCTCTGAAGGACATATCCAACAAAGGGTGCCTATTATTTCTTCATTGTATTATGGTGATTTCTATTTCCATCTTCCCAGGAGGACAGTTGTGTGTGTGTGGTCAGTCCCGTCCGACTCTTTGCGACCGTATGGACTGTAGCCCACCGGGCTCCTCCGCTCATGGGAGTTCCCAGGCAAGAATACTGGAATGGGTTGCCATTTCCTTCTCCAGGGGATCTTCCCCACCCAGGGATGGAACCTGGTCTCCTGTGTCTCCTGTACCTACAGGCAGAGCGCCACCTAGGAAGTGTATTAAACTCATTCTGTAAAATTATAAAGAAGTGAACAAACAAGGTGGTGTGAGTGAGTGAAAGTCGCTCAGTCGTGTCTGACTCTTTGCGACCTCCTGGACTATACAGTTCATGGAATTCTCCAGGCCAGAATATTGGAGTGGGTAGCCTTTCTATCTAATACGGCTTCCTAGGTGGCGCTAGCGGTAAAGAACCTGCCTGCCAATGCAAGAGACACTAGAGTCTGGGGTTTGATCCCTGGGTCGGGAAGATCCCCTGGAGGAGGGCATGGCAACCCCTGCCCGCACCACAGTATTCTTGCCTGGAGAATCCCATGGACAGAGGAGCCTGGCGGGCTACAGTCCAAAGGGTTGCAAAGAGTCGGACACGACTGAAGTGACTTAGCACAGCACGCACGTTACTATCTAATACAGGATTTGGGGCTTGCCCGGTGGCTCAGTGGTAAAGAATCCACCTGCCAATGCAGGAGACACGGGTTCCATCCCTGACTGGCGAAGATCCCATGTGCCTCGTAGCAACTAAGCCTGTGCACCACAACTATTCAGCCTGTGCTCCAGAGGCCCGGAGTCACAACAAGAGAAACCACCAAAATGAGAAGCAACTACGGAGTAGCCCCCGCTCGGCGCCACCAGAGAAAAGCCTGAAGAGCAAAGAAGACCCAGCACAGCCAAAGGGGCGGGGCGGGTAGGGGAGAAAGAGTTTGATACAGGTTTTAACGTGGAGTTTGTCTTAGAGAAAAATGGAAAACGTGTCCAGCACCTGCTGTGTGTCAAACATTGCTGCATTCTTTCCATATATATTTTAGTTAACCTCAAAAACATTCAGTGAGATCAAAGTAACAACTGTGTGATTATTTATTAATGCTGAGTTGGCCAAAAAGTTTGTTCAGGTTTTTCCATAACATCTACATGCATGTAATATTTCATATATATGTAGAGTTTTATGATGATTCCATTTTGTGGCAAAATGAAAAGGAGATGAAGCTCAGGCATTCACTTAGCCAAAAAAACCCACTCAGAGACTGACAGAACCAGAGTACGACCCCAGGACCTCTGCTGCCAGAGACTGTAACTCTTCCTGTTGCAAAACATACTTCTCCTGAGTGGGAGAGGAAAATAAGGTTCATGTACACCCATGGCAGATTCATGTCAATGTATGGCAAAACCAATACAGTATTGTAAAGCAAAATAAAGTAAAAATAAAACTTTTTTTTTAATTAAAAAAAAAAAAGAAAATAAGGCAGGCCCAGATTAGGCTGAATAAAAGAAAATAATACCAACCTGATAAAACATTGATCCTGACAGGCAAAATGTACTAACTGGCAAAAAGACTAATGTCATGTACATAGTGTTTTCTGTCTCAAAAGTGAAAGCGTTAGTCGCACAGTTGGGTCGGACTCTTTGTGACTCCTCGGACTGTAGCTCTCCAGGCTCCTCTGTCCATGGGATTTCCCAGGCAAGAATACTGGACTGGGTTGCCATTTCCTCCTCCAGGGGATTTTCCCAATCCAAAGATGGAACCTAGGTCCCCTGCATTGCAGGTAGATTCTTTACTATCTGAGCCACAAGGGAAGCTCATTCTATCCCAAAGAGTTTGGTATTTGTGCAAATGCAAATTGCAGAATACCAAAGCGAACTTTAAAAATAATTCCTTGCTTAAAGTTCTTAACTTTTATCGTGTTCTATTTTGTCTGATAGTAGAGCAAGAATTGGATCAAATTTGATAGATTTATTAATTGTAAAAGTATCACTTGGAACACCAGTTATTTACCTTCTGTAGCTTACAACCGGCCTGTGTAAAGAGGTGTGCAGTACACTTTTGATGAAATAAAAACACCCAGTCTTTACCCACTACTTTGGAGATCCTTGAGAGCCATCAAAAGCTAATCAGCAGACAAACACTGGCCTAATTCCGAAAGTTGTATACTTATCAAAAAAACAAAATAGGCACACACACATACACAAACGCCATTCTGCCTTGTTTCATGTCATACCTGTGTATACAAAATTCTGAATATTTTCCTTCAACAGCCTAATTTAACTTAAAATTCATTCTTCACGCTAGTAAGAAGGCTTTAGATTATTAGTAATAATTATCAGTATGACTTTGCAAAGGAAACCTAATCTAAGAACCCATAAAACAAGTTTCATGGAATTGATATATTTTATAGTCCTGCGACCTCATTTCATTCATTTCTAGCACAAACATATCACTTTAAAGCATCCCAAATCCTAGTTCACACATAGTCTCATTTAGTCTTCTTACCTATCTGTGATAGGTAAGTTAGTTTTTCTAGACTCAGCAATAAACATTCTGAGAGGTTATTTACATTGTCTTGGAACATAGCAACCTGTGAGTGGCAGAGACGAACTCCAAGACAATGACCCCAATCCCATCAGAGCTCCCCCATCTGTCTGAGCAGCCCCTTCACGCTTCTACCCAACTCTCAAGACTATGTGATAAAATAAAATAACAGCAGTGAAGTATACCTCTTTGTCACAGTGCTGGTTCCTCACGAGATCATCGTAGGGTCGTTCCTCTGCAGGGTGCTTTATATCATCACATGGGTGTCCTGCAAGGCCCACTCCCTTTTCCCTCCTCCCCACCATACCCCACCCCCAGCAGCGCAGTTTCTCTTTGATTTCCCCAGATATGCCTGATACAGGAATGCAGAGGAACTGGACCTTTGGGTGCAACCATTGCACTTTTTTCTAAACTAGATATTATGATTTTGTCACACATTTGATAGACGCTTAATACTCAAATATGAGTAGCCTCTTTTCGATTCTGGTTCTACTATAAGCAATCCGGGTGACTTTGGGCAAATTAGACAATCTTTCTACGCCTCTGTTTACTGATTTTTACATCAAGAGAAAAGGATCGCTTGAGGCAAAGAGTATACTCAACCGCCCCCCCACATGGATATTATTAGTCTTTGAAAGTATATTTGTTAAAATTCAAGGGACACAAGTGTTCAGGGGGCCAAAAAACACAATTAAGGAGAAGAGTCCAGTAAATATTTACCCTTATTTTGTGTATAATGTTGCTTAATCCATCAACCCCATTTTGCTTCAATTTCCTGCAGCTGAACTAGAAAGGGGATTGGATAAAGATTGTATCTATGATGTTGGTAACCCACACTTTGAATAATAAATACTACTGAGACAGAGTGATGACTTAAAAATAAGAAAAACTTAAATTTGTGAATTCGAAGAAGACTATATTGGGATTAATTGTTGATTTATAACTATAATTTAGAAAAGAAGAGACTTTTTTGAAGCAGAAGGTAAAGCTGAAATTTATAATACATAATGGACCCTCAATTTCCCTGTAAATATGTATCCTTGATCAAGTCCTGTTCCAAACAGGTTACTAGTATCATGCTTTTTAATCCACATTACCTGGACAGGAAAGAAATGGCCATTCTGTGATACCAAAATGCCAAAGTACTCTAAGTTGACTGGCCTTATTTTTTATTTTTACTTTTATTCAGAATTAGCAGAATATGGAAAATACAGAAAACAGTCAAACGTTTTTCCAGCTGCAGAAGCAAACATTTTCCTAGTAATTTCAAGTAATTTAAAATGTGGTCTTGCTTCTCTAGCTCTTTTATTTTTTTACTATCAGTACCAAACCAAGAGTCTGAATATTAATAGAACAATTTATATAGGCTGTTTTCCACCTTAATGCAGATATTTCAAACTACTTCCACATTGTGCTCTATCAAAACACACAGGTCCCTCTAAGTTTTTCTGTAGTGCATGCTTAGGGTACACAGGTAAGTTCATGAACTTTTGGCAAATTCACAACTTCCTCTTCCTTAGGGGTAACAGAAGTTGTCCCTGGATTGATAAAGAGAGAGGATTTGGGAGGATTCTGTAGGATCAGCCAGCTTTTTAGAACTCAGTTTAATCAAGTGTTGTTATTGTGGGGAGGGGTGATCCCATTTGGCAAGAAGAGCAGCCCACGAGAGGACAAAGTGTGACTCGCAAACTAGAAATAATAAGGAGATGTAATATATGAGCACCGCCTGCTAGGGTGCACCCCACATTCTCAGGCACAAGCACAGACCTGGACAGTAACACATCCAATTATGTCTATGCTTATGTGGCGACAAACTTCAGTTGCCTATTTTCAAAATAGGAAGGCTCTGCTTAAATCAAATGTGCCATCCAGCCTTTTGTATTCTCAACAGGTCCACCCTCTTTACTCCAGGCTTTTCTGTTCCCAGCACTCTACAGAACAGGGGAATAGGAGACAGCCGTTCAACCATAGTCTGTCTGCAGGGGACTTGCACAGCTAAGGTGTCTAAATATGCTTTGCACTGTGATGCCGTCACTTAAGGATCAATCAACTGTCCTCTGGAGAGAACTACTGTTCGGTGACTGATGCCAACCCTGAGCACTGGGGCAAAGAGATGGTGCCACCCAATGCCCCCCATTGTTTGTTGAGTTTCTCAGATTCCCTAAGACCCATACCAATGGCACCTGTTAAAGCTGCTTCTGTTAAGCCGTTCTGCATTTGTCTGGCTGGATTTGGACTTCCTGGCTCTCTGGCTAAACACAAAGTGATTAGAAAACCCAGTGTTTGGCAACAAGCACAATGGGGAGGACGCTTCAGGTAGGTCTAAAGGAGCGGGATGTGTTTTTCAGAACTCAGGGCAGGGAGCGCCCTGCTAGAGATCTTGCTGGGGGATCATGACGCTTTCCGTTGCTGTCAGCTGTTTAACAGCAGCTGCTTCATGTAATTCCAAATGATCCACTTGGATGAAGTTGTCATTCTTGCCATAATATTTAATTTAGTAAAACACATAGCTGAGCAACGTTAATTTGAATGTTATTTGAGTTCCAAAAAGTTTCCAATGTCTGTATTTTCCATGTCGACATCAGGTAAAAAATCATTACTGAGAAATAGAAGTTGTGCAAAGGAGAACACGAGATAACATCAGTATTTTCTATCAAAGTCAGTTAGATGCTGATGTGTAGTTGGGGATGGACATGTACACACTGCTATATTTAAAACAGATAACCAACAAGGACCTACTGTATAGCACAGGGAACTCTGCTCAATGTAACGTAACAACCCAAATGGGAAAAGGATTTGAGAAAGAACAGATACAGGTATATGTATAACTAAATCACTTTGTGGTACACCTGAAACTAACCCAACATTGTTAATCAGCTCTACCCCAGTATCAAATCAAAAGTTCAAAAAAAAAATGCTGATGTATAAATAGAAATGCACCAAAACAAGCAAACAAAAAGTAGAATGAAGTCAACAAAACCTTTTTCTCTTGTTAACCTGTCTTCCTCATTACTTAATTTAGATTGCACCTCTCTGCTGAGGAGGACTTTCTACGTTAAACTCAAAGAGCTAGGACAGAAACAACATTTAACACAGCCCATGTTTTAAACATTGGAAAATAGCGGAGTGCTCACATAATACAAAGGTGAACACAAATCAATCTCCCCCCCGCCCTTTCTTTCCTTCCTTCCTCCCTCTTCTTTCCTCCCTTCTTACCTTCCTAACACGACCGATTATCACCAACCACGGGTTGCAGAGAAACCGGTTTACAAGGCAAAAAAGCCTGGCCTGTTCTCCCGTGATTCTGCAATTCTCTCGCGGACAATAGAGGGCGCTGATGCTTCTGGTCTGGCAGAGACAGCGCCTCCGCAAGAACAAAACTGCACCTCTGCCCGCGGCTTGCCTTCCAGCTTGCCTACCTCTCCTCTGGAACCACACTCCATCTGCTTAGACGTTCTCTCTCTCCCAAGAAAGCTGCCTTTATTCTTCCTCTGTTAGTCTATATTCTGAGTTCTTTTCAAAGCACCGCTTTAAAAAGCTGTTATTCCGTAATAGCTTGTGATCTTTTTTTTTTTTTTTAATATATCTTGGCTTTTCTGATTATCAATAGCTGTTCTCAAAGCATTTCTTCTTACCTTACTGTTCTTCTCCTAACCCCATCTAAATGCAATTCATTCAGAAAAGATCCTACTGCTGGCATCTCGACTTAAAGGAGAAAAAAAAAAAAAGAAAAAATGAAGGCTCTAGAAGCTATGACCCTTGAGTATATGTCCCCAAAGCCTACTGTTCAGTGACAGAATAGCTACTGAAGGTCACAGATAGATAAATTGATAGACACCAGGGTACCCCCCCAACCCCCTGCAGAAGAACACATTGGAGATACAGTTCTTTACCAAGGAGAGCTATTTACTTTTTTAAAAAAAGCTCAGAGCCATAACAATTTAAACTGTTTCACTTGAATCAAATGAGATGCATCATCCATTTCCCTGATGTGCTTTCAGTAAAGAGGAAAAGCATTCGTATAAAATACCTTCGGAGAGTGCTCTGTGTTTAACCATTTTCTCCCCATAAAAGCTCAAATCACCTAATCAGAAAACACTCTATCATTTTACACTGAATGGTTCATAAGAACATAAAACTCCATTTAGCACCACTACTCGCTCTCATCATCTACCCTTTTAAAATGCTTACCCATCTTTCTCATTGCTATTCAAAGAAACAGATTTATTTCTCACCCTGGAGTTGGGAATTTTGGCATGCCAGATTGAAAATGTACCCAACGCAAGTAGTGGATGGGTTATTCTTAGTCTCCTTACACGCTTAAGAGAAAATGGGGCAGGGTATGTCTCTAAATCAAATAAAGTTCTTTGGAAACTCTGACTTCAACTAGATCTACATTAGTGAGGCTCTTGTCATACTAGAAAAAGAGCTGGAATTGTGAACGATAGGCATTTTAGTTCTATGAAGAGAGGGGAAGGGGCAAAGTCATGGAGATTTTGAGCCAAGGTGGCAGAATTATCACCATATTAACTGTACATCTGATCTTTTTTTAAAGCTTTGGTTGTGGAAATGAGAAAAATTTCTCCAATGTATTTTTAAAAATTTTATGGGAGTAGAATCCCACGGACAGAGGAGCCTGGTGGGTTACAGTCCATAGTGTGACAAAGAGTCGGACACAACCGAACAACTGAGAACACACACACACACACACAGTTGCTTTACAACGTTGTTGTAGTTTCTGTTGTACAGCGAAGTGAATTGGCTATATGTATACGCATATCCTCCCTTTTAGGAGGATTTCCTTCCCATTTAGGTCACCATAGAGCGCTGAGTAGAGTTCCCTGTCTTATATAGTCAGTTCTCATTAGTTATCTATTTTATACATAGGATCAATAGTGTGTGTGTGTGTGTGTGTGTGTGTGTGTGTGTGTGCGTGCGTGTGTATCAATCAATCCAATCCCCCAATTCATCCCAACCCCCACTTTCCTCCTGGTATCCATATGTTTGTTCTCTAAGTCTGTGTCTCTATCTCGTCTTGGTAAATAAGATTGTATATACCATTTTCCCCCCAACTTCTTTTTGATGTTTATCATTTACAGTGGAAAAGACAACTACTAACATTTGATGGGGGTATTTTGCCTCAGTTCAGCTGTGCAAACCCTTCTTATTGTTTCTCTTCTGTTTCTTTCAACCAACTTTTATCCTCGCTTTTCCTTCCCTAGTTAGGCATCAAGACCTGGGAGACCCAAGTCACAAGTGTGGCTAAAATGGTTGCTGCCTCTCCTTTCAGAAAGTCAGGGCGAAAATTCTCCCAGATAGTCACACCAGTCCATATCCTCTTCCCTCAAAGTTGATGAAATAAAATCAAAATGTCTTTGTCAATATTGTGTTTTAGACTATTTATCATATGAAGAAGAAGACAATTGGGTTAATGATTTTTTTTTTCTTTTTGGAAGAAGCGGTTTCCATGCTCTGTGGCAGCCAACAGCCCCTCTGATGAGAAGGCGACTTCATAAATTACAAACCACCAGAGTGAGAGTCATTATGTAGAATGGGCTCTGCCATCTGGTCGTCCACTCTCTACATGAGAAAGGCCATAATCTTTGCTCTGTGGCTTGGTTACTTCAAAGACCCCTCAGTCACAGAGAAAGAAAAGAGATGTATTTTCATTCCACACTCACTTGGCCTTCTAACCTTAGAAAATCCAGGCACTTACTTGGAAAGGCTATGATTCCCACTGAACCGATGAGAAAACTGAGAAAAGCGAGTTCAGTGTTTTATCTTAAGTAGCCTTTACAAATCAAGTCCAAAGGGAAAAAAAAGCAAGGTTTGCTCTTTGTTTCAACAGGAAGAGAGTTCTCTTTTTTCCCTGCTTTCTCTCCATATAAGAAATTTCACATCTATTTCATTTCCATTTTCTGAAAGGTTCTAGCAATGCAAGTTACAGGTGCATGTGACAGGAGAGAATAGATTTCTTATTAAACAGGTAGACACTTTGCAACAATTCATCGCAGCTGCCTCTAGGGGAAAAAAATAAAAGTTTTTAGTGAAGTTGATAAAATGCCAGACAGGAACTAATTCTTTACTTTTATGTATGCTTCTTTCCTGAAGCAAACAGGAGAAGCACACCTCTCTTTACCTCTGGCAAGCAGTTCAGAATACACTGCCAGAGGTCTTATTCTCTTCAGAAANGGAAAAGGAACTAAGTTACCTAATGTCACAAATTTATCAAGTGGTAGTGCTGATAGGGTAGCTGTTAGGTTCTTGGCAGCCATTCAGAACTCAGAATAAAGCTTAAAAGCTTCCTGGAAAAGGAGGAAAAGCTACAAGTTGAAATGTCAATAAACGGTAACTTAATAAAGAAAGGGTAGGTGAGCATGAGTCAGAAGGAAAGCAATGTGCAGGTAGAGCAGTTGTAAACAGTGGAGGATGGGTGTTTTTACAGCTGCACGTAATTACGGCATCTACAACCACTGTGGGGTCTGAAGAAAGGTGAAGAATTTACAGGGTCAAACCTGGAAGGTCGTTGCTGTTGTTCAGTCACTAAGTCATGTCTGACTCTGTAATCACATGGACTGCAGCGTGCCAGGCTTCTCTGTCCACCGTATCCTTGAGTTTGCACAAATTTATGTCCACTGTGTCAGCAATGCTATCTAAACATCTCATCCTCTGCTGCCCACTTCTCCTCCTGCCTTCAGTCTTTCCCAGCATCAGGGTCCTTTTCAGTGGGTCAGCTCTCTACATCACGTTGCCAAAGTATTAGAACTTCAGCCGCAGCATCAGTCCTTCCAATGAATATTCAGGGCTGATTTCCTTTAGAATTGACTAGTTTGATCTCCTGCTGTTGAAAGGACTCTCAAGAGTCTTCTGCAGTATCAGTTTGAAAGAATCAGTTCTTCAGTGCTCAGCCTTCTTTAGGGTCCAACTCTCACATCTGTACTTGACTGCTGGAAAAATCATAGCTTTGACTATATGTACAATTTTTTGCAAAGTGATGTCTCTGCTTTTTAATACACTGTCTAGGTTGGTCATGGCTTTCCTTCCAAGGAAGAAGCATATTTAATTTCATTTTTGCACTCACCATCCACAGTGATTTTAGAGCCCAGGAAAATAAAATCTGTCTGCTTCCACTTTTTCCCCTTCTATTTGCCATGAAGCAAAGGGACTGGATGCCATGATCTTAGTTTTGTTTTGTTTTGTTTTGTTTTTCCTTTATTTTACTTTACAATACTCTATTGGCTTTGCCATACATCGACATGAATCCACCACAGGTGNCAACTTTTCTTGTGCAAGATCCTCTTGGGGGCATCCTTCCTTCTGGTCCCTGAGTTCAAGTTTACCAACAATTCTTAACAAATCCTCCTCTGAACTCTATGTAGGGACAATGGACAAGGCCTAATCTATTACTTTGATTATTCAGAGATAATCTTACAGCCTCTGGGTTGTGTCTGGATACTCGTTTGAGTCCCTAACTTAGAATTTTATCTTTTAGTATCTAAGGCAGCAGACCCAGGAAAAAAGAGAAAGAACTCACATGTAGCCATTTTTTCCCACATTTTAATCAAGTTGGGTAAAAGATTTGGTGGGAAACTTTGAAAGTAATGGCTCACAGGAACTTTCCCTATGATTTGTGGATTTCACTCTCCAATGTTCCTTTCCTATTTCGACTCTATTATAATGGATAATTGAGAACTGACTATACAGATGGGGAAGGCATCCATCCATTCATTCAACAAATATTTCAAGATGATGACAGCGACATCAAATTTGACAACATGTAACAAGGCCTCCTTAAAAGAGGCAGATTATGAGAGAATATGGAAGACAGACAGTATATCTTTTTCCTTTTGTATATTTCTGGTACTCCACGCACACATTTACAAAGAACAAAAAAGGAAAAGAGATGAATTGAGGATATTTTTATGTGTTCCAAAGCCATTCATGTCTTTATATTTCCTACTATTTTTTAATGAGGTAGCATATTTTAAAAGTAAACTTTACTTTTTTGAAAGCAGTGAACTGGTGAATTTTTGATGTTTTGTAACTTCTTAAATGATGGTTTTACTTTAAGATCTTACTCAGAGTAGTAGGAAATTCCATGACCTGTCTTCAAGGGAGAACTTAATTTGGGAATTTCAAGTCTTCATTCTACTAGACCAGAAGGCTAGATCTCAGAGTCCCCCCAAAATCAGGTGTTACATCTTGTGTTAGGAAAAGGGAGCATTTGGTTAAATAAATGACTAAATAAACCATCAAAGTCACTGCATCATGCATCTTTAATACAGTATTTTTTCTCTTGAATTTTTGGTTCTATACATATAGTAACATTGTACTGAAAAACCTGAATGAACTTTCTGGCCAACTCAATTTATTTATTTATTTATTATATAGAACAGGTTTCCCAGGTGGCTCAATGTTAAAGAATCTGCCGGCAATGCAGGAGATGTGGGTTCAATCTCAGGGCTGAGAAGATCCACTGGAGGATGAAATGGTAACCCACTCCAGTATTCCTGCCTGGGAAATGCCATGGACAGAGAAGCCTGGTGGGCTGAAGTCCGTGGGGTCATAAAGAGTCAGACAGGACTTAGTGACTAAACAACGATACATAACAGTATATTACACTACTGCTGTGAAAATCAAATTCATTTTTAATCAGTTTACTTATATTTGCCTCACATGATACTCACATATCATGGAAGAATGACCTCGAACTCAGCCTCTGTGGTCAATTCTCCCACACCCAGTCTCCAAGTCAGTAGGTTCTCTGTGACTCTATCAAGCACACCCTCAGTAGGTGTTTACAGAGCTAACTCTTCTCTCTTTGGTGTAAAGTGATCAATGGGCTAAGATAGCAAGAAGCAGTGTGTAATTTACCTTAAGGACTGACATTGCAAAACATTATGTGAAAAACAAATATAGGATATTGCTTATATGTGGAATATAAAAAAAATTTGTACAAATGAACTCATTTATAAAACAGAAAGAGTCACAGATGTAGAAAACAAACTTATGGCTATCACATATAATACTACTATGTATAATAAATAACTAATAAGGACCTACTGTATAGCACAGGGAACTCTATTCAATACTCTGTAATGACCTGAATGGAGAAAGAATCTAAGAAAGAGGGAATTATATATACAGGGATAACTGATTACTGCACTGTACACCTAAAATTAACACAACATTGTAAATCAACTATACTCCCCCCCAAATTTAGAAAAAAACAAAACTTTGACCTGAACGGTAATAAATACCATGTTAAAATGTTTGGGGGGTACAGCTAAAAAAATGCCATGTGTTAAAAAGCTTTTGGACTTCTGTGCCAAGGGCTATTTGCATATGCTAACTTCAAGGAGAGTTGGACCATAAAGAAGGCTGAGCACTGAAGACCTGATACTTTCCAACTGTGGTGCTGGAGAAGATTCTTAAGCGTCCCTTGGACAGCAAGGAGATCCAACCAGTCCATCCTAAAGGAAATCAACCCTGGATATTCATTGGAAGGACTGATGATGAAGCTGAAGCGCCAATGCTTTGGCCACCTGATGTGAAGATCCAACTCACTTCAAAAGACCCTGATGCTGGGGGCTATGGAGGGCAGGAGAAGGGGCAGCAGAGGATGAGATGGTTAGATAGAATCACCAACTCTATGGCCATGAATCTGAGCAAATTCCACGAGATGGGGAAGGACAGGGAAGCCTGGCTTGCTGCAGTCCCTGGGGTCACAAAGATTTGGACACAACTTTGTGACTGAACAACAACAACCCTTAAAGATTTCTAGTTAAATTTCCCCCTGGATGCTGAGCTCCTCTGAGTAGCAATCCAGAGATGCCTTCTCCTGAGCCTGGGCCACTGAGGGTTACAGGAAACTAAGCAGACTAACTTGCTCCCGAAACCCAAAGGGCTTGAGTAAGAAGCCTCCTCGAATCTCATCTTCCCCAGATAACTCTAGCTTCTCCTCCCTGAATCTCATTTTCCCCAGATAACTCTAGCTTCTTGGGGCCAGACCTTAAGGCAGCCAGTGTCCTTTAATTTTCTCACCTGAACAACACAGAGAGCCTCTGCTCTAACTTATAGTCATGTGTGGGAATAGACGCCATAAAACGGAAATCTCTGACATTCAATACAATCCATTTTACAACCCCCCAACGCCATCAGAATTGAATGACTACCTAAAAGTGATGTGTCATTTAAGGTTCTTCTTTTTCTCTGTATTCTAGGCTATCAGAGTAGTATGTTACAGTAGACCCAGCAAAGACCCCAGAAACAGCACTTTCTTGGTCTTGGAATCAGAGAATGACCTGCAGTCAGGGTCTTGAAAAGACGTGAACCAGCAGAACAACTCCCTCATCTCTCTGCATGTCACCACAGCTTGGATACANGCTATCAGAGTAGTATGTTACAGTAGACCTAGCAAAGACCCCAGAAACAGCACTTTCTTGGTCTTGGAATCAGAGAATGACCTGCAGTCAGGGTCTTGAAAAGACGTGAACCAGCAGAACAACTCCCTCATCTCTCTGCATGTCACCACAGCTTGGATACAACAGGAACTTCAACAAGAGGAATGTGTACTTACCAGAATCAAGAAAATCAGGTTCTTCCTCTTTGACAGAGAAAGCTCTCAGGTCTTGATAAAGTCTCTTTTCTTCCTTGGGAATTGAGAGATAGCTCCTTTGTGGTACTTCAAAAGAGGGCAAGCAAGGGCTTCCCTGGTGGCTCAGTGGTAAAGAATTCGCCGGCCAATGCAGGAGACATGGGCTCGATCTCTGACCCAGAAAGATCCCATATGCTGCAGAGCAACTAAGCCTGTGTGACATAACTACTGAGCCTGTGCTCTAGAGCCCGGGACCTGAAACGACCAAGTCTTCACGGCACAGCTACTGAAGTCTTCATGCCCTGAACCCATGCTCCACCACAAGAGAAGCTATCGCACCACAACTGGAAAGTACTGGAAAGTAGCCCCCACTCACTGCAATTAGAGAAAGCCCACAAGCAGCAATGAAAACTCAGCACACCCAAAATAAGTAGATAAATAAAATTATTTAAAAAACAGAAGGTAAGGCAAGAGAGGGGAGATGGGTCAGATTTCCAAAAGTAGGAAACCTCCAAGTATCTACCAATATCTACCAATAAACACAGAAGCCAGTATTTATTTCTAGAAATTCAAGAGTGAAATAATGACAGTGGACATAACTAAAGTCACAAAAGAATATTCAATGTTTACTCACTGTATTCTTTGAAATTTAAAATTTTTTGGCCTTGCTGTGCAACCTGTGGGATCTTAGGTCCCCAACCACGGATTGAACCTGGGGATCCCTGCACTGCAAGTGTGGAGTCTTAACCACTGGACAATGTGGGAGGTCCCTATCATCACTTTAAATGCATGCAATTTTCTACACCAAAAAATAGTCATTCTTTTTAATTCTGAAAACATACCTAGGGAGCAAGAGGAAGAGAGGTCTGAGTGCAGAGGTTGAAAAACACTATCATAAACCTGTATCTCCAAACTGGTGAGTTTCTGGGGTATCCACCTCCACTTCCCTAAGAGCAAACAGAGAGAGGCAGGTATTCAAGGGCCCTCCCCACTCCTCATAAAGGCATTGCTCCAGCTTCCTGAACTCCCATCTAAAGGTTGTCATTGCAACTTTGTGCCATGCATGGCTCCAGACAATTCACTAATTCAAACTGTAAATCTTTATTATAAAGATTTCCTTCTCCTAAGCAGTAATTCTCTCTGCTCTGGTGGGGAGAGGAATGATTTGTTTTTTCGTTACTGGTTATTTATAAGATATCTACTCTAGATTAGTCCTGCTTGAGTGGCATCCTAAATGGCTCCATTCCCCAGCAGTACTTTACTTCTGATGGGAGACTGACAACCGCTACTTAGAATGTCTTTCATGATACACAATGAAGTGAAAAACTGCTGAGAAAAAGCCCATGTTTCAAAACAAACCATTTCTATAATAAGCACTTAAAACCCTTTTCATTAATATATTTCTTTGTGGATAAAACAAAAGCTTAATGCTGCAACATGGCCTTTGACAATTTTTTTTTTAATAAACACTATTTCAATTTTTAGCTGGATCCAAATAATAGAAATGCAAGTGAGGCTTGAGATGTTATCCACATACATCTTCTTAATGCTGGGGCAAATTGTGTTGTTTTCCACAAAAATATTGAAAGTTCAACAGAAATCTGAAAGTGCAAGCTTGATTTGGTAAGTGCAGAATCTAACCACCTCAGTATCTCAGGTATTAAATACCTTTTGTGGAAAGAGATACAGTCCTGTCTAATCCTTATCTGAATTTGCAATTAAGACTAAAGAGCAGCAGATACCTGTGCACAGTTCTGCTCGCTTCATTTTAAATGGCTGGACCTCAATCAAATTGGGCTCCAAGTAGATCGAAAAGCAAATGTCTAACGTCTAATTGAACTCATAGACAGCACTCTTTTTAATACAGCTAATGCTTAGTGCCAGCTTCAGGCTGCCAGGAGGTGGGGGAGTAGGAGAAATGAACAAACAAATAGCATTAAAAAAAAGAAAGACAGAAAATCTCCTTGGACAACCTGTCAGGAAATGATGATTACTTAATTCCTTAATATAAATATAAAAGCCAGCCATTCTACACTGATGCTCCGCGGTCTCCTCCCCCCACCCTCCTTCCCTCTCTGTGCTCAGAATTAGGGCTCCAGTCACTTCCGTTGGCTGTCACCTCCCATAGAACACCCTGAGAGCCTCAAAATGAAGCACTTCTGAGTCTTCTTTTTCAATCTGTGTGAGTTTATCGCAAATGAACAATCATGTTGGAAGGGGCCCCGTCTGTTTAATGTCATTAGCGATTGTTTCATAAAACAAACAGCCGCTCCGCCGTTCGGCTGCAGTTAATCTTAAATCTAAACGTGGCGGCACTCGGGACTGGTTTGTTCTCACCAATGCGGGTCTCTTAATCTACTGCAAGTCAAGGCGCTTATCTCTCTGCTCAGTTCAGGGTTGTTTTTTTTTTTTTTTTCCCTCCAAATACTAAACCAAACCCAGGGAACACTGGGCGTCCAGAATTTTTTTTTTTTAACCCCTGGGCAATTTTTTTTTTTTTTTAAGCGACTCAAAGTCTACAGTATATTTATTTATTGACTGTGCTATTTTACAAATATTTTCCCAATACTGACAAAGTCAAATGCTTTCGCAGATTGGCACCTAAGTGCCAGCCTAATCAGTGACTTTGGGAATCCTGATAAAAGGCTAAACTGAGAACAAAAACACATTTATCGACTTTGGAATGATGGGTACTTGGAAAGTCAAAGACTTCAAGTAGTTATATACTCGTGGAAGGGTCTGATTAGCTCCGTACACTAGGCTAATTTATTATCGTTTAACAATATTTTTATTTAGTATATATTTTGTCACAGGTATGATCCCAAATTCACTGGATGATCTTTTATTTTTTCATTGACTCAGTCAAATAACCCTCAATAAAGTATTATTTTGCCCATTTCAGATAACGATATTATTATTTAATATATATTTTGTCACAGGCATGGTCCCAAGACTCAAGGGATGTTCATTTTTTTCATTGACTCAGCCAAATAACTCTTAAGAAGGTGTTATTATCCCCATTTTCAGATAAAGTAACTAAGGCTTTGGTAAGATGAAGACATTTGCCAAAAATCACACTGCTGGTACCAGGCAAACTCATTATTTAAAACAAGGGCACATTGGTTTAAAGTCTATATTCCTAAGGTCCCATTAAAACTGGTCATCACATCAATTTGAAAATTCACGCCTATAATGATCATATATTCTGGCGTTCCTAGGAGGGTTCTAACTTAAAAATTTTTGTACCTCTGTCCAACAATGTGCCTGAGATTTATAGTGGCAATATTACTGCAGTTCTAGGCTAAAGATTCCAGGAGTAGAACCTGTCTGTTGGTACTTCAGGCTCAGAGAACAAAAGTTACTTTCAAGTTGTAATAAATCACCACCCAATCTCCTCACCAGAGCTTACTTAACAGAGGGAGAGGGGCTCATGACCAAGCTGACTTAATCCCTGTAGGTGGAAACTTCCCAATTACAGCCCTGTTCATCATGCCAGTACCTGCCCCCGGCCATCCTTGCATGTCTCCTCGACTCACCACTTGGTCATCCACCCACTCAGGCATTTAAATCCATTAAAACCAAACTCTGTTGACTTCTTACATGATTTTTAAAATCTTTTTGTTGTTAATTTTTTTTCCCCTCTAGATCCATAATTAGATGAAAAGATACTGAAGGGCAGAAATCAAAGTGTGAAGCTCTTTACATGGTACTGAATAGTCATTCTCATAGCCAATCAGCCAGAAGATGATTACTAAGTACCTTTCATGTCCCGAGCACTAGGCTGGGCACAAGCATCCCAATATTGCTGCCTAATACATCTACTATGGGCTAGCCAGGCGGTTCAGTGGTAAAGAATCCACCTGCCAATGCAGGAGACTCGGGTTGGATACTTGGGTTGGGAAGATCCCCTGGAGAAGGAAATGGCAACCCACTCCAATGTTCTTGCCTGGAGAATCCCAAGGACAGAGAAGCCTGGTGGGCTATAATCCATGGGGTCAAAAAAGAATTCGTGACATGACTTAGCGACTAAGCAACGACAACAACACCTACTATACTAATGATAACAATTTTCTCCTGCTGTATTAATTTGTTAAAGAGAATTGGAAGGTCTTCTTCATTCATATCCTTCTGTTCTGACCTTTGGGAATTACTTTCAGCTTCTCAGAGGGGACAAGTACTTTTATATCTAAACATTCACACCTACACTTTCCTCAGTCTAGTACTTTATCCTCCTCCTCCTCACTTGGATAATTCCTGCCTCACCTTCAGATCTTAGGTCACATGTCATTTCTTCAGGGCTATGTCCCCATTCACTGCATTCCTGAACGGGGTGGGTGTCCATGGTTTCCATAGCATCCAGGGTTTTCCCATGTCATAGCACTTATAGCCTGTGGACATCCCCCAGGAAACTGTAAGCACTGAGAGAGAGGAAGCTGGTCTGTCTTGTTCACTGGTACCCCCCTACCCAACATGAAGAATGATGCTTGGTATGGAGGTGGTGCTGAAAACTTTTTGCCTGCATGGATGAATAGATGAACGGATAGATGAATGGATAGATGGATGGATGGAAGGGTATCTAAGAGTATATTATTTTTATATCCAATCAAAAATATCTCAAATCTTAAAAAAATTAAAATATATATCATCTGAAGCATGGCAGTTAATTGATATCCATGGGATTTTGTTGTTTTAAAATTAGAATTAAGCGCAAATAAAGGACATTGTAAATGGAGTTTCAAAATTCCAGAGAGGGTAAGGGTAGATTTCAGCAGAGGGATGCAGGGATCAGAAGACAAAAAACATGAACACTCTTTGGATTTTGCAGTCTTGACCAAGGAAATTGATGTTTTAGAAAGATGAGTCAATTTAGTTGACAAATCATCATTGGGCCTCAGCTGACAGGACAAGCACACTAGTGGGCATTATGAGGTGATCAGAGATGATTAAGATATTCTAATTCTAAGGATGTATGAGCGAACAGTATCACTAATTATTAGATAAATGCAAATCAAAAGTATAAGAAGATATCACCTCACACCAGTGAGAATGGCCGTTAAAAAGTCTGCAAATAATGAATGCTCAAGAGGGTATGGAGAAAAGGGAACCCTCCTACACTCTTAGCAGAAATGTTAATTGGTGCAGCCACTATGGAAAACAGTATGAAGTTTCCTTAAGGAACTGAAGAAAGAACTATCATATGATCCTGCCACCCCATTCCTAGGAGAAAACTAATTAGAAAACATATATGTGCCCCAAAGTTCACAGCAGCACTATTCACAATAGTCACGACATGAAACCTAAATGTCCACCAACAGAAGAATGGATGAAGAAGATGTGGTACATATATACAATGGAATACTACTCAGCCATAAAAAAGAATGAAATAATGCTGCTTGCAGCAACATGGATAGACCTCGAGATGATCATACTAAGTCAAGTAAATCAAAGACAACCATCATATAATATCACTTATATGTGGAATCTAAAGAAAGGATACAAATGAACTGATTTATAAAGATGAAACAGGCTCACAAACATAGAAAACACACTTATGGTTACCAAAGAGGATGCAGAAGGCAAGGGGAGAGAGAAATGAGGAGTCTGGGATTAACCTATACATAATACTATATATAAAACAGGCAAACGACAAGGACCTACAGCATAACACAGAGAACTATACACAGCATATTGTAATAACCTTTATTGGAAAGTAACCTGGAAAAGAACACACACATACACACACACACACATGGGCTTCCCCAGTGGCTCAGAAGTAAAGAATTCACCGGCAAGGCAGAAGCCCCAGGAGACATGGGTTTGATTCCTTGGAGGAGGAAATGGCAACCCACTCCAGTATTCTTACGTGGAGAATCCCATAGAGAGAGGAGCCTGGCGGGCTATAGTCCACAGGGTCGATAAGAGTTGGACATGACCGAAGTGACTTAGCACACACGATGCGCATACATACGTATAACTGAATCAGTTTGCTGTACACTTGAAAGTAACATAACATTGTAAGTTAACTATACTTCAATTTTTAAAAATGTATGAGCAGAGAAAGTGAGAATAAAAAATACATACAATTTCCTTTGAAGGAGTACAAAGGTGTCATTGGTTCAATCTCTTTTTTCATAGTCTAGCAGCTGCAACCCACTGTTCTAGTTCCAAAGCTCATTTTAACTCCCTACGAGGCTTCACTGGTAGCTCAGATGATAAGAATCGACAGGCAATAAGGAGACCTGGGTTTGATCCATGGGTCAAGAAGATCCCCTGCAGAAGGGAATGGCTACTCACCCACTCTAGTATCCTGGAGAATCTCATGGACAGAGGAGCCTGTCAGGCTACAGTCTATAGAGCTGCAGAGAGCTAGACATGACTGAAGTGACTTAGCACAGCACAGCACAACCTCCCACTAGGGAGAGACCGTGACGTCTAACAGAGGGGGAAAAATTAGATTTGGAAAGGAAGTTCCCCCCCTTCACCATATGCTTTCTTTTCTATCAATACCTGGCATTCCCCTTTTGCAAAGTCTGGATCTTTGGGGATCAGATCTGAGTAAAATCATTATTAATTTATTTAGTTCATGCAAAGAGTATACTTCAGAATCAAACAATATTTTATAGTGGCAAACTTCACTAATGGAAAGTAGGGGGGATCTTATGAATAATCATAATTCCTGACTGAAATGTTCATTGAGTGAATGAATGACCTACAATTTCATATTCCCTGCAAATGAATAAATCAGGATAGCTGCAAATAGCCAAATGCACTGACTTGGATTCATTGTATTCTCCCTACCCTGGCCAATATCTACTATCTAGAGAAAACAACACTTAGAAACAAGAACAGTAAAAATAAAATACTTTTGAAAAGAAGCAATATTAATTTTTTACCTGTATTTTCAAGCCCTGAAAAGCCCAGGCTTTCTGTAGTAGGCTTAAGTATGACTACCATTTGAAACACTTTAATATGTGTGAAGTAAAGGACGAAAAACAATGGCACTCATTTACAAATCCTATCTTTGAACTAGTGTGCAAGCTGGTTCATGACTTGAGGTTTACAACTTGCAGCTGTCCAGCTCTTAAATGCATTGCTCAGTTTTCATAAAATCATTTTTGTGGCTTACAGTCCAAGTGTGTGTATATCCAGTTCTCCAGCAGTCTGACTGTGAAGTACTAGATAATGCCCCTTGGTGGTGGCTGCTAACAAAATAATAACACCAGCATTCTGCCAAGTGTCATAGATCCATTGTTTTATTAATTCCCATAATAACACTAGATAGAATGGGTTGTTATTCAATGCCTCTTTCTCCTACAATAAGGAAAACGAAGCTTGCAGGGCTGCGTAATTGCCCAGAGCCATGAGTGAGCAAGAACTAGTGCTCTACAGGAGCTAATCAGGTAAGAGAGGACTTTTTCTACAACAAATTCTTAGTCTACAAATCTGACATAATTCTTGAGCTCAAGATGCTTTTCCAGAGGTAGGTCCCAAAGGACAGTATATCGCATATAAGTTGCAGTTCAGAAGTCCCTTATACAAGTGGAATCTTGGATTATTATTCCAGTGAAATTCCCCAAACAGTAAATCTTTGACAGCCTATGTGGTAGGTAGGCATTTAGTACATGCTTTTTGTATTAATCTCACAAGTTACTTAGGAGCACCAACTCTTCCAGGTTTTTTTGTTTTTTTTTTTCTGCTCCATTCTCATTTACAGGTTACAAATTAAAAATAGATTAGTGGAGGCAAGAAGGGGGAACAATTACAATAAGTCCCCCACATATGAACAAGTTCCATTCTGAGAGCATGTTCATAAGTCCAATTTGTTCATTAAGTCCAATAAAGTTAACCTAGGTACCCAACTAACACAATTGGCTTTATAGAACTGTACTGTTAATAGATTTATAATACTTTTCACAAAAATAATACCTAGAGACAAACACACATAATATAAAGAAAACATTTTTAATCTTACAGTACAGTAATCTTACAGACACATGGACTAACTTATGTGATTGGACATGGGAATGGACGTCACATCTTTGAATGTTTGCAACTTGAAGGTTTGTATGTAGGGGGCTGACTGAATATCTGGGATCATTTACACAGGGGTACGGCATTCATGTGAGAAAATCAGTTAGCCCATTTTCTACACATTCTTCATTTTGGCTTCTTTTCTAACTACACTGAATACACTCTCATATACTTCATTTAAAAAATGGCTATAGGATGAATACTTCAGGCCATAACATGCTCTCATTGGTCAGGGCCTCTTCAGAAAGTACTACAATTTTCAATAANACTTTCAGATGTGTATAAGAGACAGTTTCTTCTCTGAGTACTGTAAGGCTGAGTTCAATTTTATATATATAATTTTCTAGTGCTTAAATTCACTCAAATATTAAGTTGGCAAAGTTTTCATATGCACAGGTAGTAGCACACCCATCAGAAGAACAAAGCTTTTGGATCCCAACAGATGTAGAAGTGGATTCATTTCAGAAAACTACCAGCTCTGAGTACATGACTCAAGGTATCCTTAGTTATGTCATTCATAAAATAAAGAAGAATATGTTTAGGTTTGTGATTCTCAACTATAGGCGTTCAATGAGTTACAGTCTTGTTAGAGAAGACAAATGCATAAAAAAATTAAATAAAACTGAAAACAGGTTGAAATAAATGTGAGGATGGTTAAAAGTACTGTCTTATAAGCTGTCTTCTTGGGCTTCCCTGGTGGCTCAGTTGTAAAGAATCTGCCTGCTAATGCAAGAGATGTAGGTTCCATCCCTGGGTTAGGAAGATTCCCCTGGAGAATAAACATCAACCCACTTTAGTATTCTTGTCTGGAAAATCCCACGGACAGAGGACCCTGGCAGGCTACAATCCCTGGGGTCACAAAAGAGTCAGAAATAATTTAGCAACTAAACAGCAACAACAAGCTGTTTTCTACAGCTATCAGAATCCCCTGAGGTTCTTATTATGTAAATTTTTGAGTTCCACATCAGACCTGCAGAGGGGAGCCTCTAGGGTTTAGATTCTGGAATCCGTAAATCTGCATCTTCAAAACCCACTCACTCATTCTTTTGTTCACTCAAGTCTGAGAATTTCTTCTAGGTAGACAGAGTAAATATGTTGGTAAGAGGATGAAAGGACACAAATGGCACTCTCAACCTGGATGATTCCAGAAGGCTTTACTGGCAGAGGGACCAAATGACAGGAAGTAGGAGAACTATAAGAGATCATGCAGAAACCCAGGGTAAGCAGCAGTGAAACCATTCCCACCCCAAGGATGGACGCAGACTCGGGAAGAGAGAGAGTTGTGGGGAGGAAACTTCCTTTAAGAGAAGCAATGACCTTGACTGAGGAAGGCAGCTGGAACAAGGCTGGCAGGGAGTGGTCCTTTGGAAAATACATTGTTCTTACTTTTCTTCCTCTATCCAGGTTCCAGTGGAGTCTCTGCAATGGCCAGGACCTACTGGAACCCAGAGGGCAAGGAGCCTTATGGATAGGGTCTCTGGAGGTCACCTCTTGGAGCAGAAGCCAGTGGAAAAGTTAGAGGTTAACCTGGAGTGGGAGACTGCTGACAGCAGGGACGGGAAGACTTCACAGATGAAACAGCCTTTGTGTATGAGGATGACTAAAAGATCAACAGTAATAACGAAGATCATAATAGCTGTATCTAGCTAGATCAAAAGCTATATCCTTTGCGAAGGACTTCACGTGTATTCAGTTGTTTGATACTCACTACACCCTTACAAGTCTGGTCCCATCACAGATCAGGATGCTGAGACAAGCAAAGGTTAACTTACCAGCCTAAGGTCACAGCTAGTTAAGAGAAAGCAGAGGTAAAGGTTGGCCAGCTGCCCCCTGGGAATGAGCTGAGAGCTCCTCCACTGTCCCAGAAGAAGTTTCTCAGGCAAACGATTACATACAGGATGGATAAACAAGTTCTTACTGCACAGCACAGTGAACTTTAGTCAGTATTCTGTGACAAACCATAATGGAAAAAGAGTATGAAAAACAATAAAGAATAATTGTCTCTCCGCCTGCCAAGGCAAGAGACTCAAGAGATATGGGTTCGATCCCTGGGCTGGGAAGATCCCCTGGAGAAGAGGATGGCAACCCATTTTAGTATTCTTGACTGGAGAATCCCATCAGAGGGGCCCTATGGGCTACAGTCCATGGGGTCACAAAGAGTCAGACATGACTAAAGCAACTTTGCACACTCGCCTCTATGTAATAGTAGATACGTGTAATGTAGTATATAACTGAGTCACTTTGCTGTATGGAAGAGATTAACACAACATTGTGAATCAGCTACACTTCATAATTCTTTTTTAGTTAAAAATAAGAAAAAAAGAGGTGTCTCTGAGGGAAAGTAGGTTTTGAGCTAGGGGAAGAACAAATAAATAAGAGAGAGAAAGGTGCTCAGCCTGGCGTGTGCGAAAACCAGGAAGACTGCAGTGTGGCTAGACACTAAGGGACCTGGAGAGGCAGCAGAAAGCCTTGAACTCCATCCCTTGGCGCTGCTTAGCTTCACCCTGGCAGTGGGGAGTTCCACGCACCTACTCAGCTTTTCAACATGCTGTTCCTACAACACGGCACTGACTAAGCCCTGGGCTTTCACTGAACTGTGTGTGCTGAGGTGGAAGACAGCTTTATTGTTACTCACAAATGGAGTATTATGGATCCCTGGTTCTTTTTCACCTTTCATTGCTTGCTTCTGATATAACTTTTTATAACAGGAGCCATAGAAACACAAACTCAAAATATCTCAAGGCAGCAGAGGTAAAAATAGAATGTAATAGTAAAGCCCAGCAATCTTCGAAACAAATCTTGTAAAGAGAACCTGTCGGGGTTTGATCTCTTCATTCAGCATACTTGTCCTCACAGAGGTGCACTCAGATGTAAAACTGTGACAGAAGAACCCGATCCTTACTGTTCTGTGAGTATTCTCTCTCTCTCTCTCTTGCTTTTGCTTCATCAATTCTCAGCCTACCACAAGGATGAAGATAACTCCTCCCCCAGGATATGTGAGTTTACAGCTGCTCCTGTTTGGGGGACCCAGGAGGTACAATTATGCAAAGAAGACATGTGTGTGTGTGTATGTGTGCGTGTGCATGTGCGTGTGTGTGTGTGGAGAGAATTACGTGCAGAGGAGAAAGACAGAGGAAAGGATTACAGGAGCAGAACAGAAAACAATCCAGACGTGTTCTTCTTAGCCATTCAATTTTCATCAGAGCTCCTACTCAGTCCAAATTTGGGGATTACTGAGATGAACAAGGGCTTCCCAGGTGGCTCAGTGGGAAAGAACCTGCCTATCAATGCAGGAGACCCAGGAGGCAAGATTTCGATCCCTGAGACGGAAGATTCCCCTGGAGGAGAAAATGGCAACCCACTCCAGTATTCTTGCCTCGAGAATCACATGGATAGAGGAGCCTGGTACGATACAGTCAATGGGGTCGCAGAGAGTCAACATGACTGAGCAGGAGCATGAAATGAAAAAAGAAATGAGAGAGCTGTTGATTCATTCTCTGAAACTTCCCCAGCACCCTATGGGAACTGCCCTGGGATAGCATCACATCCCACGCGTTCAGTGTTAAAACATGTTGTCACTTTGAAAGTCTTTATCTGACGTAGACAGAAAAGCAGTGTGATATTTGATGAGATGACAATGTGTATGTCATCAACCCCATGGACTACACAGTCCATGGAATTCTCCAGGTCAGAATACTAGAGTGGGTAGCCTTTCCCTTCTCCAGGATTAAACCTGCAGAAGTTTATTTATTGATATCAGAAGTTATACCACAGACACTGACCTACTGTTAATATTTACAGAAAAAGAGAGTCATGCGGTAACACGGATGAACCTAGAGATGATCATACCAACTGAAGTTAGAGAAAGACAAATATCATATGAATGATGTTACTTATACGTGGAATCTAAAATGACACAAATCAACTTATCTATGAAACAGAAACAGGTTCACAGACACAGAGAACAGACTTGTGATTTCTAAGGGGGAAGGGAGTGAAGGAAGGATGGAGTAGGCGGTTGGGGTTAGCAGACATAAACTATTATATGCAGGATGGATAAACAACAAGGTCCTACTGTACTCAATATCCTGTGATAAACCATCGTGGAAAAGAATATGAAAAAGAAGACATTTATGTGCATCACTTTGCTGTACAGCAAAATTAATTTCACAGCAGAAATTAACACAACACTGCAAATCAACCATACTTAGAGAAAAAGAAAGCCTCTACTTTCTCCTTTCTGATCTCTATGTTTCTGCCCTCTTGGGTCAGCCATGACTCAGACCAATAGATCTCTGGCCGGAGATCCAGGGTTCTTTATCCATTATTCAGGTAATGTAGCTGTCACATATTTGATTGTGGTTATTGCATAACTTCTCTTCGAATCTAAACCAATTTATCTTCTACAAATAAAACTTGATGACGCTCAATCACTTATAATCGCTGAACTTAAAAACTAGAAAGGATCTTCTGACCATATAATTCAACTCCTTGTTCTAACGGACAGCTGAGGCCACAGCAAAGGGAAAAACACTTGTCCAAGGTCATAAGAAGCAGTAAAACTGACTCAAATTGTTGTGTTTGATTCTGCTCAGCACACTGACTCAGCAAACTGTCCCTGTTAACAAGATTTTCCTTTCTTTCCTTGTTCCTTGTATTTTTAAAGTCACACTGGCTTCTTAAAAAAAAAAAAAAGGAGATGGGGGGGGGGAAAACACACAAAGGAGTGTACTGGTCAAAATTTCAAAGACACAATTTCTGAAAAATAAGGGCATAAGGAAAGANCACACTGGCTTCTTAAAAAAAAAAAAAAGGAGTTGGGGGGGGGGAAACACACAAAGGAGTGTACTGGTCAAAATTTCAAAGACACAATTTCTGAAAAATAAGGGCATAAGGAAAGAAGGGGAGAATTTTTGAGCCTACTGCCTAAAATGCCATCCAGATAGGTTAACGGTAATCTAATCACTTGCAGTGTTTATCCTGCATTATGGTAACAGTGAGTTTAAAGCTATATGAATAACAAGATACTGGGATTTTGTCAGCTCTAGCTCCATGATGTCTGCAATTTTCAATATATCTCATGGTGGAAAAATATAAGCAATCATTAAGCCTTTGATTTCAGCTGGTACAGTTTACTTAGATAGATATTAATACATAACTTATACCATGCCAAGCAAATAGCTGAGTCAGTAGACAGCGGTCACATGCACATGGCTGTGTGAATGTCTAAATGGCATGGAGAGCCTTTTCATGGTTTTCCTCATCAAATGATTTTCTCATGATGACATTTTATATTTATTCTGGGCTTCAACATTTAGGTATGCATTTTGACAAGATTTGGGGACGAGATAGGCAAGAGAACTGATTCAATTATCAGTTGACTTTATTAGCAAAACAATATTTCCATGAGAGGACTGTAAGCTATTGGGTTGTTACACATGAGCTTATTGCTTAAAATAAAATCTAGAAACCCAAGGTCAGAAGTCAACAGAGCCTTTGCACCTACCCAAATTGTTGGCTGGCTTTATTATTGAAAGTGATCCCTGATGTAATTGGCATTTAACACATATATTCACTGGTGGATAAGATGGTAAAGAATGGGCCTGCAATCCAAGAGACCCAGGTTCAATCCTTGGGTCAGGAACATCCCCCAGAGAAGGAAATGGCTACCCACTCCAGTATTCTTGCTTGGAGAATTCCATGGACAGAGGAGCCTGGTGGGCTACCATCCACAGGGTTGCAAAGAATTGGACATGACTAAAAGGTATGGGCACCATTATAGGTCATAATTATTCAAATTTTCCACCTTTTCTGAAAAAGCTGATAACAGATCAACTGTCAGGACACTGTTATAAACACCTGTGCATCCATTTATTCATCCATCCCCTCATTTACCTGTTCATTCATTCACTCATTCATTCATCAAATATGTCTATTCTATGCCACATACTGGATAAAATAATCAGCCTTATTCCCTCGTCCCATTTGGCTACACATAACTTCAAAGATATAGTTCTTTATCAAATAAATCAATACCAGATTTCAATTAATGGGAATTTTTAAAAGTCCAGATAAATAAGAGAAGAAAATGATACTTGCTTCTTATATTAATATTACTCATCTAATAAAGATGCTCCACAGTTCTTTAACATAAATATACATATGCTTATAGCAGTATGAAAAAATTCAATTGAAAAATTTAAATTAGGCACATTTCTAATTTAATGCCTTATTATCTTTGCCATAGCATGTGCAGACAGTTATCTAATAAGTAAAATATGGAGAACAAGGAAGAGGGGCTCTGCCCTAAGGGAATTTATAATACATTCTAATGTATTCTAATGGTGTGTGAAATATACATCTAAAGTCAGAATTTGTCAAAATTTCGTAACTGGGAGACACTGATAACTATGTCCAAGTATGCGTCTAAAATATTCCTGCCATAGAAAAAGATATGTCTTATTCTGTGTTTAAAAGCTTCTGTACTGCTAGAAAAATAATTAATACACCTATACCTAGACATATTTTGAGAAAATAATGTGGGAGAGCGTTGTTGAGTTTATTTACTGCACTATTTTTTCCTCCTGTGATTATCATTAGATATGCAGGTGGTAAATTTATTTATAGTATATATTTTTAAAGTTGCATGCTTTCTTTTTTTTTGAAAGATATAGCTAATGAAGTAAATTTAAATTTCAGAGCCCAAATTCTGTGGTGAAAGTGACATTGCTCTAACCTTCAGGGGCCCCAGTTCTGGTTTTAGCTCTACAGACCAGAGGTGAACACAATCTCTCTTAGCCTCTGAGACCATCCCTTTATAAAAAGGAGATGACCAGCAACAGAGATGGACCTAGAGACTATAATACAGAGTGAAGTAAGTCAGACAAAGACATCATATGACATTACTTACATGTGGAATCTAAAACTAAGGCTATAAATGAACTTATGTACAAAACAGAAATAGAGTTACATGTGTAGAAAAAAACCTATGGTTACCAGCGGGTAGACAGGAGGAGGGATAAATTGGAAGATTCGTATTGACATATACACATTGCTATATATAAAATAGATAACTAATAAGGGCCTACTGTATATCACAAGAAACTCTACTCATTACTCTGTAATGACCTACACAGGAAAAGAATCTAAAAAAGAGTGGATATATGAATATATCGGAGAAGGCGATGGCACCCCACTCCAGTACTCTCGCCTGGAAAATCCCATGGACGGAGGAGCCTGGTGGGCTGCAGTCCATGGGGTCACGAAGAGTCATACACGACTGAGCGACTTCCCTTACACTTTTCACTTTCATGCATTGGAGAAGGAAATGGCAACCCACTCCAATGCTCTTGCCTGGAGAATCCCAGGGACGGGGGAGCCTGGTGGGCTGCCATCTGTGGGGTCGCACAGAGTCAGACACGACTGAAGCAACTTAGCAGCAGCAGCAGCAGCAGTTCTTCAACTTCACAGCACTTCAAAAACATATAGAGTTTTACAGTTCTACCTTTATCCAACAGCTAGAACACAACGTGAGAAAGGCAATAATTCTGACACTAAGATATAACCCTCATAGTTCAGTTGGTAAAGAATCCACCTGCAATTCCTGGGTCAGGAAGATCCACTGGAGAAGGGATAGGCTACTATTCTTGGGCGTCTCTTGTGGCTTAGCTGGTAAAGAATCCACCTGCCATGCAGGAGACTTGGGTTCGATTCCTGGTTTGGGAAGATCTCCTGGAGAAGAGAAAGGCTACCCACTCCAGTATTCTGGCCTGGAGAATTCCATGGCCTGTATAGTCCATGGGGTAGCAAAGAGTCAGATATGACTGAGTGACTTTTACTTTCAAGCTGTAACCTCCGAAATACCTAAACTTTCTGTTTCTCCAACATAATTTTTTAACTATTAAAACATATTTGTCATTACTCAACATCTAAAAGCAAAATCTTTAGTTTGAAAAGTCTGTGCCAATGACCTCAGAGAACGTTAGTTTTATAAAATAAATAACATACTGAGTTATTTTTCACTTAACAACATCTTCTAGCTTTGGAACTAGATTCCCAAATAGCTTAGTGGATCCTACCCAGTGTCAGATTATCCTAAAAAAGGCTAAGAAATGTTCTTGGGCAGCAGCAAAGCAGGGACTCTGAAACATTTTTTTTTTTTTTAAGAAGCTGATATTTGATGTTTTAAAATGAACCAAAAAATGAGGTACTCTTTGTCAGATAAAATCAGCATTTTGTTGATTTCTAACACTGTCATGCAGCTTGGTATTGTTTTTGTTTCTAATTTCCTTTAGGTAGGAGACGAAGAGATGGGCATCCTCTTGAATGCCCAGCAGGGTCTTCTAAAGGTTTTCATCTGACCTTGTTCTGACCATTTGGATGAAGAGAGAAGTCAAATAAGCAGATGAAGATACGAAAAAAAACCTCAATCAGGGACACTGTGATCTTAAGTAAAGAATATTTAGACTTAAAATACGTATGCTTTCCTAAATAGTCACAGTAAAAGTGTGTAAAATGCTTTTGTTTTTAAGAGATTAGATTAGACATTTGGATGGTTTACCAAGCAGGTAAGATTCATTAATAAATTCATGGATTTTTTTTTTTACACAGTTATAGCTTGCTTTCGATTTAAAACTTCCACCAGAAATGCAATGATATAATTTAAGCAACAAATAGTTTTCTTTACTCCATAGACTGTTCTTGATGTAGATATGGTATACCTTACTTAGGGAATTTATTTCTGCCTTTCTGATCCCCCTGGTGGTGGTGGTTTAGTCATTAAGTTCTGTCTGACTCTGCAACCCCACAGTTGGTAGGCAGCCAGTCTTCTCTCTGTCCAGATTTCCCAGGTGAGAATACTGGAGCGGGTTGCCATTTCATTCTCTAGGGGGATCTTCCTGACCCAGGGATCGAACCCGCATGTCCTGTATTGCAGGCAGATTCTTTTACCACTGGGTCACCAGTGAAGACCCTGAAGCACACCAGAAACCTTAGGGATCTCCCCATTCTTGATGAAACTGTCAACTGTAATTAACTATGAAAATGCTTTTGTATAAGCAGTATTTGATGAACTTAATCTGGAGTTAAAAAAAAAAAAAGAAAAGAAAAGAAAAAAGAGGGTATTAGGATTTTACTAAATATCAAAAAAGTTTAAAAAAAAAAATCCATAAATCTCCAAAGTCAGCCTCTAAATTCTTTCCTGAAGAAAAGAGAGACATCCATTGACGGGGAAGAGTCAGACTTAGATGTTTCTGAGTAAGCAGCTGCAGATGAAGACTAAAAAGGAATAAAAGAACAATGAAGGGTAAAGGCTATGACAGGCTCATGAAAAGTCTTGTAACCCAGCCCCAGGAGACCCTGACAGCTTGCTCCACATGGATACTGTTTCAGTCATAATATGCCAGAGTACTAAAGGGATTTGCTACTTACAAAGTAAGCACTAAATGATGATAATAATAAAAGTATTGACCAGTAACTAATGTTGAAGCATGACATTGCTTATATGTTATTTCATCTAGTCTTCATAGCAATTCTATAACAGGGAATTTCGCCACAAGTTAAAGATGTGTGCATTCATATCCATGAAGACTGGACCATTTAGGAGTGGTAGAGCCAAACCTCAACCCAAAGCCCAGGCTTCCTGGCATAAGGACCTGTGCACTTGGACCGAGGTTTCTTGAAAGACCTTGGTCAGCTTCTGCTCCCAATGGGAACAGATCTGGCATCTTGATGCTCCCGGGGTCCCACTTCTTTGGACTTTGGAAGCAGACCATGCAGGGTGGCACTAGGAGACACTGGTTCCTCTGGAGGTGGCAGCTTACCCCCTGTCACACGTCTGTGGCAGGGGCCATGGCTTAGGCTACAGGAGAACTTGGTTCATGTCACAAGTGTGACGGCACACAATGTTCTACTCCACAGGGAGGTTGGAGGTTACAAACTGCAAAAGCAACATGAAATCCTAAACCCGAGTCTCCTCTGTACATCAGTCATGCTGCGCCATCATCCTATTACTCTCTCACTTTATGAATGAAAATCATAGTTGCTAAACCCTCCGAATCCCTCCCTTTTTTTTTTTTTAATCCTCCACGTGGAGTAGTTGCACTCTCTTAAAGGCACTGTCATGGTTCAAAGCCACTGTTCATAAATGAAACCTCCAAAGTGACGTGAAAAATACTGATAATAGATTAATGAAACGGACTAGAATGAGGCACTAAATCCACACTTCGATTAAAAGTGTGTAAAAACCGTGAATACATATGAATGAGATCTGCAAAGGAATGCGGAAACAATTAAGATCCTGGGACAGTGAGTGGTTGTTCTATTTTTTTTAATTGCTGTTGAAAATGTTATTTATACTGTAGTAAAGATGTGAAACTAAAAATATTGCCCTATTTTCAGTTTGCCCTCTGCCACCCGTTGCTCATCTATTTATTGTGTAAGCAGTAGCAGCATGGAGTTTAGAGCTCTGTAGCTCAGACGTTAAAGCGTCTGCCTACAATGCGGGAGATGGGGGTTTGATCCTTGGATTGGGAAGATCCCCTGGAGAAGGAAATGGCAACCCACTCCAGTATTCCTGCCTGTAAAGTCCCGTGGATGGAGGAGCCTGGTAGGCTGCAGTCCATGAGGTCCCGGAGAGTCGGACATGACTGAACGACTTCACTTTCACTAAGCATGATTTCTAGGTCCCAAGATCAGTTGCCTCTCTTGTTTTCCCACTCTTCCCATGTGAATCCATCCACCTCATCCCTTTAATTACTTTGTAAAATAGTAATGGTTTTTGTTTCTAGATCTTGAGCTCTGCAACTGTGTAACCAGTGGCCTTAGTGGCTAACACGACTCGAAATGGAGGTGAGCACCTCACCTGCAAATGTTATCATCCCCTCTCCACACCTGTCCCTTTTCCTATGTCCTCATGCTATGAATCTCTTCACACTCCTCTGACTGCCCAAACCTGACACCGTGGAGCCTTTCCTATATACATAAAATATCATCTCTTTTTAAAAATAATACCATCCCCAATTTATCACTCATCTCTCTTCCCATCATCACTGTCAGAAACGAGGTTACTCTCGGCTCTCACCAACTCCACTCAAAAGATCCAGCCTAACCTTCATTTCTCTCCAAAG
Organism: Neotragus pygmaeus; assembly: GCA_006410875.1. NCBI lineage: Eukaryota > Metazoa > Chordata > Mammalia > Artiodactyla > Bovidae > Neotragus > Neotragus pygmaeus. The sequence continues at coordinate 638,593 of SJYV01035481.1, forward strand.
AAGGCAGAGTGATCATTTTAGACTAAGGATCCCTTTTGCCACTCTTCTATGTAAATCCCTTTAACAGCTCCCTCTTACTCCCAGGATTAAGGGCAAACTGCTTACTATGTTTGATAAGGTTCTCTTTGACTTGGCCTAAGTCAACATTCAGACCGTGTTCTCCCTGTTATCACCTCTCCCTAATCTTTCAACAAACCCTAATAACCATCATCAGTGGGTTATGGGCTTCCCAGGTGGTGCTAGTGGTAAAGAACCCACCTGCCAATGTGGGAGACATAAAAGACTCAGGTTCAATTCCTGGGTTGGGAAGATCCCCTGAAGGAGGAAATGGCAACCCACTTCAGTATTCTTGCCTGGAGAATCGCATGGACAGAGAAGCCTGGTGGGCTAGAGTCCATATAGTTGCAAAGAGTTGGGCACGACTGAAGTGACTTAGCACACACACACTGGGTAACAGTTCTTTGTGCAACATGGCGACCCCTCCCTGCCCAACTCCAGCACAAATGTCTCCTGGCTAATCCCAGTGTCTCTCCATTATGGCTGTTTCAGCCTCCAAAGGCTGATGTAGTTGCACCTCAGCTGGTCCCCAGGACCCTGGGCCTGTCTGCATCCTAGCATTTACCACACGCAGTTATATTTGCCTTATTCTGAGTCTGCAGTCCCTTACTGGACTTCAGACTCTTTGAGGGCTCGGTTTGTGTCTTATTTATGGTTGTATCCCTGGTACAGTGCTCCATACAGTTACTGTAGCATAAATAAATGCTAAATGTCAAGTTCTATTTAAGCATTTGATGGATTAGCAGAGACAGAATTTGTGTACTAAGTTGCTTCAGTCATGTCTGACTCTGTGCATCCCTTTGGACTGCAGCCTGCCAGGCTCCTCTGTCCATGGTATTCTCCAAGCACAAATACTGGAGTGGATTGCCATGCCCTGCTCCAGGGGATCTTCCCAACCCAGTGATCCAACCTGCCTCTCTTACATCTCCTGTACTGGCAGGTGGGTTCTTTTCCACTAGTGCCACCTGGCACTAAGACAGTATTTAGACACATTTATATTATTTATACTTGGGCTTCTCTGGTGGCTCAGAGGGTAAAGAATCTGCCTGCAGTGCAGGAGACACAGGTTCAATCCCTGGGTTGGGATGATCCCCTGGAGAAGGGAATGGCTGCCCCCTACAGTATTCCTACCTGGAGAATTCCATGGACAGAGGACCCTGATGGGCTACAGTCCATGGGTTGCAAAGAGTCAGACGCAACTGAGCAACTAACACTTTCAGAACACTTTCACATATATATAATATAGGGCCACTTTAAAATATGTTAATGAGAGATTCTACAGAGTTTAGGAGATAAAGGAACATTCTATGACTTCCAAAAAGATGTTATGGGGAAAGGGGGCAAAGTATTAAACTGGCTTTTATTAAAAGCAAAATCTGATTAAATACTGTTTATAAGAGATATCAGTTTACTTTTTTTTTTTGGCCACACCACGCAGCTTGTGGGATCTTAGTTCCCTGATCAGGGACTGAACTTGGGCCCAGGCAGTAAAAGCACCAAGTCCTAACCACTGGACTGCCAAGGAACTGCCAAGAGATCCACTTTAAATACAAATATACAGACAGATTGGAAGTAAAAATATAGAATAAGATATCCATGAAACACTAATCCTAAGAAAGCTAGGGTGTTTCTATTGACTCAGACAAAGAAGACTTCAAGACAAAGAGAATTATGGAGATGAGTGGGGTCATGTCCACATGTCAGGTTCATACCAGCTGGACAAAACACGTTCTAAGGAGATGAAGATGGAGATAAAATGTTAGAAGATAAAAGACAGTACCTGTAGGTATTTTTAATGTAGGTTTATCTCCCTACCCAGTCATCTTTCAACCTCTTGAAGTGCATCCATCATTGTTTTGGATTTATCCCCCTCTCTTCCCAGCTAGGTACCACTGGCATGATGGATTGGAAAGGGCGTAATTCACCAGTGTGGCTTGCCCACGTGGGCTGTAATCAACAGTGACGTGTTTTGTGACAGTTCTGTATAAAAGATGACCAACATAAATAAAATGCATTGTATATTATAGGGTAATAGAATATAAAGCACCACAGATATACTTGCCTGGCAGCAAGGATCCAGGATTTAAGTCTGTGAGAGGCCCCATTCCAAGGGGAAGTTAAAATTCTACCTGGCAGCTCATCCCGTCACCTAGTGGCTTCCAAAAAGTCCAGCTATCACTCAGTCCCACACGAAGACCTTTTCAACAAGGGGAAACATGGAATCTTTGCACATTTTTATGACCTCAAATCAAGCATCCTGAGTGCAATTTTAGTTTCCATTTGATGCATTTTGTCATAGAGGCTTTTCTTTATAATATGTTACAGAGAAACATGGGCTTCCCTGGTAGCTCAGATGGAAAAGAATCCACCTGCAATGTACATTCAATCCCTGGGTTGGGAAGATCCCCTGGAGGAGGGCATGGTAACCCACTCCAGTATTCCTGCCTGGAGAATCTCCATGGACAGAGGAACCTGGGGGCTAAAGTCCACGAGGTCACAAAGGGTTGAACATGACTGAGCAACTAAGCACNCCTGGGTTGGGAAGATCCCCTGGAGGAGGGCATGGTAACCCACTCCAGTATTCCTGCCTGGAGAATCTCCATGGACAGAGGAACCTGGGGGCTAAAGTCCACGAGGTCACAAAGGGTTGAACATGACTGAGCAACTAAGCACAGCACACAGAGAAACACAATTGAGAGGAATCAGCAAGGTCTTCTGTAAAGGCCAATAGTACTGGAGTCAAGTTGAAGTCTGAATTCTGACCCCACAACTGAACACTTACGTTACTACTGAATAATGACAGAGATAGCCTCTTAATCTTCAAAATAAGGATCTTGTCATATTCATTTCTAAAGTCTCAACATCTAACACAATGTACTAGATGTATTGCAAATTCACATTCTTCCCCTTCTCTCCTTCTCTTGCTGTTTCAGACACACATACACACACCTTTGCTCTCATGAAACCCAGACAGAAATGTTTCCCTGAGACCTGTAACTGTGAAATGATACATGGACTTTCAATATTATTAGTAGTAATAGTAAAGTATAGTATTTTCAGGGTTGTGTAAATTTCAAGTGTACAGAAAAGTGGTTCAGTTGTACACACACACATGTATATATACATACATATATATTTTTTCAGATTCTTTTCCCTTATGCTTCATGCTTGCTCAGTTGCTCAGTCAGTGTCCAACTCTTTGCAACCCCATGGACTGTAGCCCACCAGGCTCCTCTGTCCATGGAATTTTCCAAGCAAGCATACTGAAGTGGGTTGCCATTTCCCACTCCAGGGAATCTTACGGACCTAGGCATCAAACCTGCATCTCCTGCATTGGCAGGTGGATTCTTAATCACTACACCACCTCAGAAGCCCCCTTTTCTTTTATAGGTTATTACAAAATGTTGAATATAGTTCCTCATGCTATACAGTAGGCCCTTAGTGGTTACCTACTTTATATATCATAGTGTGTGTCCCCGAATCCCAAACCCCTAATGCATCCTTCCCCCTTCTCTGATACACGGTACTTTTATTCCATGATCCCTTCCATGCTGACTTAGAAACCTAACAAGGGCTGCTTTCAACAGAGTTGCCTGCTGCTTTAAATTCAAACAATAACCACGTTTAGCCACCTGGTACCTGTCGCTGCAAACTACTTCTCAGAAAAGCACGCTGGGACTCATATGAACCAGTAAAGAATCCAAAAGCCATTCAGGATATTCTGGCCACAGACCTGTGGAAATCATAAAACTGACCCAATAGAGAAACTTGCTGAACGTGGTCCGTGGTTGGCTCCTTGAGAAACAGATCCTGGGGTCTGCACCAGAGGGCTGGTAGGAGGTGCTCCTAGGAGCTGGGGAGGCGGGAAGCAGAGTGGACAGACAAAAGAAAGCAAGTGGGACACCGCTGATCCCACCAGAGCTCGGGGCTCAAATGGCCCTTCGGAGTTGTCTCTATTCGAGGTGAGGGAGCCGGGCCGTTGGACTTCTGCACGGATGAGTTACGGAGTCCTCGGTGAGACAGCTTGCTTTGGCAGAAACTACTTCCGGGGCAGGACTGTACTGTGAAGCCTCACTTCTGGCAGCTGTGGGCATGAATTTCCTGGTCATAGAACGGGGACCTGGACTGTACACCACAACACTCCCTCCAGAGATGTGAATCACACCCTGGCTCTCCAGTCTGTCGAGTCCCTTTCCAGCGCACCCAGAGGTCAGAGGCTGCGCCCCCAGTCACCCGGAAGCAGTTCCTGACGAGGCGGTGCTCACCAGGCCCCAGCAGGCTGCAGACACACAGAGGCGCTTGTCTTTGGCTGAGACGTTCGGCACTCCTATTGCAATAAATGAGGGGCATGTAGATGGGATTAAACCCGTAAGCAAGAAAAGGCCAACTTCATTGTTCTAAGAGGAGGAAATACCACGAACAGAGGCTCATTACGCTGATAAACACACTGGAGTTAAAAGAGAACCCTCACCCCCACTTCCACCCCCCAAAAGAGAAAAACAAAACTAAAAAATCTAATTAAAAAAGAGAAGACCAAAACTTTTAAAGAGAAATCTATCCATGGCAATAGGTCCTCAGAAGAACAGAGTGAAGCAGTGATAGTCTGTGATCCCCGGGCCTCTCCTCAAGGTCACCCCGCTCAACTCTTACACGACAAAACAATGCCAGAATACAAACCTGAACTGTGAAGAAATACCTTTTTAAGTAGTTATTCAAATGTTATTTGTAACTCTGTTATTATGAGGAGGCTTAAAATTTATGCACGTATAAACTTCCAGGGCAAAACATTCAATTCACCTTCAAAAGACTTTCCCTATAGGGCTTCCTTGGTGGTCCATTGGTTAGGGCTCTGGGCTTCCACTGCAGGGGGCCCTGGTTCAATCCCTGGTCAGGAACTAAGATCCCACACGTTTTGAGGAGAAGCAAAAAAAAAAAAAAAAAAAAAGCCTTCCACTGTTTCCCCATGAATTTTCCATGAAGTGATGGGAAAAGATGCTATGACCGCAGATTTCTGAACATTGAGCTTNAAAAAAAAAAAAAAAAAAAAAAAAAAAAAAGCCTTCCACTAGTTTTAAAAGGCACTATTGGTTATAACTCTTACTTTTTGAAACATAGTCGATTAAAATTTATCTTAACACATCTTTCTAGCAATCTAGTCAGAAACATTAAGGAATTAGAAGTATCTGTGAGATCAGAAAAGGGGAGGTAAGGTTCATCTAGTCAGATGTTTAGAAGAACTCTGTAACAAGAGGGTATTGTTGTTCATTCACTAAGTTGTGTCCCACTCTTTGCGACCCCATAGACTATAGCCTGCCAGGTTCCTCGGTCCATGGGATTCTCTAGGCAAGAATATTGGAGTCAGTTGCCATTTCCTTCTCCAGGGGATCTTCCCAGATTGAACCCATATCTCCTGCATTGGCAGGCGTTTTCTTTATCACTGAACCACCAAGGAAGCCCATAATAAGAGGTTAGAATTCAATATTTGCAGAATGACCTTGGTCTACTGTGTTATCCTTCCTGAGACTCAGTGTTTCACCTGTATAAAGGGTGCAATATGCACACTGATTGATGTTAAGTATCAAATGACGCTATATATAAAGTCACAAGCACCCAATATATTATCTGCACTGTGTATAGAACAATGTTAGTTTCTTCTGCTTTATCTACTTCTACTTCATCTACATCATGAGGCATTTTTTGCTGGAGCATTTTCTAAAGACCTGAGTTTTCAATTTTTTTTTTTTAAACAAGTAGGGTGTTTCCATAGCTCAGATCTATAGCAAAAAAAGAAAAGAAAAGAAAAGAAAAAAGCATCAAGAGTGCAAAGAAATTGTGGTGCATGTGCTACAGCCAGTGATTAAACTTTAACATAACTTAATAGTTTTTATTTTTATATAAATACCACCAGGGCCAATCATTCACATGGATTTCAAGCTCAACAAATGTAATTTAAAAACAACAAAGCTACTTTTAAAGGAGTACTGTCAAAGCCCTGACACTTGCAAAACTAAAAATGCTCCATGTGTAAGACTTGAAATCGTAAACCACACAATTCTCTCTCCCTGAGAGAAGCTACCAGGATGGACCTGAGAATGCCGAGGCATATTTTTATGTTGAGTTATTCATTGGTTTGGTGAAGGAAATGGAAACCCATTCCAGTATTTTTGCTCGGGAAATCCCATGGACAGAGGAGCCTGGCAAACTATAGTCGATGGGGTCATAAGAGTTGGACACAACTTATCAATTAAAATCACAAACCATTGATAGGCTGGTACAATTTCTCATGAAATTGTATACATTTAGATATAGAATAAAAACTAGTAATTGCTGGGATTTGCTCAGTGCTTATTGAATGAGGCTCTGCACATAGATTTTTCTCCTTACCTGTCACAGAAAAGTTATGGGTCTGTGTCAATATTATCTGGTTTGCCAAAGACAAAACTAGAGCAGAGAAAGACCTGGAGGCCCTTCAACCAGATTGCTCTCCTTTTGTCTATATTATCTTTATCACATGACAAGCCACGTGGTGGGAGTGTGGTTTACAGGAGAAACAGAGGTTCAGAGGAGAAGGGATGTGCAAGGTCTCATAGCTGGTTAGTGACAAGGCAACGATTGGGACTCAGTTCTCAGGCTCATGTTCTTCTTCATGAACCTTACTGTCACTCCTGGATTGTGGCTCCAGCACAAGAAATTAGAATGTGTCCAGCAAAATAAAGCTTTATGTTCATGACAGAGAACAAAGTACCATGAGTACTGTGACTCACAGATTTACCAACAACAAATGTAGGTCCCATATCTTTCTCAGTTCAGTTCAGTCGCTCAGTCATGTCCGACTCTGCATGACACCATGGACTGCAGCACGCCAGGCTTCTGTCTATCACCAGCTCCCAGAGCTTGCTCAAACTCATGTCCATCAATTCAGTGATGCCGTATCTTTCTATTTCAGTACTAAATTAAACTAGTAATTGCCAAAATAAATAATTCTGTGAGGTGGTCTCAAAGTAGCTACACACATTATTTTAACCAAATTCAACATAATAAGCAATATTATTGTGTTATCAAGGGTCACCATATGATACTCCAATCCCACTCCTGGGCATACATCTGGAGAAAACTCTAATTCAAAAAGATACATGCACCCCAGTGTTCATAGTAAGCACTATTTTCAATAACCAAGACATAGAAACAACCTAAGTGTCCATCAACAGATGAATGGCTAAAGAAGATGTGGTGTATATACAATGGAATATTCTTAGCCATAAAAAGAACAGAATAATGCCATTTGCAGCAATATGGATGGACCTAGAGATTATCATACTAACTGAAGTAAGTCAGACAGAGAAGGACAGATATCATATGACATTGCTTATATATGGAATTAAAAAAAAAGATACAAATAAACTTGTTTACAAAACAGAAGACTCAAGAACATAGAAAACAAACTTATGGCTACCAAAGTGGAAAGGGAAATATAAATTAGGAGCTTGGGATTAACAGATACACACTACTACATAGAAAATAGATAACTGAAAAAGATCCACTGTGTAGCACAGGGAACTATACTCAATATTTTCTAATAACCTAAAAGGGAAAAGAATCTTAAAAATAATATACTGAATCATTTCGCTGTACACCTGAAACCAACATGACATTGTAAATCAACTATATTCTGATCAAAAAGAAAAGAACTGAAAAAAAAAAGAGCAAATAAGAAATATACCTGGTTTGTAGGTAATATGTCTATAGAAAACGACAATACATTATTACTATTTTAACTTCTCCACTACTTGCCTAACATATTCATTCTTTCATTAAGCAAATATTTATTGAGCACTTATTGTGTGACAGACACTGTGCTCAACACTAGAAATACATCCCTGAACAGCTAAAACAAACAAACAAAAAAAGCAACTCTTGCTTCAATCTCTGGTGGAGAGTAAGACCATAGAGAAATCAAGGTAGGTTTATTTAGCTGTTGCTACCTTTTTTTAAAGAGCCATAATGAAAACAGCAGATAATAAATATATTTGCAAGCTTCTTTATATAGCCTTCAAATGTTTTTTATTTCTCATGTCCAATGAGGGGTTTAACCATAGGAACATATGCAGAAATCCATCAACAAATGAGTTAATACTTATTTAATATCATCTGCATCCCAAATGCTAAATGAAACATTGTCACAGTTCCAAAGAGCTTATATTTTAGTGGACTAATCAATGCAAGCATAATGAATCAGTCAACATACATACCACGCCCGGTGCCCTAATGCAGGAGAGATCACCTTTGCAGGTGCAAATATCCTTCTCTTCACTTCTGCCTCTGTGTGGCTGTCTCAGAAAACCAGGTATGTTACCAGGTAAGACAGGAATCACAGGGGAGTGCGAGACCATCTTTGTAGCTCAATTCCAGACAATTTCTGGGAATCATTAAGGAGCAAAGTAAGAGCCAGACTGACCAGATTCATATTTATGTCCTGCACAGGGATATACAGACATGCCATGTGCAAGTGCTGGCCATTTCAAGGTGACAAGCCTCTGATTGAAAAGTCTGGAGGTCGATAAGTCTCATTTGGGGTCACCTGGCCTAGCTGTCACCTCTGCTGACAAAGAGGAAATTTTTAGAAAATAAACCCCAATAAGCTTTGAACAGCTTGGCCTCCATTTCCAAAATAATTATGACACGCCAGGTCTTCAGGCTTAAAAAAAGAAACTGACTTCACATTTCTTTCTGTTCAGAGCAAGTCTCCTGCAAGTAAATAGTTACAGTCCGGATTACAAAGGCCTGGGTTTTCAAGCCAAACACAAGAGCACTTAAATATAATAGGGCTAGTAGATGCCTTTTAAATCCCTTTTCTTTTTGATCAGAGAGACAGATTTGCACTTGTTACAGGATGACTGAGTAAGTCACTCATGGCATTGCCACTTGTGAGTAATGGCACGATTCCTTCCTTCTTGGAGTGTTAAGTATTTTCTCTCCGTCTCTGTCTTTCCCTGTATATATTAATATCTAATTTCCATGTTGGAGATCAAAATGAGGCAAACATTTTCTGCTTTTGCACCAGGAAGGCAGAGGACATTATAGGAACTCTGGAGAAATTCAAGCCTCAATCATGTTCTAACTTATTGATTTATGTGAATCAATATGCATTTTTGCAAACTGTCTTTTTTTTTTTAAGTTCCGCACTTAGCTGCAGAATTAGGTAATTTTCATTAGAAAGAGCTTCTAATTAACTAGTTCTTTATTTAAAAGAATACAAATTCTGCTCTCAAGAATGCTATAACGTTTTGTCAATAGTTCAGAACAGGGGTAATGACCCTCATTAATGAAAGCCCAGTGTGAGTCTGAGATCTCCATTTGATTCCTTTTATCAAAGTATGGGATCCTAGGCAAAAAAAAAAAAGCTTTACAGGAATCATTCTCTACCTCACAAATAAATAAAACCAACATGCCAGAGAAGGTGACAGGAAATGTATGGTGCAAAATAAAAAATATCCGTTGTCAGTTTTAACAGGTATTCCATCTTTTGGACCAATGAGAAATTTGGGGAAAATATTTTCTCCTTCTTTGTTTCTTGTTTTCTTTTTAAAAAAATCTACTGGGATGTCCCCTGTTCATTATAAATGATCTCATGTAGAGATATCAGAAAGTGGAATAAAGAAGGAATGAAATAACTCCAATCTTATATTTCTCTTAAGAATAGAGGGCATCTTAGAATCTCTCAGGGAGCTGGGGTTTGAGGGAGTTGGGGGATGGGCTTGTGTGGTTCGGAAATGCTCTTCAAGTGATTCTAATATAGCATCTGGTTGAGAATTGAGAATTTATTACCTGGGTTTGCCTGATCATATGTCTCAATTATATTATGAATGGATCCAATTTCTATTCCCTGAGAACAATACATCCTCTAGGAGAGGGTCTCTGCACTGACTGTATCCAAGGAAATAGGGCTAATTAACTACTGTGTGTGTGTGTGTGTGTGTGTGTGTGTGTGATCAATATTATTAGTACTTTTGCAGCTATGCTTACAAACTACCTTAGCTTTTACAAATATCCTCGTGTGTGTGTGTGTGTCTGTTTTTTGAGTGATACTGATATATATTGACATTAATACAAAACAAGGGAAGACTAAAATATGCTAGTTAACAGGAGCAGCTATTGGTGCAATTTCTTTCTTAGAGAGGATATGCACTCAGATCATGAGACCTTAAATTAAAAGCAAAGACTGGAATTTTAAGAACCAAATAGGGGTCATATTTTACCTATTAATACAAAAATTGCTAAAGGTAAAAGGAGAAGTTTTAAAATATTCTTCATGCTAAATCATATAAGCAAAACAAAAGATTAAAACTCATCTTAATCCTGAAATTTCATCACATAGGATACACACACACATACATGGATGTTTGTAAAAGCTATGCAACTTCATTAGCTGAATGATTTCTAAAATGAATGTTCTTAACAAGAGCACAACTACCTTGTAACACCTAGCTCCATCAGAAATTATCTTTTAAAGGTCCAATTTTTTTCATCATTCATTTTTAATTGAAATAATTTAATTATTTTACCTCCTAGGAAATCTCATTTCCTGATTTTAGCTTCAGTTTCTGTTGTACACTTATAAATATACCTCCTCATGCTACAAGACTAGTGGCTTATGTGTTCATAGTTTCCCAACCTCAACTAATCTACTCCCTTTTCAGTTTGTCACAAATTCCTAATGGGATTCAAATCCTCCTGTGTCCCTTCCCAGTCTGGACAATACTGTCATGATATCTAGGGTGACAAAACTTCATTCGAAGGGGCCATCCCAAGACCACATTCCCATGGGACTCCTGCCTGAGCTTTGCCCTGACTCTTCATATATTTCTAGTCTGTATTCCATTTCCCACTGTTGACTTGTAAAATCTTTTGCAGGCTCTCAAAGAATTACAATTAAAAAAAGTCATATATTTGATTTTAAAATTCAAAATCATCTTGTCTTGCCTTCTTTTCCAATACTGGGTGATGCCATCATCATCTGGGAATGATTACTGTTGGTTTGTTTTGCACCCTGCCTTTTGCTTTCTTTTCTTGATCTCTTCGTTAATACAGTTCTTCCTGAGCTAATTACAATTTCATTAGATTAAGTGAGGTCCTTAAAAGCAGCGTTTGTCCATTCATGACACGAGCTACAAGTTCCCGTCACCCCATCATATTCTTCAGGGAGCTTCTTTTTCATAATTTACATCTTATTCTTTTTCTCATTCCAATGTTGAGTGTTTTCTCAATAATTTACGATTTTTGTCCATTTACCATGCCTCTCCTAACCTGTTAAAACATCAGTGATGTTATCGCTAATTGTAGTCAAGGATTTTCCCTTTTTGGCTGAGAATAGCTTTTAAAAATAAGTTCCTTGCAGAGGCTTTCATCCTATTCCATAAGAGCTCTAAATCTAAGTTACATCTCTTGAGTCATAATAAAAGAAACCTTTACATACTTTATTTCTGTGAACAGAGAAACACACACACTTATCCTAGAATTTTTGGGAAAAAAAATATATATACTAGATTCAAATTCTGAGGTCCAATAGAGAAGAGAGGTCCTAAAACACTACAATTATTTCAGGTGATCTAAAAACAAAGGTATACTAGAAAAATCATAGATACATGCGTATGTATAATTGAATCACTTTGCTGTACACCTGAAATTAACATAATGTTGTTAATCAACTATACTCCAAAATAAAATAAAAAAATTAAAAGGTATAATGAATTTTTTCTGTGATTTGATTTCCCTAGCTTCAATGTAGTTAAGGAATTATCAAACAGATGATCACATCAATGTCTTACTGAATACACTCCATCTCTCAAAGATGACTATTTGGCCCCAGTTTCCTTTCTTCCTTCCTCCTCCCTGTAGCCCCAAACCCCCACCAAAAAGCTTACCAGTTGGTAAGTCTGTGTGTTATTAGTTCATGGAAATGCAAGTATTATTTAACTATAAAAATAAAAATCGCACTCAGGCGAGTCCTGAATTATTCATGCACTCTGATTTTACATAATTTGGCCATCCCTCTTTTTATTGCTATTTCAGTTTCTATCACTAAACAATTCTCCGCTAGGTCCACCTTGGATTCCTGTGAACAAGGAGATAACACTTGCAAAATGTTCCCTTGGAGACGATGTTCTGAGCTGATGTCCAAACATTTACAGCCAAAGCCTAAACTATGAAAAACAGCAAGGAATACCCTCAGTGCCCAGAATGAAAAGTAGAGTCTTAACAAGACTGTTTTTTAAAATCAAATTTCTTTAGAATTTCAAAATCTGGGGTGACACAAAAGCTAGCAAAATGGCACCATCACAGGAATAGACCTTTGAGACGGCCATTGTCACTCTATGTTTTCATCATGAGGACACACAGACCCAAGACATCATGGAAACACAATTAAGGCACTTAATGTGATTTTGCCATTAAGAGTTTTAATGGGCAATGTCAGTCTCCCGGTTTGGTAAGCAGCAGGAGGAAGAGAAGGAGTGCATTTGAACAAGTAAGTGTTGGGAAGATAAAATATAAGATTGGGAAGCAGGTTGCACCCGCAGCAAAATAGCAAGAGCTGGCAAGATGAGTCTTTATGATGGTCAGTATTTTTGAAAGTCTCTATTGAATTTGTTACAATGTTGCTTCCATTTTTAATATGTTGGTTTTTTTGGCCATCTTAGCTCCCCAACCAGGGATCAAACTGGCACCCTCTGCACTAGATGGTGAAGTTGCAACCACTGGTCCACCAGGGAAGTCCCCTATGATGGCCAACATTTTATTTTCTTAATTATTTTTAAAAAGCTTTTTATTTTGTATTGGGATATCAGACAGGACTGAGAAACAAACACTTTTTTGACTTCCCAAGTGGCGCTAGTGGTAAAGAGTCTGCCTGCCAACGCAGGAGACTCAAGAGGCGTGGGTTTGATCCCTGGGTGGGGAAGTTCTCCGGGAAGAGGAAATGGCAACCCATTCTAGTATTCCTGCCTGGAGAATCCCTAGGACAGAGGAGCCTGGCAGGCTACAGTAAAGGGAGTGCAAAAAGTGGGATAGGACTGAGTGACTTAGCGCCACCATAGCCAATCAACAATGTTGTGATCCATTCAAGTGAACAGCAAAGGCACTCAGCCATACATACACATGTAAAATGGCCAATATTTTAGACATCACAATGTTAGGTGCCTGGCATGCTGCAGCCCACGGGGATGCAAAGAGTTGGACACCACTTAGCCAATAACAACAACGACAACAACAATATATTAGGGCACAGTTTCTGCAGCCCTGTTTCTTACAAAGCAGGCTCTCTGAACTTCACCAGAATCTTGCTCAGAGTTGGAGGGAAAGGCAAGTCTTGGGGGCAACGTCAGACAGAGTTGAACGGAGCAAGAAGAGACAGCAAACCACGCCAGGCAGGGCAAACCAGACAACTCAAAATAGTGATGAGCACAGCCTTGTCTAGCAAGAGCACAGTCTCCTTTTTCAAAATCACTGTTTACTGTTTTGCTCATTTCCAAAATATCTTCTTTAGCAGGTCATTAATGCAAGGAACTAGAAGTGTAAACTGAACCTTTGTGGCAACATTCTTGAAATGTTCGGTGTGAAGCATGGAAAAAGGAAAAAAAAAAAAAAAGAAACACCACACAGATGGAAAATACTGTCATGAACTGACATGTTCTATTTAAAAACTGTTTGTCAGCCGTAGTTAAGTTGATGCTGTCAGCATGGCAACAAATCATAACATTTTGCATGTTTTGCTGCATGCTTGAAATGGGCAGAGCACGTAGCATGCCTTGATCATAGTTGGGTTGGGGGGAGTTTAGGAACCAAGCAATCAGTGGAATAGAACAGAACAAGTCTGATCTGCTAGTCCCTAAAGGTCAGCCACCAGGGAAGAAGACGGTGCTATCTCTGATGCGCTATCTCTCTGTGTCTGAAAGAAAATTATTGTTCAGAGAGAGATTTTAAAGAGGGAAGCCTGTAGCCCAGGAGTACTAAGGGAAACCCTTCTCTATCTTGCTTGTTGTGTACCACTCAGTGGTGCGTGACTCTTTGCAACCCCATGGACTGTAGCCCACCAGGCTCCTCTGTCCATGGAATTCTCCAGGCAAGAATAACTGGAGTATGTTGCCATTTCCTTCTTCAGGGGATCTTCCTGACCCAGGGATTGAACCTGGGTCTCCCACACTGCAGGCAGATTCTTTACCGTAATATCTGCAATTAACATAGAGATCCAAGCCCTGTTAGAATGACATCCTCCTTNACTGGAGTATGTTGCCATTTCCTTCTTCAGGGGATCTTCCTGACCCAGGGATTGAACCTGGGTCTCCCACACTGCAGGCAGATTCTTTACCGTAATATCTGCAATTAACATAGAGATCCAAGCCCTGTTAGAATGACATCCTCCTTTTTGGCTTTATCACAAGGGAAAAAAGGGCAATGCTGAGTAATTATCAGCTAGCACTAGACTTGAGGGCCTCAGATCTGTATGCCTGCTCTGGGATGGACAAGGCTATTTGTCCAGCCCAATCTGCTCTCCTGTTTCCTGGGCACAGGAGGAGATTGCATTCCTCAGGCCAGCAGCTGACAAGCCACATGACCACTCTTCAGACAAGGACTGATGAGCAACAGTGCAACTCCCACCTCTTGTACTTGGGAGAAAAAGATCTGACCTGGACTTTGACCTTGTCGCCTTTCCTTGGCTGACATGACCAAGGTCAGGGCCACCTTAGAGGCTGTGTATTGGGGATGGCAAAACCACTGGCAGCTGGGCTTGCTAAAGACCTCTGAGGCAGGGCCACCTACCCACCTCCAGTATTTGCTTTAGTCTTTCACAGGAGAGAGAAACAAATATTTTTTCTTTAAGAAAGTTTATTTCTATATTATTTATTTCTATATTTCTAATTTATAAGACTGCTGTTCAGTCCCTAAGTCGTGTCTGACCCTATGGACTGCAAGCATGCCAGGCCTCCCCGTCCTTCACTATTTCCCTGAGTTTTATAAGACTTCCTAGTATTTATTATTCTGCTTTTGGATATAATGATTTGCATTGTTTATGGAGACAGATTCAAGGCATGACAATTCAGAAGGCAGGTTTTCAACAATCCTAAGCAATGGCAACCCATTCCAGTACTCTTGCCTGGAAAATCCCATGGATGGAGGAGCCTGGTAGGCTGCANTGTTTCCCCATCTATTTGCCATGAAGTGATGGGATTAGATGCCATGATCTTAGTTTTCTGAATGTTGAGCTTTAAGCCAACTTTCTCACTCTCCTCTTTCACTTTCATCAAGCAGCTCTTCAGTTCTTCATTTTCTGCCATAAGTGTGGTGTCATCTGCATATCTGAGGTTATTGATATTTCTCCTGGCAGTCTTGATTCCAGCTTGTGCTTCTTCCATCCCAGTGCTTCTTATGAGGTACTCTGCATATAAGTTAAATAAGCAGGGTGATAATATACAGTCTTGATGTATTCCTTTTCCAATTTGGAGCCAGTCTGTTGTTCCATGTCGTTTTCTCAAGAGGCAGGTCAGGTGGTCTGTATTCCCATCTCTTTCAGAATTTTCCACAGTTTATTGTGATCCACACAGTCAAAGGCTTTGGCATAGTCAAGAAAGCAGAAATAGATGTTTTTCTGGAACTTTCTTGCTCTTTCGATGATCCAGTGGATGTCGACAATTTGATCTCTGGTTCCTCTACCTTTTCTAAAAACAGCTTGAACATCTGGAAGTCCATGGTTCACGGATCCCAAAGGGGAGGGGAGCGATAAATTAAGAGTTTGGGATTAACAGATACAAACTTCTATTTATAAAATAGATGAACAAAAATGACCTACTGTATTGCACAGGAAACTCTACTCAGTGTCTTGTGTAATAATAGCCCATTGTGTGCATGCCTGCTAAGTTGCTTCAGTCATGTCAGACTCTTTGTGACACTGTGGACTATAGCCAGTCAGGCGCCTCTGTCCCTGGGGTTGTCCAGGCAAGAATATTGGAGTGGGCTGCCATGCTCTCTCCTCCAGGGGACCTTCCCCACCCAGGAATCGAAACTGCTTGTCTTACGTCTCCTGGCAGGCAGGTTCTTTACCATTAGTGTCACCGGGGAAGCCCAATAACCTATTAATGTATGGGGAAAAATCTGAAAAAAATAGATGCTATATATGTGTGTAACTGAATCACTTTGCTATGCACCTGAAAAATCAACTCTAATTCAATTTTTAAAAGATAGGCAAAAACAGGAAAAAAAGTAAGTGAGAGAACAAGCATGAAAAGGGCCCTGTCCCTCCCCAGCACTTTCCCTCTGCCCCACTGTCCCCGTCCTCGACACTTCCCAGAGTGCCCTCCAGGTTAACCCTCCTCCATTTGATAATTGAGGAAGGGAACTAGTATCAAAGTTAGTCACCCTTTAGTTTATATCCTTATACTCTTCAAATAGTAACTGTTAGTTCACATTTACTGGAACAGAAATTCTTGCAGATGACAGAAGGTACCTGGAATCATAGTGTTTGCGTTAGAGAAGCCTGTGGCCGAGGCTTGTAGTGAATCTTCTCTGGATCCCCACGTACAGCATAAAACATACCCAGTGGATGTCGCAAAGTCCATCAGGCTCAGAGCTGCCTTCAGGGATGGGTGTGACTGTTTATTTGGGGTCCCAGGGCAGCCAGCTTCGGATGGCTATGATGCCACCAGCCCTGACCCTTTTTTCTGATACGAAACTAGGACTCTTACAAGACTGTGCTTTACCTCCCATGATTATGATCATGATCATTTAATTCCTTTGGCTCAGGACGTGTCATCTTGGAAGAGGAGTTGATAAAGTTCCTCTAATTAAAAATTACCTTCCAGGCTCCTTCCCTGCCCTGGGGTTTGGTTAATAGGATCTTTCTATCAAACTCACATTCAAGGTCTTGCCATCTGTACTTCAGACCTGCGGGTGTATTTGTGTTCTTGGTGAATTATGAATACTTGAGAGACCTTTTCTCTTCTGAGTTTGTCATTCTCATTGTTATTTTATGAACTAGATGAAAAGAAGATGCTGTATAGCAGAGGAGGTTAAGAGGCAGACTGTGAGGGGTGAGGAAGAGTGAGATAGTGATGAGATGATGCTCAAGGGCAATGAGGGAGCAGAGGGGGAAGAGACAAGGAGAAGCAGGAGGGAAGCGGGAAAAAAAAAAAAAAAAACAACCAAAAAAGAAGAGAAGTGCTTCCTGCCTGGGGAGATAGCTCTAAACAAGGTGACGGTAGCTTCCATGTCCTTGACACCCCCTCCCCATTAGAGAATCTGTCACGTCTGAGATGTGTCACTAGTGGACGCTGCTAGTTTCATGTAGGGCTGTATGATTTGAATATTTTGCTTAGCTCTATGCTAAGATCCACCCTGTGGCTCCTGGCTGCTGGGGTAGACGGTGAAGTCAGGCATCATCTGTCTCACTGATTTGTCTCCTACATTCATTCCTGGCACCTTTCAGGGACAGAACATTTTGGGCTCCAGTTGGTGCCTTCTGACTTGGCTAAAGTACAAAAAGGTGAGGGACATAAAGAGGTAATCAGTTCAGTTCATTTCAGTTGCTCTGTTGTGTCCAGCTCCTTGTGACCCCATGGACTGCAGCATGCCAGGCTTCCCTGTCCATCATGAAATCTCAGAACTTGCTCAGACTCATGTCCATTGAGTCAATGATGCCATCCAACCATCTCATCCTCTGTCATCCCCTTCTCCTCTTGCCTTCAATATTTCCCAGCAACAGGGTCTTTTCCAATGAGTCAGTTCTTTGCATCAGGTGGCCAAAGTATTGGCGCTTCAGCTTCAACATCAGTCCTTCCAGTGAATATTCAGGACTGATTTCCTTTAGGGAGGACTGGTTGGATCTCCTTGCATTCCAAGGGACTCTCAAAAGTCTTCTCCAATATCGCAATTCAAAAGCATCAATTCTTTGGTGCTCAGATTTCTTTATAGTCCAACTCTCACATTCGTACATGACCACTGCAAAAATCAAGAGGTAATAATGACAGCAAAACAGTCTCTGCTCCTATATGAGTCACAGGTAAACATCATGCTCTGGTTGTTGTAGTGAAACTGCACAGATTGCTTCTCTCCAGGGAATAACCAAGCTACTGTGGCAGGGGAAACCCAGGAAGTTCTCTGACCACCTCAACACCATTGTAATAGAATTTTTGTTCTTGCTGCCCTCATTTTTGTTGCCAGTAAAGTAGAGATATTCTACAAGTTCTTCTTATTTTTCTTGTTTTATTTTCAAAATTTTATTATAAAGAAGTTCACGCATATGAAAAAGATCAAATAATTGTACAGCACACTCACATGTCTGGTGTCTGTTTCCCTCAATCAGCATTTTACCCCACTGGCTTTATCATAATCCAGCTCCTTATTCATCCATCAATCACCTTTCTTGTTTTTCTTCTGCTTGCTGTACACGGGTAGGGTCGGTATGTATATTTTTCCCACGTAATCTACTAATAACTCATTTTGCTTCCATGAATATTAATGATGGTGTATTTCACACACCCCTCTTAAACTGGAGATTCTCCCCTTGATCATTCTTGCCTCCTTACACTGTCTTTCTTGAGAAAGAGATCAGAGCTAGAAGTATCATGCTCCCTGACTTCAGACTACACTATAAAGCTACAGTAATCAAAACAGCATGGTGCTGGACCCCGAAAAGACATAGACCAATAGAAGAGAATAGAGGGCCCAGAAGTAAACCCGTATACCTGTGGTCAATTAATGCACGACAAAGGTGGCAAGAATGAACAACAGGGAAAACACGGTCTCTTCAGTAAGTGGTGCTGGGAAAGCTGGATGGCTCCATGTAGAACAGCAAGATTGGAACAGTGCTTCCTGCCATATAAGAATATGAACTCACAGCAGGTTAAATGACCTAAATGTAAGACCTGAAGCCATAAAGCTCCTAAGAGAGAACATAGGCAGAAACACCCTTTGACATGTGTTGTGGAAATACATTTTCTGTGATGTGTCTTCTCAAGTAAAAGAAACGAAAGCAAAAATAAACAGGGCTGAATTAAACCTCAAAGCTTTTGCACAGCAAAGGAAACCACTGAAAAAATGAAAAGAAAACCACTGAATGGGAGAAAATATTTTCAAGTGATATGAACAATAAGGGGTTAGTATCCAAAATATATGAAGAACTCATACAATTCAATAGCAAAGAACAACTCATTTAATGAATGGGCAGATTTGGATAGACATTTCTCCAAAGAAGGCAAACAAATGGCCAATAGGCACAAGAAAAAATGCTCAACATCATTAATAATCAGAGGAATGCAAATCAAACCCACAAGTGGTATATCACCTTATGCCTGTCAAAATGGCTATCATCAAAATATCTACAAATAGTAAATGTAGGTGAGGATGTGGAGAAAAGGGAACCCTTGTGCACAGTTGGTGGTGGGAATGTAAATTGGCACAGCCGCTGTGGAAAATAATATGGACCTTTATCAAAAAATTAAAAATATTAACCAGAGATTCTACTTATAGATATATATCTGAAGAAAATAAAAATGCTAATTTGAAAAGTTATATGCACTCCAATGTTCATAGTAGCATTATTTACAGTACTCAAGATACCAAGGCAACCTCAGTGTCCATCCACAGATGAGTGTATAAAGATACTGTGGTGTATATATACAATGGAATATTACTCAGCCATAAAAAGATGAAACCTTGCCATTTGCAATAATCATGGATGGATTTGGAGGGTATCAGGCTAAGTGAAGTAAGTCAAACAGAGAAAGACAAACACTCTATGTTATTGCTAGTTTGTGAAATCTAGAAAATAAATGCATAAAACAAGTCAGAATCAGACTTACAGGTATAGTTCAGTTCAGTTGCTCATTCGTGTATGACTCTTTGCGACCCCATGGACTTCAGCACACGAGGCCTCCCTGTCCCTCACCAGCTCACGGAGTTTACTCAAACGCATGCCCATTGAGTTGGTGATTCCATCCAACCATCTCATTCTCTGTCATCCCATTCTCCTCCCGCCTTCAATCTTTCCCAGCTTCAAGGTTTTTTCAAATGAGTCAGTTCTTTGCAACAGGTGGCCAAAGTATTGGAGCTTCAGCTTCAGCATCAGTCCTTNGGGCTGCCATCTGTGGGGTCGCACAGAGTCGGACATGACTGAAGCAACTTAGCAGCAGCAGCAGCAGCAAGGAGTATGTTGGGTATTATTGCTCTCTCTCTCTCTTTTTTTTTGTAACTTTTTATTTTATACTGGAGTATAGTTAATTAACAGTGTGTTAGTTTCAAGTGTACAACAAAGTAATTCAGTCATATATTCTTTTTCAAATTCTTTCCCCTGTTAGGTTGTTACAGGATATTGAGCAGTGTTCTCTGTGCCATACAGTAGATCCTTGTTGGTTATCCATTTTTAAAAATAGCAGTGTGTACATGTTAACCCCAAACTCCCTAACTATCCCTCTCTCTACCCTTGCCCCCGGTAACCGTAAGTTTGTTCTCTAAGTCTGTGTGTCTAGAAAGGAACATTTATATTCTTTACTCTGCACTATTTTGGAGTGTTTGTTACACAAGTTTATTACCCATGACTCACTCAGGTCCTGAATCTAACATTGGACAGTTTAATGCTTTGGAAAAGTCATTTAAACACTTTTGAGCCTCTTTTCCACCTGTACAATGGGCACAATTCATATTTGCCCTTACTGATTTAATGTTTTTATTTTGACTGCACTGGATTTTTGTTGCCACGCATGGGCTTTCTCTAGTTGCAGTGAGTGGGTTTAGTTGCCCAGCAGCATGTGGGATCTTACTTCCCCAACCAGGGATTGAACCCATGTTCCCTGCATTGGAAGGCAGATTCTAAACCACTGGACCACCACCACTTGCCCTTTTTTAACCTAAAGGAATATGGATATAAGTAATTTGTAAAATGTTGTTATACAAATATAAAGTAGAAGCTAACATAGGAATTTGAAGGAAAAAGCAATTCCTTCCAGCTAGAGTGATCACAGGAGATTAAAGAGAAGAAGTTGAGGAGTAGGAGGCAGGAGGGAGATTCAAGAGGAAGGGGATTATGTGTATACCTATGGCTGATTCCTATTGATGTATGGCAGAAGCCAACACAATATTGTAAAGCAGTTACCCTCCAGTTAAAAATAAATAAAAATTTAAAATATGTAGATTCTTCCTTCATGCACTTTATAGAGAAATTAAAAAAAAAATCTTCCAAAAAAGAGAAGTTGAGCAAAATCTTAGTAACATTGGATAAAATTTTAACTTGCAAGGAGGATATACAAGGATGGAGAAAAAGCAGAGGACAAAATCTGAAATAAAGGCTGCATTTTTCAGAGTAAGGTAGCAGGCAGTTTGACTATAGTTAAAGAATCTAATAGAAGGGTCATAGGACATAAAGCTAGAAAGATAAGTTTGAGAGCTGGACTGTAGGAGGGTGAGAGAGCCTTGAACACTAGAACAGTGAATTCGATTGATCCTAGTAGTGGGGGTAACCTCACCCTCTTTACCTTTGCTTGGTTGAGGACAATCACTGGCTTGAGACACTGTTCTGTAGAGAGGCAGTGCTAGGATCTGGGAGAGTTAACTTGTGATCTGAATGGAAAGACAGAGAATCCGAGATGCCAATCTGGAATCTTAGCTCTGTGGAGCCACTGAACAAACCTGGAAGCACTTATCTTTAACCTTCCTGTGATTTGGGATAACTAAATGCTTATTTTTCATCCAACACGAATTGGCATTTCTGTTACTTGCAGCTGAAACCTTTTTATTTTTTTTA
>SJYV01035481.1:667757-686477 GCA_006410875.1 Neotragus pygmaeus
AGAATTTTCTCAGGCAATTGTATATCCCCAAGGCCAGACACTGGAGGACTTGGAGAGAACAGAAGGATCTAGAGAAAAGACCAACACCAGCACTTTGGGATTCTCTCAAGAACAACAACAAAACTGATCTACAAAATCACCCTAGAATAAAGGCAGCCCATTCACGATCTCTATTCACAAAGCCATCAGCTCACCATCACTTTTTTAGGGCCTCACTTTTAAATACAAATAGAACAAGCATTTGAGCAATTTCTTCTCCTGTTATGGATTGTTGTCTTTAAGTTGCTAAGTGGTGTCTGACTCTTTATGACCCCATGGACTGCAGCACTGCAGGCTCCTCTGTCCTCCACTGTCTCCAGGAATTTGCTTGAATTCATGTCCATTGAGATGTTATGGATAAATATACATTTTTCCAAATCGTGAAACAATCTTTCCCTGGCATCTACAGTCTATCCTAACTCTAATCCAGTTCCATTCCTTCCTTTCCCTGTCTGACTTTCTGTGGCACCCCCTCTTCCTCAGGCCCTAGCATCCCCTTAACCCTGAGGTCACCACCAACCCCTTCCATGCTTCCTAATGTTCCAAGCCAGTTCTTTGGCCACCTGATGCAAAGAACTGACTCACTGGAAAAGACCCTGATGCTGGGAAAGATTGAAAGCAGGAGGAGAAGGGGACATCAGAGGATGGGATGGTTGGATGGCATTACCAACTTGATGGACATGAGTTTGAGNATGCAAAGAACTGACTCACTGGAAAAGACCCTGATGCTGGGAAAGATTGAAAGCAGGAGGAGAAGGGGACATCAGAGGATGGGATGGTTGGATGGCATTACCAACTTGATGGACATGAGTTTGAGCAAGCTCTGGGAGCTGGTGATGGACAGGGAGGCCTGGAGTGTGGCAGCCCACGGGGTCACAAAAAGTCAGACACGACTGAGTGACTGAATTGAGTGACTTCTTGGCTGTCTTTTGACACTACTAACTCTGCTCCAGTCATTCAACCTCAAAACTGAAGCAGCTTAGGGTTTCTTTTTTTAAAAAATGAAGTTGTAATTTTAGGATAGTTTTAAATTGGCAGAGACTTCCTGGTGGTCCAGTGGTTAAGATCCCAGGCTCTCAATACAGGGTCAGGGATCGAGACCCCACATGCCACAGTGAAGATGGAAGATCACATGTGCTGTGACTAAGACCTGGTACAGCCAAGTAAGTAAAGAAATAAATCTGCAGGCAAGTTGTGAAGATAGTACCAAGGCGCTGCCTTACGTACATATGGTATCCAGTCTGTAACTCGCCACGTTATATTAGTAAGGGTACATTTGTCACATCTAATGAACCACTGTTGATGCATTATTATTAACGAAACTTCTTATTTACTCAAATGTTCTTAATTTGTACCTATTGTTCTTCTGCTCCAGGACCCATCTATGATGTCACATCATATTTAGTTATGATAGGGCTTCAGGTTTCTCTAACATTCCTCAGACTTTGTTTTCAATGATCTCGACAGTGTTGAGGAGTTCTGGTTAAGGACTCAATAGAATCTCCACTGAGATCTGCTTGAGGTTTGTTGCATATTTAGATTGGGGTGATGGATTTGGGGCCAGAAGACCACAGAGATAAATTGCCATCTCAACGGTACATACTACTGCCATGATCGATCACGGTTGGGGCTTCCCTTGATCACCTGGAAGAGGCCTTCTTTGTCAAGTTGCCTCTGCCCCAGTGTGAAGTTTTTCTTCCCCATCCCTCTTTCCACAGTGTACTTCTGGAAAGGCAGTCACTGCGCACAGCCCATACTTAAGAAGTGGGCGGCTATGTTCTTCCTGCTTCAGAGCAAAATATCCATAGAGATTATTTTGAATTCTTCTCAGCATCACTTTTGCCTAGTCTTTTGCCCTTGATCTCCATTCCAGACATTTTTCTCAATAAGTAACCAGTACAGGGGGATTCAGTTTAGATCTGGCTACTCCAAACCCTGACTCTTTTGATGGAAATAAAACAGACTGGTATCTTAGAGCTTCCTTCTTTCTTTCCCTTCTTCAACAAATTTGTGGTGTCTGCTATACATTAGGCTTTGCATTAGCTTTAGGAACAGGGCTAAGTCACAGGGATATGAGGGCTCAAAGCTTATTAACAGTGGCCTCTATTTAGCTAAGGAGTCAGAGAAGGCTTCTTGGAGGCCGTGACTTCTGAGTTAAGATCTGGTGGGGAGAAATATGTCCATGAAAGGGAGATGTAAGAGAAGAGAAAAGTCTATTTAGGTCTTCCACCCATTTTGTTTTTTTCATTTTTTGAGGACTCAAAGCCACGAATTAAGAGAAACATAAATCAAATCTACAACAAGGTATCATCTAACACCAGTCAGATAGGTCATCATCAAAAAATCTACAAACAATAAATCCTGGAGAGAATGTGGAGAAAAGAGAACCCTCCTACATTGTTGATGGAAATGTACAGAAAAATTGATGCAGCCACTATGGAGAACAGTATGGAGGGTCCTTAACAAAACTAAGAGTAGAATTACCACATGACCCAGCATATATCTGGAGAAAGCCATAATTCAAAAAGATACACACACCCCAGTGTTCACTGTAGCACTGTTTACAATAGCAGGCACCTGGAAGCAACCTAGATGCCCATCAACAGAGGAACGGATAAAGAGGATGTGGCACATATATACAATGGAATATTACTCAGTCAAAAAAGAACAAGGCTGTGGCATTTTCAGAGATGTGGATGGACCTAGAGACTGTCATACAGAATGAAGTCATTCAGGAAGAATAAAAAAGGAAGAGTAAAACTGCTTATATGCGGAATCTAGAAAAATGGAACAGATGACTGTATTCACAAAGCAGAAATAGACACAGAGATTCAGAGAATAAACTTATGGGGGAAGAGGAGATGCAATGAATTGGGAGATTGGAATTGACATATATACACCTCTTGTTTATAATAGATGACTAATGAAACCCTACGATATAACACAGGAAACTCTACCCAATCCTCTGTGGTGACCTAAATGGGAAGGAAACTAAAAAAGAAGGGATATATGTATACATATAACTGATTCACTTTGCTGTACAGCAGAAACTAATACAACATTGTAAAGGAACTATATTCCAATGAAAACAAATTTAAAAAGAGAGAGAGAGAAAGAAAGGAAAGAACATTCTGGTTGGAGGGACAGCATTAGCAAAAGCTCTGACAAGGGAGGGAGTGTGGGGGGAGGTTCTGCAGAACCACGAGCAAGGGAGATAGGGGGAAGGGGGCATCTGGGGAGCCAGGAAGGGCTGTCTCCTGAGAATCCACAAGCAACATGTGGTCACTCAGGGCAGGACTGTGCCTTGAATAGAGAGACGTTTGCAAACGATTATTAAGTGGGCCAAAGGCAGAAGGAATGGATGCAGGACAGCCAGTTAGGACGCCTTTACTGAGTCTTAAGAGGAGGTGATGGGAGCTTGGCCTAAGGCTGGGACAGTGTGGGGAGGGACAAAGCGGGATACACATACACCTGCCTCATGGAGTTTTGTGAGGTCATGAGTTAATAAACACAAAGCATTTAAGCGAGTGCCTGCCTTATACTAACTGCTAATAATAATACTGCTTATATGATCTTGAATAGACATCTAAATGGGAATCAGCTCCTTCACCAACAAAATGAAGAGGCTTGGGTATATCATTTCCAAATCTTCTTTAACCCTAAAGGGTTAATATTCTTAGCCATTATTCTTTGCTAGTTTAAGAGGTGTGTGCTGTTCTCAGGAGCTGACTCACTAAATGTTACCTTCACTTGGTTACCCTATCCCATTGCAGTACCATCAGAGCCTTTTCAGAGAATTGACAATGGGCAAAAGGTAAATATGTAACTGATTTTTCATTCCTAAACATTTCACATTCTGTAGAATTGGTCATGCATTTCTACCCATTATACCATCACACTATCTTGTTATTTCTGTCAGGTCTAGAAAGTATTTCAGGAGTAAATCTACCCCAGCAAACTTGAAACACTCAGAGATGCCACCAACACCTGTGGAAGCACAACTTAAATGTTAGATCTGATTCCTCAGGGTAGAGGGGGTCATTATAATCAGTGAATCAGTGAGGAATGGAAAGCCCTAAATGGCTCTGACATCTTGCTAGGATTTATTGTCAGTACAAAGAACACAAGTCCCTGTCTTCAAGGAGCTTACAGTTTATCTCAGGGGGAAAGATTAGACAATTATATGTTGTATAATCCATATACAACACAAGATTATAGACATTATGAATGGTTTCTCAATTCAGACTCTAGACAGTGGAAAGAATTCAGAGGAGAGGGAATGAAAGCCATATAATGATCAAAAAGAGTCAAGAACATTGAGATATATTATCACAGTGAAGTTTTTACTTCAAAAACTTTGGAAAATCTCAACCAAAAGGATAAAATGTAGTCTATGAACTCTTGTCAAAGCTTACATCCTTCACACAAACTAGAAAAAAGAATACATAAGCATTTCAGATTCTTCTACTAAACTGGGTAAATTTATCTGTAATGATAACTGCAAATACCCTATTTGTTATTAATTTAGAATCATCATTTACACAGCCTGAGAAACTTGTGATAGTCTTGAGAACCATGTGATATCCTCCTAAACCCACAATTATTTGTAAATAAAACTATCTTAATCAATTACGCACAAGGAGGAGGAATCTCACTACCTTTCAAATAAAATTACACTAAAACAAAGGCAGGAAATAGAAGTTTCTAAAGGTGAAAAACAAAACTAAAAATTCAGTTGTAAATGAGCTAACGTCACAAGTAAATTTAAGGTAATAAAACAGATGATTTTGCTGAAAATTTAACACTTCTCAACACAGCTATCTGCCCAGTGGTCAGGAAACCAGTAACATCTTGTCAGCAATGCACCAAGTACATCAATGACACAGATTCTAAAAACAACAAAAGCAAAACAACAAAAGCAGTGTAGGGCCCTAGCCATCGAATCACACGTTTTTCTCAACTGCCCTTTCCTGGCTCAGTTCTAACACTGAGGAATTCGCAACTAGCATGAAGAACACCAACTGGTGAGAAAAGCAGGGAAACAATGTTGATAATTTTGAAAGGCAAGCAAGAAATATTTCAAACAATGTGGGGACATTTAAGAAACATCTTNAGAAGACAAAACCTATCAAACAAAATAAGATAAAATAAATATTTCATTTAGTTGTTATCATCTCTTTTTATGATGATGAGAAGACATTATTATCATATTTTTTACTCTAACTCATAAAAAATGGTCAATCTTCCACATTTGTAATGGGCTAGAGCACACTAATCTTAGTCTGGCATAAAGCTCATACAAACCACTCAATATTTTCAATATAAATGTAATGACTTCTGATTTTAGGAAAAAATAACAATGCTC
Organism: Neotragus pygmaeus; assembly: GCA_006410875.1. NCBI lineage: Eukaryota > Metazoa > Chordata > Mammalia > Artiodactyla > Bovidae > Neotragus > Neotragus pygmaeus. The sequence goes on from SJYV01035481.1 coordinate 673,162, forward strand.
AAGAAAAACCCATCACTGGTTAACTCTAAACTCTCCCATTGGTCATTTCTGTAAGTATGTGCACTTGCAAAAAATAAAATAAACTTTCTGCATATTCATTATGAAGAAGATGGATGATAATCAGTAGGAGAGACAGCAAATTTCTTCTTGAGGATTAGGCTCCAATTGGTTGCATTTCAACATCAACCTGGCAATTTTACTATTAAGTCAGCAGAAGTGAGTCCTCGTACGGTATGCCACTTACTCCCGGAGAACATCAGGCAAAGGGAAGAGAACACGCTAGAATAAATTGTGCATTATTTCTGGCATTAGTTAAAGGAACAGAGCATTATAAGGAAAAAAAATACAGTACCATTGATTTTTACAGGTGTTTAATACAGATAAGCTGAAAAAAGGGTTTCCATTTTAAGCCCAGTGATGGCTAAAGATGCATTCAAATATGTTCAAAAGCAATCTAAAGTCTTCTAAAATGGTGTTTAAGCTATTCGAGCAAAACGTAAATAGTTTTTGTCGTAGTACTGAGGAAGGTAGAACAAAAAACAGATTCCAAGGAGCTGACTCTGGCACACTGCTGGCCACCGTAAAATCAGGGGGTCATTAAAACAGACGTAATACTGTTTATCCATTACATGATCACAGGTTATTTGGTGAAAACAGTCACAGACTGTCCTTAGAAAGGTAGGCGGCATAATTACCCTGGAAGTCTCCGAGGTTCACTCTCAAGAGAAGAGACTGAAAGAAACAAATCAAACTGATGACTCATGTGTGTTTAAGAGAGTCACTATAGAAAGAAACTAAATCCAGATGCTTTATCATACCTACCTATGTTTTAGCACATTTCTTTAAAGTTCATTTACAAAGAATGAGAACATATTTGACATACTGAAGTGCTCTGCAGAAACCAAATTATAAAGAAAAGTTGATGTTGGCAGAATTCCTGAACGGATAATGTTTGTTTCACTTATTTGAGGGGGCAGGCATTGGCCTCCAATTTCTGCAGAGCTGTTTGTTCACACAGCAGACCACAGAACAAATAAAGCAAAAGCGATAGCTGCCCATGTCTGACCATGTAACTAGAGCGTTTGCTATGAAACAGGGAGAGAGATGTTTGCTTCAGGCATTTTTCACTATGTATTATGATTTGTCTTCTCATTAGCAATCAGCTTTTCTTTCTTAGAAATACATATCGATAATTCTGGTTCAAATAGAAGTCCAATTCCGTAAGTTTGGATCCCTTGAACATTTTTAAAAATTTTGCTCCTCTAGTATTCCTGCCTGGAGAATCCTAGGGACAGAGAAGCCTAGTGGGCTGCCGTCTATGGGGTCACACTGAGTCGAAAACGACTGAAGTGACTTAGCAGTAGCAGCTTCCATGACATTGGCTAGATATCCTCTTTTCTAACTCTTTTGATCATATCCTAACTGAAGGCAGGGTCGGAGCTCTTGTGAACAAAGAAGGAGGACATGGTTAGCCAACGTCTCTCTGGTCAATTGACAAACACAAATTTAGTGCCTCTTTCCCATGCATCTAGCACTGAGGACAGGGCTGATATAAATGAGGACAGAAGGGACTCAGTAGACAAAAATATCCCTCTCACAGCAGGTATTAGAATAATTACAATACGTCATGTTAACTAGGATGAAAGAGCGCTGTACAGCTGAACAGTTAAGCTGAACATTGTGAAGTATGAGCTTCAGGGGAAGCCAAGTGAACTTGGAGAGGTTTATTGTAGTGATGCCCAGTCACTAACACGTCCCGTGAGCTGCGACAGCTGACTCATGTTCTGGAGATGCTAAAGTGGAAATCCCAGGACTCAGAAGCTGCTATTTGTTAAACACATGATATGATCAGCTGCAAGTCAGAGCACCTAGACAAGTGATCTTGACAAGCCTGGTTAGTGATACTTGGGGACACACACTGGCTCAGCGGTGATCACGTCTCAGAGTTTCCACAGGAAAAATGTCATGAGACTCCTTTATGTCACCGGTGCTGAGGGACATGTAAGCACAGCCTTAGTAATATCATGAACTCGGTAATATTTTGGAATCTAGTTATACCTGCAATATTATAAAACTTTTGCTAAAATGGATGTGGGAACACGACAACTCAGAGGACCCTGGAATTTATATTATGCGATGTTACACTAGGGCTTCCCCGGTGGCTCAGAAAGTAAAGAGTCTGCCTGCAATGCAAGAGGCTTGGGTTCCATCCCTTGGTCAGGAAGATCCCCTGGAGAAGGGAATGGCAACCCTCTCTAGTATTCTTGCCCGGAAAATTCCATGGACAGAGGAGCCTGGTGGGCTACAGTCAGTGGGATTGCAAAGAGCTGGACACCCTGAGCAACTAACATTAACACTAAAGTAATACTATCAATTTTAATTCTACACATATGGGGCAGCAGGAACATGAGTCTCTTTTTTTCTCCTTACAAAAACAAATTTTTATTCAACATTTACAACGTTGTGTTAGTTTCAGGCATACAGAAAAGTGATTGTAATACATAAATATCTATCTCTACATAGCTTTCTATATATCTATTTTTTCAAACTCTTTCCCATTGTAGATTATAACAACCTAAATGGGAAAAGAATTTGAAAAAGAATATATATATATATATATATATATATCTGTGTGCGAGTACATGTGTGCTAAGTTGCTTCAGTCGTGTCCAACTCTTTGTGACCCCATGGACGGTATAGTCCAGGGGAATTCTCCAGGCCAGAATACTGAAGTGGGTGGCCTTTCCCTTCTCTAGCAGATCTTCCCAACCCATATATCAAACCAGGGTCTCCAGCATTGCAGGAGGATTCTCTACCAACTGAGCTATGAGGGAAGTATATATATATATATATATAGCAATATATATATTGCTGTGTACATATATATGCATGTGTGTGTGTGTATATATAAAACAATCATTTTGCTGTATACTTGAAACTAACATAACATTGTTAATCAACTATACAGCAATATAAAATAAAANTATATATATATATATATAGCAATATATATATTGCTGTGTACATATATATGCATGTGTGTGTGTGTGTATATAAAACAATCATTTTGCTGTATACTTGAAACTAACATAACATTGTTAATCAACTATACAGCAATATAAAATAAAATTAAAACAAAGAAATCACTTAAGTGGTAAGAAAAATAAATAAATAAATGTCATCCAATTTTAACTCACAAAATAAATAATAATTAAAAACCAAAAGAAGACATTGAATATTACTTTGAAACCAGAAAATCAAGGTCAAAATCTTCGCTTGACCAACATTAAGCAACACTTGATAGATCATTTAAGTTCCCAGGCACCTTGTCTGGGGAATCAGGAAGGGGAATGGGGAATCAGGAAGGGTTGCGCCTCTCAGAGATGTCATAGTGAAGCTCACATAGGTGTATATGCACGAAACTGCCCATCGATGCTGAAGCACTCTACATAAATCGTTGTTATTGCTATTCACCTGGGTTTATATCAGGACATCCTGCTTGCACAGGATGAAAATCACTCATTGAACATGCTCACTCCCTGGGGAGAGGATTCTTCCCACTCTTGTGAATTTGAGGAATAATGTCTGAGTTGCATTAACTGGTGTTTATTAATGTATTATGAACCTCTGCTGTGGCATCTGATTCACAATAAAAAGATTAAGTAGACTAATTTGTCATTTATTTTCCAATGCCTGCTTTCCTGCCCGAAGCACCACTAATATCCCAGGAGCTCATCAACCCAATTATTTCCCATTTTGCATTACTTGCTGAAAATAGTGCTAATGTGCCCAAAAGCCTTTGCTTCTTGGTGTTGGGAAAAGAAAAAAAAAAAAATCCAAAATCTAAAGAAAACCACTCTTTAAAAAAAAAAAAAAAAAAGCTCCTGCTTTAGCCATCTCAGTACTGTTGTCATTGGGGGAACAGTAACACCCCAGAACCACTGGGCTATAGCCAGTAATCAAACTAAGTTAGCAGCCTTATTGCGCTGTGGACGCGAGCCACGGCCCTGTGCTTATTGAGTATTTATTTTTGGGTGGAAGGGAATTCCATCTGTAGAATGAAATTCATAAGCTAGAGGGAGCTGAATTATACTCTGCCTATACATTAATACACGAGTCATTTTGTTTGCTTGCTGGGGGAATTGGATGTCAAAAGCGCTCAAATAACTGGTGAAATCAACTTTTTTTTCCTTCTCAAAATGTTCATAATCAGTTATTTAGACAACTTCAAATATTAATTTGCAAAACTAATTTGTGAATGCAGACACAACTCGTTATTAATAGAAGCACAAAGATTTCTTGTCTATTTTTTTAATCCAGCGTTATAAATGGTTTTTAACCTTAACATTAATAGTTCTGGCTACTTTCTTCAGTCTGTTTCTCTTTGAAACGTGCTTTTTGCTTTATCCCAGGAGTTTCTGTATTGCTTAAGGCAAAATACTCCAGCGTACATTCACAGCTATGAACTGTAAACATTTTTCTACCTTATTCTGCCCAAGGCTCAGAGCCAGTTTAAAATGTCTGTGGATAGCTTCAGAAACCTACAAGACTCCACAGAGTCATGAAAAATGATTATTTTTTAAAAACTTGCCAATTTTCCCAGCAATGTAAAATTTATATTTTTAAAACCCAATCATTTTAGCTGTGGGGAAGACACTGACTAAAAACATACTGTTTTTTTTTCTTTCAAATATGATCAGCTTCAAGGATGAGATGCTGTAGATTAAATTAATCTCTATGAGGTTATTTCTTCCCATTATTTTCTTAAATCCTTCCCTCACTTTAATCAAGAACAGGAATGTTATAGGCTAGATATAGGGAAGAAACATAGATTAGTGGTTAGTATAATAGCCAGAAAGCCAGGAAATGTGAATTCTATTCCTGGCCAAGTGGTCTTAGGGGAGCTCATGATTTACAGCCTCAGTTTCTCCATCTATAAACAGAAAGTGTTGCCCTTTACCACAAAGGAGGGCTAAGCACTTTAAAAGGATTATTTTCTTTTATCCTTCATGTAGATAATATCATTATCCTAACTTGACAGAATAGGTAACTGAGGTGAGCAGGTGTCCTAAGTCACTTTAGTCATATCTGACTCTTTGCAACCCCATGGATTGTAGCCCACCAGACTCCTCTGTCCATGGGATCCTCCATGCAAGAATACTGGAATGGGTTGCCATGCCCTCCTCCAGGGGATCTTTCTGACCCAGGGATCGAATCCGTGTCTCTTACGTCTCCTGCATTGGTAGGCGGGTCCTTTACCACTAGGGCAACCTGGGAAGCAACTGAGGCACAGAGACGTTAAGGAACTGGCCCCAGGTCACACAGCTGGGTGCCAACTGCAAAGGCTGAGCTCTAACCCTTAGGCCACAGCATTCTATATCCTTGGCCTTGAGGAACGGAATAGATCGTGGATCCAGCCCAGAAAACTGTCAGAATAGGGGCCCAGATTGTCCCTGTCCTCTTGGGCCTCTGTGGATATTCTCCTAAGCTCACATTCTCTGGCCCACTCCTGCCACCTGCCTTGCGGGGAGGACCACCCGGACTCAGGCCTCCCTGGCAGTGTTGCTCCTGGCAGCTCCCACACACGGCAGTTGCCACGCCGCAGAGCTTCATCTGCCAGCTGAACCCGAGCGAGACCTCTGGGCACGGTCAAGTGCAGCTGGTGGAGGGAGGCTCAGATTTCCGATGAACGGAACACAATGGAGCAGCACCGCCACATGACCATTACGAAAGCACACGCTGGCTGCTCGCTTTTCGCACAGAAGTGCATGAACCATTTAAAACTTCTCCCCACCTCACCACTCCCCCAGCCCCAGCTGCCCCCTCTCCAGCTCTTCCATGCCTTCCTACGGGTAAAGTTCAGCCAGAGGACTATTGGCCAGATGTTATCTGGTGTCACTAGCTTCTTTGCAAAACGAGGACCAAACACAGTGCAGAAACTGGCTTTCACTGCACTGTTGCTGACAGCTTCGATCCCAAGTGGCGCCCTTGCAGAGCAGCCAGGGGCACCACTGAGCCTCCTCTCTTTGAACCTGGCACTGGTGGGAACGGCCAACTTCACCTTGACTTCCACAGAGGCTAATGGAATGCCCCTTTCACTACTAGAAGTCATTGTCCATATCAGAGCAAACTTGCCAGAAACAGAGCAGAGGTTTTAAAGGTCTCACCACATCGTATCTTCAGGCTGCTATACGAAACATGGTTTTAAAATATCCCCTGTTAGTGGGTGCACGACTGAAGTGACTTAGCAGCAGCAGCAGCAGGGGGTGTCCATTCGGAACTGTGGTCATTTAAATGTATCGTAATTGTGAATTCAAAAGAAGCTGTTGATCTTCATATTTCATGCCTCTGATGAAGCAGGGAATAGTAAAATGATGCTTTTGTATTTAAGCCAAAAATAAGGATTACAGTAAAAGAACCACACTTATGGAAATGTCCTAGTGTTTTAATGTGTCTGGAATAAGGTTGCAAATACCTAACTTCTCTGAAATTCAAGGGTTTTTACATGCCATTGCTAGATTAATATTTGCACATTTAAAAGAACTAAACCGGCTAAAGAGAAGTCTGGTATTCAGTAAAATCTAACTGGAGGGAACAGAAAAAAAAAAAAAAAAAAGGAATCACACATACCACTTTTAAGATATTTGAAAAGCTTCTCCTTATAAAGAGGTCTTTGAAAGACAGCAAACACTGAAGATTTGCCAACGAAGAAAGAAAATCTTTCCAAATAAGTCATTTAAACAATGTGGAGCTTATATCAAGGCTTCCTTGTCTTATTCGTGGTTCAGAGAAAACATTTTGTGATCTTTTTATATTCAGTCATCTCTTCACAAAACGTTGCTTTCTTTGGTTCAAAAAATCAAAACTAAGCTTAAACAATTTTGCAGTAAAGCATCACATAGTGCACGCTGTTAATATTAAGGAAAATAAACAAACAAACAAAAAAAACCCAGAAGCTTAGTGAGTCAATACAGAATAGACTTTTTTACAAGAGGAAATACTTTGGGAAAACATGCACATATCAAATAATGTCTGGAAGTTGTGAAATACTTTGGGAAACAAACTTTTCTTCCTATATATATTGAAAAAGAACAGCTACAAGATGCAAATGAACTACTGAACTCAATTCTTGGTCTTTAAAATGTATTTCAATAGAATAGCCAATGTACCATCTCAGTATGAAAAAATGATGTACCGTAATAGCATTCTGAAAAATGAATTAAAAACACATTGTCATCAACTCCAGCAAAAATAATAAAGGTAGAAAAGATTAAGAGGCAAGCATATCTTTCAGAATTGTAAAATGGGTTTATAGGTCTTCTAATAACAACTTTTACTCAAACCTTACATAAATAGGCTTAGATGATACAAATATTATGTGGGNTGAAAAATGAATTAAAAACACATTGTCATCAACTCCAGCAAAAATAATAAAGGTAGAAAAGATTAAGAGGCAAGCATATCTTTCAGAATTGTAAAATGGGTTTATAGGTCTTCTAATAACAACTTTTACTCAAACCTTACATAAATAGGCTTAGATGATACAAATATTATGTGGGCTGTGTGGACACTCCCAGCTTCCTAATCATGTTTAGGGATTACTTGATAGAACAGAGACATTTCATTCCTATTGGGCTGAGGGATTACTGCAAAGAAACATCTAATATTCCATTTTTTAATTTCATGCATTTTTTATTTACCTTTAATGATGCTGTATATATTCATCATCCTGAAATATTAAAACAGTATGAAAAAAGTAATAAATTGGTGGAAAATTTAGGGAACAGGAATGCAACAGCACGCAAATCATACACTATCAAGTGCTTGATACACATTTAAAATTACTGCCGACTACGGCAAAGCCAAATTCCTAGCAGATTTCTAAAGCACAAAGTCACAATAAGAAGATCAGCAGAACAGACTGAAATAATAGAATATTCATCCCTCTAATCCATATGCAATTCTTTAGGGCTTTTTTTTTTTTTAACAATGCATATGAGGTCTGACTGTATTAAGGATTTAAATAAGTTGTCTCTCTCCTTCCTGCTCCTCTCTGTTTTTATATAAAAAAGTAAATATAGTTATCATTTCTGCATTGCTGCACCATGGAAGACAAGGTTAGCACATTTCCTCACATCTCAAATGAAAAAACAGCATCTTTAAACAACAAAAGTGTGAAAAGAAATACAATGTATTCACTCCACCAAAACCTCCTGAACCAGATTTTTGGAAAGAAGGAAAGTTGACATCACTCATAGGGGAAATGAAGTGATGTTCTCTGGTCACTTCATTACCAATTAATGAATTGATATAATATTGCATTTAAATATCGACCAGGAAAGCAAAAAGCTGGCATTTTATCTCTCCTTTATTCACCTTCCCCTGCAGACAGATGAGACTGTCTGTTGGGTATTAAGAAACATTGCAATGAAGAATAGAAAATGACAGAGAAAGAAGCCAGCATCACCGAGTTTGGGATGAACTTTTCCGCGAGAGAGCTTGGAAGTCTGGGAAAGTGGAAGCACACGCTGGCCATCAGATGACCAGCCGTCAGTTCAACTGTCAGGCGCCTGGTGGTTGCATCGTCATCCTTGCAGCCCATGTTCTCATTGCCCTGTGTTAACAGAAACTGTCTTCCAGCAAGAAAGTGTTTTTAAATTACCTTCTTTAGGTTTCTTTGTATATACTGTTTTCTTTAAGAAGAATTTATTGCCTTGTGCCTGCGTGCCTGCTTAGTCGCTCGGTCCTCTCCTACTCTTTGTGACCCCTGGATTGTAGCCTGCCAGGTTCCTGTATCCATGTGGTTTCTCAGGCAAGAATACTAGAGTGGGTTGCCATTTCCTTCTCCTAGGGATCTTCTTGATCCAACCCATGTATCCTGTGTCTCTTGCACTGCAGGTGGATTCTTTACCCACTGAGCCACTGAAGAAATACTGCCTTGTAACAAGGAGGAAAATCAGTGTAACAGAAACTACCGAATATGCTATGTATTTTTAAAAATCTCATACATCTCTCAAACCAGTCAATCCTAATGGAAATCAACCCTGAATATTCCTTGGAAGGATTGATGCTGAAACTGAAGCTCTAATACTTTGGTCACCTGATACAAAAAGTTGACTCATTGGGAGAGACTCTGTGCTGGGAAAGACTGAGAACAAGAGGAGAAGGGGGTGATAGAGGATGAGATGATTGGATGGCATCACCGACTCAATGGACTTGAGTATGAGCAAGCTCCAGGAGACAGGGAAGGACAGGGAAGCCTGGTGTGCTACAGCCCATGGGGTGGAAAAGAGTCGGACACACCTTAGCAGCTGAACAACCACAACATCTCTCATTCTAACATCTCTCCTTCTTTATGAGGCTTTCTTGCATTCACCTAACACTCTTGGTCTGTCCTTCGAGCTAATGTTGCTAGCGAATGTCTTATGGCCTAAAGCACATTCTGTCTTGTGGTATGGTCCTCTGCCTCCTAAGCATGCCTTTTGAAGGATTAAGTCCTTTCAGGGCAAAGGCTGGGTCTTCTTCCCCATTATCTTCTCTCTTATAGTGCTGATCATAGCTCATTGTGCCTAGTGGGTATTTAGTAATTTCTCATTGCTACTGACTGAACTAAAATTAGTTTTATTAATTGTCTTCATTTGTGTGATACTCTGTTTTTCAGCTCACTACTCCAATTAGACAATCCTACCAGTTGTCAATGAGATTAGTTACCATGAATGACACTAAACACAGAGTAAGAACACCTTTCAGAAAATGAATTGGAGAGAATCTGCATGTCCTACCATCTCAGCAATGCCCCTAACAGAAAAGAGGGTGTGCAGCTCTGTAGAATGAGGAAAGCATTTACAGAAAGTGGAGTAAGCAATAGAAAAATGTATAGGAAATGAAGAGGGTATATGGCAGAGAGAAGAAGAGTTCTTTGCCCTACTTAGAGAAAAACAGGGACTTCTTCAGGGAAAGACAGATTACTACACCCAAACTTAATACACATTAAAGCAAAGCTTGCTAAAGATTTCAGTGGGCAGGGCAGCCTTAAGGAAGTTCCCACATTCCAGACCACAGCTCACAGAATCCTTTGCTAAGACCTCTTTGCATTTGCCTGGCTGTGATATGTCTCCATTCCTCTCCAGCCCTCACAATGCATTCCAGAGTCAAGGAAAGCTGAGAATCCATCCAATTTTAATCCAATTCCTTCTTGAAGATTTTAAGCTTAGTCCTTCATTCCGTTTTAAAGACATTAAGACACCTGAGAGTGAAAGACCAGGAAGCCTGGCGTGATGCAGTCCAAGGGGTCTCAAAGAGCTGGACACGACTTAGAGGCTGAACAAGAACAAGACACTTGAGGGGAGAAAAATATTCAAAATGTGGCACGATGAATGGCAAGAGGAAAAGAGGGGAGAACAACTTATTAGAACTGATATAAACTGTAGGAAAAATCAAACCTCATGTTTTTGTATACCCCTCTCTGTCTTATGTCAGAACGAACTGCCTTCAGCCCTAATTATGACAGGATGATCCTATCTACGACATGATATCATCTTTTCAGCTCAAGTTCTCACATCACTAAGCCTCTCAACTCCAGGCAATCATTCAAGAATTCAGAAGTGTTCTCAAGTTCTTATGTGAACCAAGATGTGTCAACTCCGAGCAGGTGGTTCAGCTGCTCTGAGATTCTTCGCTGAGTACATCCAGCATGCGGCTTAAGCCTCTTACAAACAATGCGTGCACTGCTTGCAATTAGCCACCCAGATCTGCTGGGGTCAATAAACTCCCTGATATTTATAACTGATGACAACAGGTCAAGGTGTCACATATGATGCGGCAGAGAAAGTGGTAAGATGGCTACTTTTAAATTCTACACCAAGTGCCAACTCCATTCACAAAAGCTTCTCTTCCTACAGAAGGACTCCTCCCCTTACCTACCCAGGCCTCTCTTTCTGGTTTCATGAACTTTGATTTCCCTGGCTTCATGGGTTGCTAATATTTGATCAGTTCTTCTTTTCTTGGAAAATATTTCTAAAACACAAATAAACTACGTTACGAACTTTCTAGAGAGCCTGACTTGATTTTACAGATTCTGTTTTACATGTGTTAATTCTTATAGAAGTCTGAAATAACAGGGATGTCTCAAGGTTAAGCCAACTGTCATAGACACTTAGAAGGCAGAGCCATTGATAACAATCGCAGTCATCACTCTTACCTTGTCTGCTCCCTCCTTCCAGGACAGATGTGAGCTTACTTAAATGAGTAAATACAGATTTCCCTGCTTCCAGCCCATACTGTCTTTTCTGGAAGTCGCTATTTAGTAGGAGTTTCAGTTTGCTAGAAAATACTCTGGGTTTTACCCATTCAACTAAACCATTTAAAACTGTTGGGGTCTTGTGGGGTTAATGATGGTCATATCATCCATATCATTTCCATATCATTCAACCTAATTTGTTTCCTTATCTGAGTCCCACAATGATATTTTGCAGCAGATATTATGATTTCCATTTCACTATTATCATGTAATGTCACGTGACTGTTGCTGCTGCTAAGTCAACTCAGTCGTGTCTGACTCTGTGTGACCCCAGAGATGGCAGCCCACCAGGCTCCCCTGAACCTGGGATTCTCCAGGCAAGAACACTGGAGTGGGTTGCCATTTCCTTCTCCAAGACATGAAAGTGAAAAGTGAAAGTGAAGTCGCTGTCAGACACGACTCTTGGCGACTCCATGGACTGCAGCCTACCAGGCTCCTCCATTCACGGGATTTTCCAGGCAAGAACACTGGAGTGGGTTGCCATTTCCTTCTCCAATGCATGAAAGTGAAAAGTGAAAGTGAAAACGCTCAGTCATGTCCAATGCTTAGCGACCCCATGGACAGCTACTTGCTTACAAAAGCTGGGCTTTAAAACTGGGTTTGCATGGACTCAGAGCTCAGGCCTCCAACCTCCTAGTGGAGTTACAATCTCTTCCACCTGGTCTCCCTGGTGGCTCAGACGGTAAAGAATCCAACTGCCATGCAGGAGACCCTGGTTGAATCCCTGGGTCAGGAAGCTCTTCTGGAGAAGGGAATAGCTGCCCACTCCAATATTCTTACCCAGAGAATTCCATGAACAGAGGAGCCTGGTGAGCTACAGTCCATGGGGTCATAAAGAGTCAGATACGACTGAGTGACTAACACTTTCACTTTCCATCTGGCTGAGCAGGATGGGAATTAGAACTCTGGCCTAATCACACCCTTACCTTTAAGAATTGCTGGCATGATAAATCTCAGGATCTCAAAATCAGACCATCTCACTCTTTCGATCAAGAAGGATATGTATATTTTAGAATTATTTGACAATGACATTAGTTGATACTGAATTTCAACTCAGATGTAGGTATATCCTGTGCCCAGGTTAAGGTATATACTGTAACCTTAAAAGTCACTGATCTACAGACTGGTGGTTGCCAGAGGTAGTGAGTGGGCAAAATTGATGGAAAGGATGTGTTAGTCACTCAGTCGTGTCCAGCTCTTTGTGACTCCATGGACTATAGCGCCCACAGGCTCCTCTGTCCCTGAAATTCATCAGGTAAGAATACTGGAGTGGGTAACCGTTCCCTTCTCCAGGAGATCTTCTTGACCCAGGGATTGAACCCAGGTCTCCTGCATTGCAGTCAAAATTCTTTACCATCTGAGGCACCAGGGAAGCTGGGAGAAAATTGGTGAAGGAGAACAAAAGGCACACATTTCTAGTTATACAATAAATACATCATGGGGATATAATATATAGCATGATGACTAGACTTTATATACTGTCTGGCATACGTGAAAATTGCTAAGAGAGTAAAACTTAAAAGTTATCACAAGAAAAAAATTTTAACTATCTGTGGTGGTGATAGATGTTAACTAAGAAAATAAGTCACTGTCGGAAAATGGAGTTTTGATATTTTCTGAAAGTCTGAATTGATGAAAAATTATATAAAATAAAACACTTAGAGGAAACCAACTTTTTAACAAACCCAACTAAAATCATCTCGAGGGTAAAAAGGATGACCAACAACAAATGAAAATATATCTCTTAGAAATAAATAATGGTTTAAAGGTTGCAACTACACTTAGAAACTGCTAAGTCACTTCAGTCATATCCGACTCTGTGCAACCCCATAGATGGCAGCCCACCAGGCTCCCCTGTCCCTGGGATTCTCCAGGCAAGAACACTGGAGTGGGTTGCCATTTCCTTAAAAGCACTTGCAAATTGATAAATTTTTAAAAAGGGAGTTATTAGACGATGTGGGGTGGGAGGTGGGAGGGGGATTCAGGTTTGGGAGCTCGTATACACCTGTGGTGGATT
>SJYV01035481.1:694605-820651 GCA_006410875.1 Neotragus pygmaeus
GGCAGGAGGAAAAGGGGACAACAGAGGATGAGATGGCTGGATGGCATCACGGACTCTATGGACGTGAGTGTGAGTGAACTCCGGGAGCTGGTGATGGAAGGGAGGCCTGGCGTGCTGAGATTCATGAGGTCACAAAGAGTCGGACACGACTGAGCGACTGAACTAAACAGAGCATCACAGTTTGGTCTGTTGTTGTTTAGCTGCTGAGTCACATCTGACTCTTTTGGGTCCCCATGGAGTGGGCTGCCATTTCTTTCTCCGGGGGAATCTTCCCAACCCTGGAATCAAAACCATGTCTCCTGTATTGGCAGATAGATTCTTTACCACTGAGCCACCTGGGAAGCCATAGCTTAGCCTAGCCTACCTTAAATGTACTTACATTAGCCTACAGCTGGGCAAAATAATCTAACACAGATTATTTCACAATACAATTTCGAATAGCTCATGCAATTTACTGAAAACTGTGCAGAAAGTAGAATGGGGTCCGGGTCCAGAATGGATATCACTTGTTTACCTGTGTGGTCGCGTGGCCAACTAGGGGCTGTAAAGCACAGTGTGGGCAGAGAGCACCGCCCACACATCGCTACCACACATTTGACTTTTTTGAAAAAGTCAAAAAAGTTGAAGCACAGTTTCTACTGAATGCACGTCATTTGATGCCATGGTCAAGTTGAGAAACCATAAGTCAAACCACTGTAGGCTGGAGACTATGTGAATTCATTCCATGCCCTCTGGATTCCCGTCTAGCATCCGAGAGGAACTGAGAAAAGCTCTGATAAAACCCCAGCTCTGCTCCTCACTACCTTCATGACCCGGAATAATATAACTTCTCAATTTCCTCACCCATGAAACAGGAATAATTATACCTATTTTCTTGCTTTGAGATGATGTTTCTTTTTTTTAATATAAATTTATTTTAATTGGAGGTTAATTACAATATTGTATTGGTTTTGCCATACATCAACATGAGATGATGTTTCTTAAAATTCTCTAGGCTTTCATACTTTTTCTTCCTTCTTGATAAATATAGAACTTATTTCATATGTTATTTGACACTTGACTTNTTGCAAAGAGTCAGACATGACTGAGTGACTTTCACTTTCACTGCAGCTCAAGAGAACCCTGATTCATGGTTCGGTTAAGACATGGCTTACAAGGGAAGTCGGGCACAGCTACCCATCCATTCTGTGCTAGCAAGGTGCTCACTGCCCAGGGACCCCATTAGGAAAAAGGGCCACATGAACGTCTGAACTGAAAGCCGTCACAAAGAGACACCAGGGCAGCTACGACTGAGATGCTATCAATATCTGTCCTCAGAGCATCAGGGGCCAGCAAAGTCCTCTGCCACAAACTCTACTTCTCTCTCCAACCCACAGTATCTTTAAAGCAGGAGGCAGATGGACTTCCTGCCTGGAGATAAGGCGTCAACCCAACTGTCACCCAGGACTCCAGTTGAATGGCATGTGATGCGCTTACAAAATAGCCCAGCTAGAGAGACCAACCTGGCCATTTTGCCAGTTGTAAATGGGTTATTCACGGGAAGACTTGCATCTTCATCTATCCATTGACAAGAAAGCACTATTAATCCGAGAAGCAAAAGTTCTATGGACTTGACAGTGTATATATCCAGAAAACTTGGAAGCGTAAACCCTGGCTTTAGAGTGCTTTATTGCCTCCTGGGCCAGATGTTAGCTAGCATATACACATGGGGGGATATTCTTCTTTGACCTGGTGGAATGTCATAAAATGTCATGAACTAAACTGGAATCCAGGGTTTATAGCTGTGAAATATGCATTATCAAAAGCCATGCTCATGAACAAACACTAAGAATGATTCATCCTTCTTTCTTTTTGCCTGGAAGGAAATAAAATTACCTGGTCCTCAATTCATGATGACCATGCAGTCAAACAGACCATCTTAGTTACTTCACAGCTTAGACAAGGATGCAAAACAAACAGATGAGAAGAAAGAAATTCTTTTCCTTTTTTAAAAAATGGTGTTTCCATGCATCTTTTCAACACTGTTCTAACAAAAGGACCTATTAAGACATACAGCTGTGTTTTGTTCTTTTGTCCTGTTTTTCCTGAGTTACAGGAAATTTTTTTTTCAACAATAACGTAAAAAGCAGGGAGTTTCGAAATTGTGGTTTTATTAACGAATGGAAGATCGCCTTTCTCAACAGGGCTTTACAAAATATTCCATCAGCAGAAGTGTGAGGCAGGTCGGAGAGACCAACTTTTCCAAGGTATTAAATTAAAAGATGTTGAATTAAGTTAAATGCCCCACATTGAATTGACATTTCCCCCTTTTTAAATGCAAGCTAAGATTGATGAAAAATACCACTTATCTACATTAAGGGTCAAAATCTCTAGCAAAAGGAGCTTCTGGTTCAACATGTCAGAGCAGAGTCAGTCTTCCATAATCCAGGGACCAGGACGCGGATCACATTCTGATGATCCAATTAATGGTCGGATACTTTGCAATCATCTAGCAAGCAAGGCCCCTAACAGATTGTGGGGCTGTAACATCAATTTCTTAAGTGCATTTAAAGGATTACAAATGTTAGTCCTGGCTTGAGATTGAAACACCTATTGAGGTGCTCTGAACCACATTACTGTAATTGGGTACCTTGAATTAATGCCATTTCTTCTGATGGGTGAGTTGAATACATTGGAATTAAGAGTTCTTTCAGCGGTATGTCACTTTCCCATTCTTTCTTCCTTTTTTTTGTTTCCTTGGAACATAAATCCGAATTGAAATAACTCTTTTTTAATCCAGATAGCTTTAATTACAGCCCTCAGGAATCCAAGTATTGTCCTAATTTTACCTCATGCACTGTTTGGGTGCTTTCTCCCTTGGCTTGTTATCTTAATAGGCAGCGCTTAGGAGATGAAAATACAATTCTTTTCTTAACAAGCGAATGAGGGGAGGCGAAAAGGGAGTGAAAGAATCCTTCCTCTTCTCTTTCCTTCCAGCCAGATGAACATCTTTAAGAACACAGAGGATAGTACTGAAGAGCAGTTTGGGGGTTTGTTTTTTTTTTGCATTTTGTCATGTTTCCTTCCTAACTGTACAAACACATTCTTCCCCCCTCTACTCGAACCCCCCAACCCATCAGGAGATGATATGGCTGGAATGAATCTCACAAGTCATTTCAGTCTAGGTTGCTTTGTCAGCAGAGGAGTTTTCATTATTCTTCAGCATTGGATCTTTCTCTCTAAGCTGGGCGTGTTAAGGTCTACAACTATAGTATGTGATGAAGTGGTACATAGCAGCCCTAAGTGAACTGGTTCTTCATTCGTAGCCTTTTATCAAACTGTGAGGCTGAAGGGTCCACATGCAGACACTGGGCATCTGGATGGCAGGAGACACGCTCTGCCCACTAAAGCTCCAGAAGACAGCAAGATGTTTGGGGAGTGAAAGGATGACAACTCCCTTCTTGCCTCCTTCTTTAGCTCTTGCATGTGTGTGCATGCGTCACTTCAGTTGTGTCTGACTCTGTGTGACCCTATGGGCTGTAGCCTTCCAGCTTCCTCTGTCCATGGGATTCTCCAGGCATGAATTCTGGAGTGGGCTGCCATGCCCTTAAGGCTCCAGGGCATTTTCCCAACCCAGGGAGCGAACCTGCATCTCTTAGTCTCCTGTACTGGCAAGCTTGTTCTTTACCACAAGCGCCATCTGTAGCTTTTGCTGCTGCTGCTGCTAAGTCGCTTCAGTCGTGTCCGACTCTGTGCGACCCCATAGACGGCAGCCCAGCAGGCTCCCCTGTCCCTGGAATTCTCCAGGCAAGAACAGTGGAGTGGGTTGCCATTTCCTTCTCCAATGTATGAAAGTGAAAAGTGAAAGGGAAGTTGCTCAGTAATGTCCGACTCCTAGTGACCCCATGGACTGCAGCCCACCATCCATGGGATTTTCCAGGCAAGAGTACTGGAGTGGGGTGCCATTGCCTTCTCTGATCGATAGCTCTTAGATATTTTTAAACATCATAAATAAATGCTGTTCCAAAGTGTCGAAATAGGAGACAGCATTTCTCAACCTCAGCACCACTGAGATTTGGGGCCAGGTCATTTTGTGCATTGTGGAAGGTTTAGCAGCACCCTCCGCCTCTACCCAATAGATACCAGCAAAAATGTCTCCAGAAATTGCCAAATGCCCCCTGGGAGGCAAAATCACCCCAACTGGGAAACACTGGATGAGAGGGACCTAGCAACCAGAAGCATACCCTGCACTTGGTCATCTCCTTTGCCAAATATGGGCCTCCTTGGTGGCTCAGCCAGTAAAGAGTCTGNCAAATGCCCCCTGGGAGGCAAAATCACCCCAACTGGGAAACACTGGATGAGAGGGACCTAGCAACCAGAAGCATACCCTGCACTTGGTCATCTCCTTTGCCAAATATGGGCCTCCTTGGTGGCTCAGCCAGTAAAGAGTCTGCCTGCAATGCAGGAGACCTGGGTTCAGTCCCTGGTCAGGAAGATCCCTGGTAGGAAGGCATAGCAACCCACTCCAGTATTCTTGCCTGGAGAACCCCATTGACAGAGGAGCCTGGCAGGCTACAGTCCTTATGTCTGCAAAGAGTCAGACAGGACTGAGTGACTAATATGTCCACTTTTCTGCCAAATATGGTTCTGGCTAGGATTTTAAAAAAAAGAAGAAAAAAAAAAGGCAGCAACACACAGAGCCCTGAAAAGGGCTACCTTGAGGACCCAGGCCTCCATGAACAGGTGAACTGTTGCTCTACCTCTGGGCTAGAGTAGTTGGCTTGTTGCATCTAGCAGTTCTTTCAAAGCTATATAGGAGGAGTTTCTCTGAACTTTTTTTTTTTTTTGACTCATTAGATTGCCCTGCTCAAAATGATTTACACACAGATAATTAAACTTAAGCCCCAAGGACTAGTTAACTGTTTAGCAGTGTATACATTTCATAAAACCATTTCCATACATCTAGTTTTAAATTCATTAACAAAAATTAATAGCTATGCAGTGCTCTCCATCGCGCAGCAGGTTGCTATGGGATGCTGGCTAAATTACCCCTTTCTATCACTCCACCAGCGATCTCAGAGACAGTTAAACTTTGCTGCGCTGGAAATGTTGCCTACCAATTTACAGCAAAGCTCATATTTACTATATTTAGTGTGAATCATTGACTGAACTTCAGAAAATATTTGTCTCTGTTTGGTGTGCCCCTGGAACATTCCATCAGCTTTAAAGCACAATGTGTGCACTTTTTGCAGCTTTGGAAAAACGAGTGAGAAGCATTTAATAGACAATATTAGCTTTGAATATGCATTAGGAATGTATTTTTTCCTCATACATCTTTCATCTTAAAGTCCCCTAAATGTGCTTAAATATCTTGTGTTTTTGTTTGTTTTTTCCCCTCCTGGTGTGTTTTTACAGGGAGAACACTGCCTTTCTGATATGTTACCTATGATCCGCTTGTTATCTCTTTATTTCTGAATACCAGTATAATAAGACAAATTAGACAGTAAATCTCTTCTCTCTAAACTTATTCTGACCTTTATATGCATTTTAGGATTTTGGTAAATTAAAAAAAATGTTTGGCTGCTCCCGTGGCATGTGGGCTCTTGGTTTGCCAACCAGGAACAGAACCTGTGCCCCTGCTTTGGAAGATGGAGTCTTAACCACTGGATCATCATGATTTTGGGTAATTTAAAGCATACTTTCTTTAAGAATAATCTTCATACTCTGCTTCAATCATATTTCACCAGTATTTACAGTGTTCAAGTTTGAAAGAGAGTCAGGGTGAACTAATTCATTGTTTACACTCAGAATCCTAGGTGGCCCAGTCCCACAAAGGTAGTACAAAGCACTGTATCGTTCGTTCTTAGCACTTATCTTAATCTTAATAACTAGCCAGACAAGTGACTCCAGAGTCTGGGGCTTATCAACTGGAATTCGTCACATGAACCCAAGAGAAGACAAGAAATACATTATATAACCACGCCATACAAATTGTTATCTTTTGATATTTAAAGGTATGTGTTCAAAAGCCTATAGGAGACTTTCATTTATTTATTTATTTATCCTCTGTGAAACCCCAATTCCACTTGTTCATATTAAATCGGATAGCATGTGAACAGAAACGCTCTTGTTGGGTGTTATCTGCAAACAGTATTTACTCCCAGGAGATCAAAAGGATTCTTCCTGCTTCATTTCAGCACTGGCTATCAGGAACAATCTGCTTGAAAGCCTAGCTTTGATACTGATTATTTGGGAAACTGATTAAAAAGGAAATAAAAAGGCCCATGTTCCTTAACCATTCAGAAATGCCAACTGCTTTAGTCGAATTTTCAGTGTCTTCCCCATTAGAAGGCTGTCTGGATTCCTTCAATAGAGGCTTACACAAATAGCAACGTTAAGCCAGCCACACTACGTTTTCCCAGATCATGTCCTGAGTTAAAAATAGGATGTGACTCTTAACTGTACCACATTGAAGGTATCTTCTTCAACAGTGGCAAGAAGCTTATTTAGTTTCTTTTGGGACAGATGATTTATTATGAATCTTTCTAATTATACCTTCAAAAGTTTTACTCTAAATGAATTGAGGCTCTAAGAGATATAATACACTTGTTTTTGCATCTTTCTACAAGATGTATTTAGGTTACAGAACATTTTATTATGTTTATAATGAACTAAATATGTTTTACTGAGATTTCAAAAATATGTTTAAATTGTATCTTTAAAATGTAGATGGCTAAATAATCAGCATCTTCAAAATAAATATTTTCTTTAAAATCATTCTTTTGGCATTTTTTTCCAAATAAAATGAATTTTGGAACTATTTGACAGCTGTGTTTTAGCTTTTATCTACATTGTAAACTTGAATATACGTTTCAATAAATGCTACCTTATTACCTTTCCTCCTTTTCAGGGGAAAATATTAACTCGGTAGTTATTTTAAGAATTCTTAACATTAAGACCATATTACTTTTGGTGAGAGTGCGGTAAGTTCATTAATATCTGCATTCTTAAAAGCGATAGAGTTGTTACTCAATTAACACAAGTAGTTTCAAAACAAAGATCTCATATCAAATTGCGTTAGATCTGGAAACAGGCTGACAATAAGATTTGGTGATCAGACATATGTGTGTGTACCTTTGGTCTGATAATTATATAATTTACTGGGTTCATATCTCCTTTCTATCAATCATTGAAGGTACATTTTTGTGACATTTCAATACATTCAAAATGAAAGGTAGCAGAAATATGAAAAGAGTATAATATGTATCATTTTCCCTAGAGATTACACTCTTCCTATAATCTGTAATAAATAGCCTGTTATTTTCCAAATTTGGAATGAGAAAAACTGATGGTATTGATTATAGGTTTTGTACTTCTCACTGACTCTATTGCTGTAGACTTTACCAAGAAAGAAAGAGTCAAAATCTAAAAAAAGAGTAGGTCTATGTATATGTAAAACTGATTCACTTGATTGTACATCTGAAGCTAACAAAACACTGTAAATCAACTATACACCAATAAAACTTTAAAATAAATGAATAAATAACAATAAAACAGATAACCAAAAAGGACCTACTATATAGCCACAGAATTCTGCTTAATATTCTGTAATAACCCAAATGGGAGAAAAATATGGAACAGGATAGATAGATGTATATGAAAGACTGAATCACTTTGCTGTACACCTGTATATGTTCCAATATAAAATAAAACTTAAAAAAAAAATGTGATTATAATGAGTGAGCACTATTCGTATGTTAAAAGAAATAAGATCATTTTAAAAAGGGTCAAAAAGATCTATGGAAATGTCCCTTTATCATTTTGTTAATATCTACGTGGGCCTTCCCAGTGGCTCAGAGGTAAAGAATCAACTGGCAATACAGGAGACCCAGGTTTGGTCCCTAGATTGGGAAGATTCCCTGGAGAAGGAAATGGCAACCCACTCTGGTTTTCTTGCCTGGAGAATTCCATGGACAGAGGAGTCTGGGTGGACTACAGTCCATATGGTTTCAAATGGTCAGACAGGATTGAGCAACTGAACACATAATATCTAAATGCTTAGATATCACTGTATTTTATCAAGGCTAAAATAGGAAATGTTGGGGGATGTTTTACCTTATCTTCAAAAGTGACCTTCTAGAAATCTGTGTATGAACATAAAGAAACATTGCTGTGGGAATGTACCTGTATTTAGAGGCATAGTTTACTCAAATAATAAGTGTAGGCCTTCCCTGGTGGCTCAGTGGTAAAGAATCAGCCCGCCAATGCAGGAGACACAGGTTTGATCCCTGTTCTGGGAAGATCTACCTGACACAGAGCAACTAAGCCTGGAAGCCGCAACTACTGAGCCCTCGTGCTGCAGCTACTGAAGACTGAGTGCCTGGAGCTCATGCTCCACAACAAGAGAAGCCACTGCAGTGAGCAGCCCGTCCACCACACCGAGACAGTAGCCCCTGCTCGGGGCAGCTAGAGGAAAAACCCGTGCAGCAAGAAGACCCAGCACATCCAAATATATATGTGTGTGTGTGTGTGTGTGTGTAAAATTCTCTCCACCAATGTGATATTTTGCTTTCACTGAATGCAATGTATACTTGATCAAATATTGTGATGTAATCATATTTTTTCTAGACTCTTCTTGGGAGTCCTGGCAGGACAAAGCAAGAAAGGTTAAAGACCCATGCCGAATTAGAATGTTAACTTCTTTGTAAAGAATGAATAAATGTACTTTCCAGAGAGCCCCACTCATTACCAAAAGCTGCCTGCTCTGAGTCAGTATGACCCCTTAAGCCAACAAGATACATTTTCTAGTCTTCTGATTTGACATCAAAATCAGTTCTGAAACATAGCAGAGAACTACTATTGTCTGCCAATAGGCAGAAGTATACATCTCCCTCTGCCCATTCTAAGGTTCCTTTTATTTTTTCCTGAATATTATAGAAGCAAATAAGAAAAACAAATATTAAGAAACTGGCATCTAAAGAGAGCAAAAAGTTCGGCTACACTGGCTCAGACAGTAAAGAATCTGCCTGCAATGCTGGAGCCCTGGGTTTGATCCCTGGGTTGGGAAAATCTCCCGGAGGAGGGCATGGCAACCCATTCCAGTATTCTTGCCTGGAGAATCACCTCGGACAGAGGTGCCTGGTGGGCTACATACAGTCTATGGGGTCACAAAGATTCGGACACAACTGAGTGACTTAAGTACAACCCAGCACAGCACACTGATTTTAATTTTACTTAATAAAGAAATATTAAGAATCCTTAAATGACTCAGCCAAAACCTTGACACATGGGCTTTAGAATGGTCAATAAGAAAGAGAAGCAATCAAGAAAGAACTAGATGAATGCATTGCTGCTGAGTTTACCAGATAAATCAATAAAGATTCAAAGTGAAGAGAAATGTTTCAAAACGGGTGCTTTTTACTTGGTCTACTTGAGACTTAAGCAATGTTCCTTTCAAATATTTTTCAGTCTGAGTCCTTCACTTTTGAAATTTATTAGTCACCAGCTTTAAAGACTTGGTGGTAAACACTGGCTTCTTCACAGACACTATGGCTACATGTTGGCTTCTTGACATTCTCTCTTATAAAGATGTTAATAAAGAACCAATATTAGCTAATCAAGATAATGAACACAACAGTGGTAAGCAGGACACTATAAAGGAAATTCTTTGGTGTAGAAACTGTGGTACACCAATTAGCAATCAAAGACAAAAGATCAGAGAGTTATAATACAATCGTGAATATAGCTATTTATGGTCTCAGTTTTTTAATTTGAAAAAAAATCAGAAGTCAACTAAATTTTTTTGCATTGGTTGTTTAATCCAAATAAATCTGCATTACAGGCAGATTTATTTCTGAGCATTTTACTGCTTATTATATATATATTGGGCTTCCCTGGTGGTTCAGATGGTAAAGAATCCGCCTACAGTGTGGGAGACCTGGGTTTGATCCCTGGGTTGGGAAGATCCCCTGGAGGAGGGCATGGCAACCCACTCCAGTATTCTTGCCTGGAGAATCCCCATGGACAGAGGAGCCTGGCAGGTTACAGTCCGTGGGGTCGCAAAGAGTCAGACACGACGGAGTGACTAAGCATAGCACAACATAAATATTTTGGCAATTTAACATATTTGTGGTTTATTTCTACAAAGAGATGTTTGAATCCTGGAAGTCAAGAAAATATTTTTTTGCTACCTTGTTTATTAATTGTTGTTGTTTAGTTGCTAAGTCATGTCTGCCTCTTTGTGACCCCATGGACTATAGCCCACCAGGCTCCTCTGTCCATGGGATTTCCCAGGCAAGAAAACTGGAATGGGTTGTCATTTCTTTCTCCAGGGGATCTTCCTGACCCAGGGATTGAACCAGGAGCTCCTGCATTACAGGTAGGTTCTTTACCACTAAGCTAAGATGGAGGCCCTTGTTTATCAATTATAACATTCAAAATTGAGCACAGGAAAATGGGCACTTATATACTATAACTATACTGAATTTGAGGCTTATGAGGTTCTTAAAAATCACAGAATTGTTGAGAAAAAAAATTTAGTTGACTAATATGATTTTTTTTCAAATTAAGAAATTGAGACCATAAATAGCTAAGAATAAAATCCAAAGTCAGGAAGTCTAACTCCAAAGATGGAACTCATTCACCTTCATCTGTCTTCTGATTTCCCACAAGAGTTCTTTCCAGATTAAGATTTATTTTGTCCACTTGATGGAAACACTGTTAGGTCCTTTGAACAATGTCCCTACTCACAATTTCAGGACATGGTATTCACTAGACATCCATTCCACATATTTTCTAAAGTGGGACTTTATAGAAATATCTTTAACCTCAAATAGCTAAACCCATTAGGACTCCTGCTCTCTGAAGCCAGTTTTCAAAACTGGTAACACTCCACACTTTTGCCAAGGACAAAACAAAATGTTTAACCCTGCCAGGTATATATTATGCTAAAGAAATGAATCAAGTTAAAGGTGGAAAATAGCTCGACTTCTTTTGTACAGCAATGTCTATAGGACAGCTGGCCAACTAGTATCAAAGTGAAATGAGAAATTCCCCAAATCCAAGCTTAACATCAGAGCTGACTCTACGCCTTTATCAGAGTCCCCAGTGTGTGATGCCAGTGGGCTTCTGAATACTCAGCGTGGATGATGTCACACCCAACCTTGAAAATGTTCAGTGGTGCACGTTCTTACCCACTAGATAATAAAGCCCACACTTCTGTATGATATTTGAGATCTTCCTCTCTGGTCCATTGTGTGTTCTACTTAACGATCCCACTCAGTTTTGACAAACATTTCCACTGGAGTGTGCTCATTTTTCTCTTTCTCACATTTTGTTTTCTTTATCCACTTGGTCCCAGAAAGCTAAACACCCGTGAACCAGCCCCGCCTGCACATGCACTCATCTTCCCCTCACCTCCTTTGCTCACCCATCACATTTTACTTTCCTTTCAAAGACCAGGGAAGCTGGCTGGTCCTCTCAGACGTTGCTCCCTAGACTCTGAGTTCCAGTGAAACTTCTTTTCCCATAAAAGTCCACAGTGTGTTGTTTTGATATCTCTCTCTAGTTTTCATGTTTTTATTTCCTCTTTCCCCCTTTTCAAGCACTTCATGATATTTCCTTGATGAAATGATTCAAAAGATTCAACTGCTCATTTTTATAAGTGTTTACACCTTCTAAGACATATATGCTTGATTGTGATACGTATAGTATGTGATATGATATGTATGATATGCAATATCATCTAGGACATCTATGAAATATTGTGATACTCCTGCTACAGAGGATGAACCTGGACATCAGTGCATTAATTATTCTGTGAAGTAACTGGGGGTTTGACCCAGTTGGTCACTTCTGCAGTTGCCCCCACCTTTCCTATGACACTGTAATCTCCTTTAAGATCAGATGGTTGGCTTTTCCATCTTTATCTATCTTAATCAGGTACGCAAATGTGTACTGGAAAAGGTCAGTTTTCATTCCAAATCCAAAGAAAGGCAATGCCAAATAATGCTCAAACTACTGCACAATTGCACTCATCTCACATGCTAGTTAAGTAATGCTCAAAATTCTCCAAGCCAGGCTTCAGCAATACGTGAACTGTGAACTTCCTGATGTTCAAGCTGGTTTTAGAAAAGGCAGAGGAACCAGAGATCAAATTGCCAACATCCGCTGGATTACAGAAAAAGCAAGAGAGTTCCAGAAAAACGTCTATTTCTGTTTTATTGACTATGCCAGAGCCTTTGACTGTGTGGATCACAATAAACTGTGGAAAATTCTTCAAGAGATGGGAACACTAGACCTGCCTCTTGAGAAATCTGTATGCAGGTCAGGAAGCAGCAGTTAGAACTGGACATGGAACAACAGACTAGTTCCAAATAGGAAAAGGAGTATGTCAAGGCTGTATATTGTCACCCTACTTATTTAACTTATATGCAGAGTACATCATGAGAAATGCTGAANATGACAGAGGACGAGATGTCTGAATGGCATCACTGACTCGATGGCCGTGAGTCTGAGTGAACTCTGGGAGTTGGTGATGGACAGGGAGGCCTGGTGTGCCGCAATTCATGGGGTCGCAAAGAGTCGGACATGACTGAGCGACTGAACTGAACTGAAATGTGTATAAAAGCCAAATGTAAGTTGGTACTCAATAGATGGTGCTGAAATGTATTCTACTCATCCTTCCCACTTTCATGTCTCAGAGCAGGAAGCAGAAAAAGGGGTGCACACAGTCAAAACAGTGATCTTTGTATGGAGCTGGGGGTTGCTACTTATGACTGACAGTCTCAGCCAATGGATGCCAGTGACGGCAAGTCCCATCATCCAACATACTAGAAAGACCTCGCCTTCTGGCAATACCTATGGACTAACTGAAAGGTCCTGCCTGGAGAGTCTACCAAATTCACTCTCTCAGTCAATGTCAGGGTCCATTTGGGGAGAATTATCCTCCATGTATTTTCATCCTGAAGGAAAAAAGTAACTTTTTATTTTTTTTTCAGAATCTCTAGGGCATCTGATATGACTGTGTGTGTCTGTGTGCTCAGGCATGTCTGACTCTCTGAGCCCCCACTGACTGTAGCCCGCCAGGTTCCACAGAATTTCCCAGGCAATAATACTGGAGTGAGCTGCCATTTCCTCCTCCAGGGGATCTTCCCAGCCCAGGGATCAAACTCACATCTCCTGTGCTGGCAAGTGGATTCTTTACCGCTGAGCCACCTGAGGAGCTGAACTGATATGATACTTAAATTCAATATTCTGGAATAAAAACAATACTGTTGAAGCTGGCTTGAATCATCACAGGACTTAGGGACAAAGTGAGATTCCTGGCAACAGCACCCAAGAAACAACAAACAGTAGTCCCGCCTTCAGTCTGAAGTCCCTGTGATGAGACTACAGTTGATTTGAATCTTATTTGGTGCCAGAGTCTTGGATATGTTCTTTTGGTGAATTCTCTCATTGACTTCTTAGAAAAATCTCTGTGGGAATAATTATTTCTCCATGTGACAGATGAGAAAATTCAAACTCTGAACAATTTAAAAAGATGGATATAAAAATCTAAATGGGAAAAGAATTTTCAAAAAAAGTGAAAGTGTTAGTTTCTCAGTCGTGTCTGACTCTTTTGTGATCCCATGAACTGTAGCCCACCAGGCTCCTCTGCCCATGGAATTTCCCAGGCAAGGATACTGAAGTGGATAGCCACTCCCTTCTTCAGGGGATCTTCCTGACCCAGGGATGAAATCCTCATCTCCTGTATTGTAGGCGGTGTCTTTACCATCTGAGCTATATATAACTGAATCACTTTGCTGTACATCTGAAACTAACACAACACTGTTAATCAACTCTATTGCAATTTAAAATAAAATAAAAAATACGGTATGAAATCAAAAGGAGAGTTAGGCCCTGTGGGCATCTAAAGTGGAAAATTAAATGCCTTTTTTTTTTTTTTAACCATAACTCAGGGTGGAGACCATAATCCAAGGCAAGACAAATCAGAATATAAGACCGGTGGAGGGAAGCGCTCGCTCTGTTACACATCTGTTCTTTATTCACCAATCAGCCGCCCTACCATCCACTCACCTGCTCACAAATAAAGGCAACACCTATTAGCCAACTAGGTAAGCCCAGATACAAAGATGAGTCTACCTGGTGCACCTGCAGAATGATTCTTAGAACAGTTGTCAACTTGCAAATCTAGTTGAGCAAGAGTTCCCTCTCCCCACCCGTCCTGCCATGAAGGCTGCGTTAGGCACGTGTCTCCCCTGCCTGGCCTCCCACTCTCGTTTCTTACTCTCTCATGTTTATGGACTTTCTCTCAATCCAAGTGAAGACAGTGGTGCCAAATAATGACGAGATGCTTCTCTCAACCCTGCTTGGCGATAGCCAGAGAGTTTCAGTCAGCTTGGAATTCTTCAAATACCATCTTCTTATTATCAAAAAAGAGATGCCCTAATATTCCTGGGGCATAGTACGGACACCTAGGGATGCCAAAGGAAGCCAAGGGTTGCGATTTTCCTTTTCTTTTACTGTTTCCTGTCTCTCCTGGGATTATCACTGGGTTGCTTTGTTTCTTATAAAACACTTTTGATGCAAAGAAAATATCGCATGGAGTTGATACACAGTAGCTGAACAAATGGAGAAATGGGTGAATGGATCTCAAACTGATGTAAAGAGAAAGTTTCTGGGAAGCTTGTGTTTTATTTTCCTATTATGATCAGGTGCTTAATCAGTCTGTCTCTGTCTTTCTCTTCATCCATATCTGTCTATGTCTGTCTTTTTCTCTTTCTCTCTCACACACATGCACATACACACACACTTTGGAAACAACACAAGCCATTTGAGCGTGAAGAAACATATCTTGAACTTGACCTGAAACTGCTTTTGGATCATGTTCATCTCTGACATCAAAACGGTTTCTGTCACATAGGGTCTGGGGACCAGCAACCCACAAAATAGCCCCTTATTTAAAAACCAAATTCAGCCCTTACTGAAAGTGGTGATATTTGAAGCACATACAAGTAAAACTAATTTAACCTTTGGAAAGTTATCTCAGGAGGGAAAAGTCAAAATCCCTTTATAAGATTTTTAAGCACTGCAATTATTGACAAGGGGTATATTGCTTCAGTTTTCTCCGATCAGGAAGAGAAAAAAAAAGAGAGAGAGAGAGAAGCCCACAAGAGACATCAGCAGCTGTCAGGCTGCTTTCCAATTGCAAAGAGGTAGTTTACAGTGGGCTTGTGCCAGTCTCTTAAGACAGGGTTAAGAAGCCTTTTTAAAATGCCTTAAAAAGCCAGCTCATACATTAATCAAGTCGAACCCTCATCCATACTTACTGCAATACATCAATTACTATGTCTTTTTTTTAAAAAAATAAATTCTGGTTGACAGCAGACACCTTATTAAGGCCCACTAAAATGATACAATAAGTAGAAGGCTATTAATATTGCTCTTTTTTTCCCTCCTTGCTATTGTCTTGCTGCTCTGGTCTGCAAACAAATTCAAGCTGCATTACAATTAATGCTGGTGGAACTCCTTCTAACGACTTCCAGCTTGCTAATTTTTTACGCTAATAATAAAAAAAAGGCATTGCTATGCAAGAACGACCCCCTTTTATCATGCGAGCATAGCACACCAGAGAGTGTCTGCTATTGTTCACATGAAAGACAATTAAACCCTGGAACATCAAACCTAAAAATGACAATCTGCTAACCAGCACTGGGCATTGCTCAATGCTTTCTTTTATTTTCTGAACTCCTAGAGAAAACAATTCTCTGAAGATCTTCCTTTCCTGTTCTCCCTTAACCACCCTTTGTGGGTGGGGGGAGGAGTTAAAAAAAATAACCTTTGCTGATTTATGCATCTCTGTGTAGAATTTATTAACGGTCTAAGGCCAATTTCACTACAGCCTTCTTATTGCCTGTAGGTTGAAATTCCGGACACATAAAAAGAAAGGCACCAATATCACCTACATAGTATCCCATTTAAAAATAAACAGTAAAGGTTCTTCAAAAATGCATGCAATATGAAAGTCTAGGAGGAAGAAAAATCTAATTCCGCAACTCTGTGCTACCCGTCATCTCTGGGGATTCTGCTAGAGTCACGTGGGTATTTGGAAAACTTGTCTAATCCAGGCGCCAAGTTTCCACAAAGCCAGAGTCAAAAACCAACTCCCTTCCTTCTTAGCAACATAAGGATTTCTTCACCAAAACACATGCTCATTTACTGGAAAAATACCCACGATTTGGGTTTTAATTATAACATTCAGAACATAAATACAACCACTTAAAAGTTCACCGGCTTTCCCAAGTGCTTTCCACGTACTGACTGAGGCTTTGTCACAGCATAAAGAGAAGTGGACTCAAGTTGCAGCTGAGTGAGTCTTGGCCACCTGCTCATCTTGGGGTTTTGACCAAATCTGCTAACCTCCCTGAGTCTCAGTTTCTCCCTTTGTAAAACAAATAGGGGGAAAAAAAGGTCCTTCTTCATCTTGTAAAGATGAAATGAGAAGATGGCTGTGAAAGCTCTCTGAAAACGAAACCACTGTGTATTGTATTGAAAAGTAAATAATTAAACGGAGTTGCTGTTTGTCCTCGCCGGAGTTACACTGAAAGCTTTATTATCTGATTAGTAGTGAGTGATTCTCAAAAGCCGAGCATGACCACATCTTCTATCTAATCCACATGTTTTCAGTAAAGGGGCCAGGCACTATGCTAGGGCCTGCACGTTTGGTATTATGTTTCATTTTTACAGGAACTCTCCATGGTAGGTGTGATATTCCATACTTACACATGAAGAAACTGAGGCCCACAAAGGCTGAATGATTTGCCTAAGTGGCAGAGCTGAGATTTAAGTCTCAGCACAATTTGTGACCCAACCTAAGACACCCACCTTGGAAAGCTTCTTCGGTGGGAGAGCAGGTCTGTGAAGCAAGGGTGAGGGACAAAAACTGTGCTGTAACGCCTCAGCTCTGACGTCATTGGCTTGGAAACCTTGGACCAGCCCTTCAGCTCTCAGTTTTTGTATCTGTAAAATACAGATGACATTTCTGCCCAGGGGTGGTTGTGAGGATCTAATCAGCTAACACAATGTTCCTAGTAATAGCAAGTACTTAATTAATGTGAGGGCTTCCCTGGTGGCTCAGACAGTAAAGAATCCACCTGCAATGAGGGAGATCCAGGTTCAGTCTCTGGGTCGGGAAGATCTCCTGGAGAAGGGAATGGCTACCCACTCCAGTATTCTTGCCTGGAGAATTCTGTGGACAGAAGAGCATGATGGGCTACAGTCCATAGGGTCTCAAAGAGTTGGACACAACTGAGCAACTAACACACACTCACACAATGTGAACAAATGCTATTGCCCATATTCTCCTGGAGAAGGAAACGACAACAGGAAAATTTATTGCCTGGAAAATCCCATGGATGGAGGAGCCTGGTAGGCTACAGTCCATGAGGTCGCAAAGAGTTGGACACAACTGAAGTACTATGTAATAAACTGTAACATATAAAATGAGAATTAAACAAGGAACAGTAACTTCTACGTTTAGCCAAGGTGGGGAAGCAGAGACCACCTTTCAGTTTAGTTCAGTCACTCAGTTGTATCCAACTCTTTGCAACCCCATGGACTATAGCACACCAGGCTTCCCTGTCCATCACAGACTCCTGGAGCTTGCTCAAACTTGTGTTCATAGAGTTGATGATGCCATTCAATCATTTCATCCTCTGTCATCCCCTTCTTCTCCTATCCTCAATCTTTCTAAGCATCAGGGTATTTTCTAATGAGTCAGTTCTTTGCATCAGATGGCCAAACTATCGGAGCTTCAATTTCAGCATCAGTCCTTCCAGTTAATATTCAGGACTGATTTCCTTTAGGATTGACTGGTTTGATCTCCTTGCAGTCCAAGGGACTCACAAGAGTCTTATCTAGCACCACAGTTTGAAAGCATCAATTCTTCAGTGCTCAGCTTTCTTTATGGTCAAATTCTCACATCCATACATGACCACTGGAAAAACTATAGCTTTGACTAGACAGCCTTTTGTCAGCAAAGTAATGTTTCTGTTGTTTTAATAATGCTGTCTGGGTTGGTCATGGTTTTTTTCCAAGCAGCAAGTGTCTTAATTTCATGGCTATATGCACCATTTACAGTGATTTTGGAGCCCAAGAAAATAGTCTCTCACTATTTCCATTGTTCCCCTATCTATTTGCCATGAAGTGATGGGACCGGATGCCATAATCTTTGTTTTTTGAATGTTTAGTTTTAAGCCAGCTCTTTCACTCTTCTCTTTCACTTTCATCAAAAGACTCTTTAGTTCCTCTTCATTTTTTGCCATAAGGGTGGCGACATCTGCATATCTGAGGTTATTGATATTTCTCCCAGCAATCTTGATTCCAGCTTGCACTTCATCCAGCCCAACATTTTGCATGATGTACTCTGCATATAAGTTAAATAGGCAGGATGACAATATACAGCCTTGACGTACTCTTTCCCAATTTGGAACCAGTCCGTTGTTCCATGTCCAGTTCTAACTGTTGCTTCTTGAACTGCATACAGATTTCTCAGGAGGCAGGTAAGGGATCACATTTACCACTCATTTCAGCTTATTTCCCTGAAGGAGGGTCCAGGCCATATGCAAAAACATGAAGTCCAGCAGACTCCTTCAATTAAGAAGATAAAGTTCAGGACTTTCCTGGTGGTCCAGCGGTTGAGAATCTGACTGACAATGCAGGGGACACGAGTTTGATCCCTGGTCCAGGAAGATTCCACGTGCCGCAGGGTGCGTGTACCTAAACCTGTGTACCTCAGCTACCGAAGCCCGTGTCCCCTAGAGCCCATGCTCCATAACAAGAAAAGCGCTGCAATGAGAAGGCCACACCACAGCTAGGGAGTAGCCCCCAGTCACCG
Organism: Neotragus pygmaeus; assembly: GCA_006410875.1. Classification (NCBI taxonomy): domain Eukaryota; kingdom Metazoa; phylum Chordata; class Mammalia; order Artiodactyla; family Bovidae; genus Neotragus; species Neotragus pygmaeus. Next base: position 713,480 of record SJYV01035481.1, read on the forward strand.
CAACTAGAGAAGGCCCACAAGCAGCAACAAAGACCCAGCACAGCCATACACAAATAAATAAATTAAAAAAAAAAGACTTAAGTTGAAAATCTGGGAGGTCAAGGCAGCTAGAGTTTGTAGGATGGAGCGCTGGAGAAGACAGTGCTGCACAGACGAATCTGCAGACCTGCAGATGGTGCCCTTCAAATACTCAGCTGAATATCAATCAGCACAGGTACTTAAAGAAACTACCAACAGCCAGGAAAGGCTCATTCAAAAAGATGAGCAGCAACAGTGCCCAGTGCTCACACAAGGCCAGGAATTAAACCTGTGCCCATCAGTCAGACCAAAAAAGCCTCATGATTCATGAGGCATTATAAGATATACAGAAAGGCCTTGACTCAACAGCAGGAAATAATTAGCTCTACACTGAGTTTTGTTTCACTTAAGTTAGAAATGAGATCCTAAAATATCAAACTTTTTCCAAGCACCTGAACTGCATCTCAAAACAAGGTTCAAGAGTATTAACTGAAATACAAAATATATAGTACACAGCAAGGTAAATTCTCACTGTCTGGCATCCAATCAGAAGTTACCACATATTTTTAAAAAGTTTCAATTGAAAACTCCAGTTTTTAAAAAGTTCCAACATAAAACTCCAATTGAGGAGAAAAAAATCAATTAATTGAGATAGATGCAAAACTGATCTGGAGTACAATTAGCAGACAAAAACATTAAAACAGGTATAGTAACTAATAGTTTATATGTTCAAAGGCAGAGGCAAGGGAGATTTATAAGCCTACAGATCAATGAATCTCCACAAACCCCAACATAACAAGCATAAAAATTCTATACCAAGATGTGTCATAATCAGGTTGCTCAAAATTGTCTATAAAGAGAAAATCTTAAAAGCATCCAGAGATAAAACACACTAAGACAGAGACAAGAAGGTAAGTATGACAACAAATTTGTCATTGGAAACACTGCAAGTAAGAAAACAGTGGATCAGCATATTTAAATTGCTGAAATAAAAATAACTTTCAAAAACAAAGCTCTCCCAAAAAATACTTTTACAGACATACAAAGGCTGAAATAACTCATTACTAGCAGACTGGCACTATAAAAATATTAAAACAAATTCTCCAGACAGAAAAGAATTATACCAGATGGAAATACAGATTTGCACAATGGAATGAAAAGCACCAAAAAAGGTAACTACATGGGTAAATATAGTTTATTATTATTATTTTCATTTCTTTAAAAGATAATTTACTGTTTAAACAAAGAGTAATAATAACAATGTAGTATGGGGTTTATAATATTTATAAAAGCAAAACATATGACAATAGCGCAAAGGTCAAAAGGAAAAAACTGAAAGTACTATACTGTCTGTCTCAAACTATAAAGTGGCATAATATTACTTGTGCATAGCCTATGATAAGTAAAAGATGTAAACTATAAATCCTAAAGCAATCAAACAACAACAAAGAGCACTAACAACTAACAGAGGTAATAAAATAGAATCATAAAAGTATTCAATTAATCCATAAGATGGCAAAAAGGGAGAAAGGAAATAAAGATGGAATAAATAGGAAAGAAATAGCAAGACACTACATTTAAACGTAACCCTGTGAATCGTCACATTAAATATGTGTTCTACATATCCCAATTAAAAGATATTGTCAGATTCCATTAAAAAAAGTAAAATCCAACAATAGGATGCCCACAAGAAACATACATAGGAGAAACTTTCTGTAACTTGGTTAGAATGTTTTCTTTTAGTTACAAAATGTAAACAATAATCCATAAATGATCAAACTGATAAGTCAACTTCACAAAAATTAAAAATGCATGCCCTTTGAAACACACTGTCCAGGAAATGAAAAGACAAGCCAACTCTGGCAGAATATATTGCAAATCATAAAATCCAGTTAAGGATTTGTATCTATAATATATAAAGAACTAATAAAAATCAACAAAAAAAACCTATTATAAAAGTGGGCAGAGATTTGAGTATACACTCCAATAACAAAGATATACAAATGAGCACATGAAAAGATACTCACCATCATTAATCACTAGAGAAATGCAAAATAAAGCCACAATTATACACTAATACACATCTATTAGAAGGAATGCAATTAAAGAGCCTGAATATATCTAAGATTTCTTTAGAACAAATGGAACTCTCATGCACTGTCATTGAGAATTCGAAATGGTACAACTGCTTTGGAAAACAGTCTGGCAGTTTCTTACAAAGCCAAATATACCTGTGACATATGATCCATTCCTAAATTCACTCAAAGAGAAATGAAAGCCTATATCCATACAAAGACTTGTCCCCAATGTTCACAGAAGTTTATTTGTCAACACTCAAACTGGAAACAACATGAAAGCTCATCCATAGATTACTGGATGAACAGAATGTATTTATCCATACAGTCATAGAGTATGCAGTAATAAAATGGAGCTGTCACTGCAATGACATGGATAAATGTTAAAGTAATGATGCAGAGTGAAAGAAACTAGACCAAAAAGAATGCATACTCTAAGACTCCACTTATTTAAAACTCTGGAAAATGTGAATTTATCTCTAGAGACAGCTGATAAATGGTTGCCCCTTGGGGCGATTAGGCCTGTAAGAGGTCAGAGGGAAGGAGTGCAAAGAGGGACAAGACAACTCTTAGGGCGATATATCTGGTCATTACCTTGATAACAGTGTTGGTTTCAAAAGTATATATGGATGTCAAAACTGCTATATTTCAATAGAGCTGTTAAAAACAGATAGGATCATTGTCCACAAGGAGTTAAAAATCTGCTTATTGAAATAAAGCATACACAAAAAATAATGTAATGAACAAGAAAGATAGTGTTTCCCACAGAAAACATGAATAGTACCCAACAGTGTTCTAACACGTTCATGTGTATCAGAATCAACTGGAGGGAGTGTTAAAACATGGGCTTGCCAGATCCAAGATCCAGAGTTTCTAATTCAGTAGGTCTGGGATGGGACTTAATAATTTGTATTTTAAACTAGCTCTCTGGTCTTTCATACAAGCTGCATTGGCTTAGAGACAATCACCACTCTTTCAGAAAACAATTAAATCTCAAAGTGAATGAAGTCTCTCAGTCGTATCTGACTCTTTGTGACCCCATGGACTGTAGCCTATGCATGTAATCCATCCATGGGATTTTCCAGACAAGAGTACTGGAGTGGGTTGCCACTTCCTTCTCCAGAGGATCTTCCCAACCCAGGGATTGAACCTGGGTCTCCTGCATTGTAGGCAAACGCTTTACCATCTCAGCCACCAGGGAAGTCTATTAAATTTCAAACTTATGAGTAAATTAAGCCAGGCAAGGATATGGTCCTACTAGTCAAACTCCAGTTTGACTCCATTTTAGCTTTTCTCTTACAGCCTTTTGAGAAATAGTTACTGTGGCAGANCAGCCACCAGGGAAGTCTATTAAATTTCAAACTTATGAGTAAATTAAGCCAGGCAAGGATATGGTCCTACTAGTCAAACTCCAGTTTGACTCCATTTTAGCTTTTCTCTTACAGCCTTTTGAGAAATAGTTACTGTGGCAGATCAGAAGTGATAAAGATACAATCATCTCTCAGGATCCATGGGGGGTTGCTTCCAGTACCCCCTGCAGATACCAAAATCCACGGATGCTCACATCGCTCACGTATTTAGTATCTCTTTCTCGATCATGGGCTTTGGTGCTCACTATTTCCTTTGAGTGTAACACCTTTTATCCCTCGTGCTTACTTTTATCTGGCTAATTCTAATTCATCCTTCAGGGCTGAGCTTAGACATACATCAGTCTGTGAAGAACTTTTCTCTGGCATACTCCTATACCCAGCCTTTTGCTCAGGCAAATTTTCTGCTCCTCTAGTCTCTATTTCATGCCTCTACCTAGCACTCCCTGAGGATGATCCTTGAGTTCATCTTCTAAATCCATTTACCATGCTCATCCCATTTCTTTATACTTCTCAGAAAAACGAAGTTATTTCTCTTTAGTTGACTGCAGGAGCATTTGGGACATTCCAGCGTTCTTGATTCTCTCTGAGTTACCAAGCCAGTCAGGGAGAGAGAAGGAAGAAAAGAGGGGTAACAAAAATCTAGAATCATACAGTGGGATAGGAAGGACAGGGGATGAAATTGTAAATCCACAACATCACATGCACACAGGCACACACAAACTATGTGGGGGATGCTGACGATTATTACTCATAGGGTAGTAATTTCAAGTGGTACCAATCTTTAACCCAGAGTGGATCACAGGACAAATCAAGCTTCCCAGTTCATACTCATGCATTTGACATATTTATGGTCTGCTTTTATCATTTTTGATCACAATTTCTAGGAGGCAGCTGGTCCCTAAATCAATAAGGCAGTAAAAAGCAACTAAACTTCCAGTCCTGTTAACAGAACTATCTATGAGGAGGTCAGCGCTGTTTTGGAACACATTTAAAACATTTATGAGAGCCACCAAAATGTCTGTTCATGAAACTAGGTTACATTAAGCATCCTGACTGTATTTTTCCACAACTCTAGCCTTTGGTTACAGCAACCCCAAACAAGGGTTGAAGAAAAAGAATAAAAGTGATCCGGGAAAAACAAAATTTTTCCTGAAAATTTTTGTTTCAACCAGAGGGATAGAAGTTCTGAGGACAAAAAGCAAAGTCAAGGCCACCCGGGGCATCTGTCTCAGGAAGGGCAGTTGTCACGTCACACTCAGGGGTTGAGAGTCAGGGTGGCTTCCCTGTGGCTCAGATGGTAAAGAGTCTGCCTGCAATGTAGAAGACCTGGATGTGATCCCCGGGCCAGGAAGATCCCCCGGAGAAGGAAATGGCCCTCCACTCAGGCGAGAGCCTGGAGAATCCCATGGACAGAGGAGCCTGGCGGGCTCCTGTGGGGTCACAAAGAGTTGGTTGCAACAGAGGAAATAAACACACACACACAGCCAGGGTGGACTATTCAGTCTGACTTCAGCAGGGAGCGTCTGTCCACTTCAGGAGATGCTGCTAGAGGTCCAGGCTTAGAAGAACAACCCCAGTTCTCTGGGAAGGTATGCCACCATTTGGAAGGTAGGACTGATTGGGGAAGCACACTGATTGAAACCGCCCACCCTGGCCAGGCACCATAGTGACCATTTGCATGAGTTGTTTTATGACAGGAGATCCTGATAAGGAACAGGGAACTAATAAGCCACCACCAACCGGAAGAGTTTGGGAAAAGTCTAAAGGAGACACCGCGTGTCCGTCCACTTCCCANCCACCCTGGCCAGGCACCATAGTGACCATTTGCATGAGTTGTTTTATGACAGGAGATCCTGATAAGGAACAGGGAACTAATAAGCCACCACCAACCGGAAGAGTTTGGGAAAAGTCTAAAGGAGACACCGCGTGTCCGTCCACTTCCCAGAATCCCCCTCGCTAGCATCCATCTTGGCTGAGTGATACGTGGGCCACCAGGAAAGACTCTGCATTAGAATGATTGGCCAAAGACCACCCGGAAACTAATCCCATCACCATAAAACCCGAGACCTCGAGCCACACAGCAGAGCAGTTCTCCTCGGTTCCCTTACCCTTCTGCTCTCCACCCGGGTGCCCTTTCCCAATAAAATCTCTTGCTTTGTCTGCACATGTGTCTCCTCAGATAATTCATTTCCAAGTGTTAGACAAAAGCCCAGTTTTGGGCTCTGGAAGGGGTCCACCTTCCTGCAACAGGATGGCATTAAATAACCACAGCCCAGCAAAGAAGCTAACCTGGGAAAACTGACTTCCAGATTCTACCATTGCAACAGCCAACAGTTGGGGGCCACACCCCAAAAAGTATGACAATCCCAGCCTCTTGCACAACAGGAACTGACCTACAAAAACCTTTATTCCCCTGCCAAATAAAAAAATCTGATTCTCAAAAGCAAAGAATATTTTGACTTCACACTCTTTCTGGTGGACCTATATTTTGATGACTATATGATGAATTAAGAAAAAAAAAAAAAGGTTGGACTCTGACTAGGAAAGTTTGTCATAAGATTTCCCATAATCTTGACTTTTTTTATGATCTGCAGGGGGGAAAAAAAAAGATTACCAAAAAGGAATAAAGAGCACTAACCAAAGAAATTTCTCTCTCCCAAATTTGCAGCACCTCTGAACTTCCTTGAAAGGGAAGGACAAAACAGCCGTTTGCTCAGCTTAGATCATTTTGATTGAGACTCATATGTTATTTTAAATGAACATTGCTCAGGTAGTTAAGCCTTAAAAACCAACCATCCTTGACAACTGTCCAATTCTCTTTTTTTAAAGTCTTACCTTAAGGGTTTCAGAAGCACATTTTCAAGTAGGCTGTAGTGGGAGGGGACTAAGCTTCCTCCCTGCTTCACAGCTCAATGGGGGTTCTGGCCTTTGTTCATTTTTGTCTTTGAAAACTTTATGTTACAATTATAAAGGAAAAAAAAAAAAACCAGAGTAAACTTAGAAAGCAAACACGCTGCAGTTGCTTTAAGCTGTTGAAACAATGCAAAATTCCAATGCATATATAATCTAATAGAACACTTATTTTTTAAGATTTTACTCTTACTACTTGACTAATAATGTTAAAAAGGAAAATAAACCGGCTACATTTCTCCAGTGACACTGGGAGTTTACTTACATTGACTTTTTTGTTGTTGAGTGGGGGAGTGGATGACACAATAGCAAGGCAAGCATATGGAAGGGCAGCTAAAGTCTTCTTTGCATTTCCTATGCTTGGAGTCCCTCTGTAAGACTTCCCAGGGGGCTCAGATGGTAAAGAATCTGCCTGCAATGCAGCTTTTGCAGGTTTGTTCCCTGGGTTGGGAAGACCCCCTGGAGATGGGAATAGCAACCCACTCTAGTATTCTTGCCTGGAGAATTCCATGGACAGAGGAGCCTGGTGGGCTATAAAGAACATGGAGTCTCAAAGAGTCAGACACTACTGAGTGGTTAACACNGTTTGTTCCCTGGGTTGGGAAGACCCCCTGGAGATGGGAATAGCAACCCACTCTAGTATTCTTGCCTGGAGAATTCCATGGACAGAGGAGCCTGGTGGGCTATAAAGAACATGGAGTCTCAAAGAGTCAGACACTACTGAGTGGTTAACACCTTCACTTCACTTTTAGACACTAAGTCCTGATGTAAAACAATGTTTGCAGTTTTTACTTCCATACTGCATATAACATACATATATATATTTTTTACTTTGTGGAAGCTCTAGTCTTATACCTTATAGTAATGCCAACAAAAATGTTTAAAGAGAGATCATCCAAAAGAAGACATGACATTTTGCAAAGCCTTCAGTTTATCTTTAGAAAGTGCAATTATAAACGATGCTTGAATCAACGATGCCCAGACACTTGTGTTAACTCAGAAATTCTGTTACCATTAGTTCTTGCTCAGTAAAATGCAAATATTATGAACACTGTTCAACCGCAGGGAATGTCATAGCTACCACTTCTATGACAGTAATAATGTAAAACATGCTTGCAAGTAATAAACATATTTATTAAATAGACCTCCATTCAGGTTAGGTATATATACATACAAACACATTTTATTGGACAGACTATTAAGTGTCCATAGCCTATGTATTCATATACAATATGATATGCATTCACACCCCCTTTAAATTGTGCAACTATGAAAACACAATGACATTTAAAGGATGTTCTTACTTAAATATATATTGTTAAATGTACAGTTCTTGGGGCTTTCTAGGGTGCTAGTTGTAAAAATCCTGCCTGCCAATTCATAAGATATGAGACTCAGGTACGATCCCTGGATCTGGAAGATCCCTTGGAGAAGGGCATAGCAACCCACTCCAGTATTCTTGCCTGGAGAATCCTGTGAACAGAGGAGCCTGGTGGGCTACAGTCCATAGGGTCATAAAGAGTCAGACATGACTGAAGAGACTCAACACACACGCGTACACGTTCTTTACCAATATTGAAATGAGTGTTTTTTAGGGGAAAGGAACAAGCTTGCATCTTAATTTCTATTGAAGGTCTGCTTTAAGCTTTCCTAGGAAAACCATATTAAAATCACATCTACTAGCTTTCCAATGTAGTAAATATACATATTTCATGATATCTTTATCTTCTAAAGTGGCTGGAGGTATGTCCATATTTCTTTTTCCACATGGTTTTCACAGCTTTAAATTCTGACATCTATTACTAAATTTCTTTCTTTGATGTGGGTCTTCAAACTTAAAAAAGAGTATAAAGCAATCTCTCATCCTTTTCTTCCTGCCAAATAGACATTTTTCTAACTTAAATATTTTTTATATCCTTAACTACAAGTTTCTGTCATTTTTTTCATCCATGTTCAAAACTGTGAAATGAGAAGATATATTTGGTTTTAAGAAATAAAATGATGAAACTTTGTAAATATCAATGGCCTTCAAGTCTCGTGCTGAAATATGGATGCCATATGTATTCTGATAGAGTCTCAGGAAAAACATCAGATGCCAGAATAGCGATCTTCACATTATGCGTATGGGGAAATTAAGGCACAGAACTAAATTGCCTGTCCAACAGCTCAGAAAGGCTGTATCTATAAGCACAAATTGATTGAGAGGGAGCCAAATAATTTAATACAAATCATTTTTCAAAATAACTCTTTTACTTTAGTAATATTTTCTAACCTTTCATTTTTATATACAGCTGAATTCTCTGCCAAAAATGGAACGTCAATTCAAATATCATTATCTTAAATTTACGATAATTTTTATAGCTTGGGCAGAATTTNCATTTTTCAAAATAACTCTTTTACTTTAGTAATATTTTCTAACCTTTCATTTTTATATACAGCTGAATTCTCTGCCAAAAATGGAACGTCAATTCAAATATCATTATCTTAAATTTACGATAATTTTTATAGCTTGGGCAGAATTTTACCTTCATATATCTATGAAGAAAAAAGTCTGTAAGTAAATTAACAGCAAAAAAAAATCTGCATGTTTTGAGGATGTTTAACTACACACAATAAAATAGCTTTATGGGCTGTTGCTGATTTAGAAACAACCATTTCATTACAAACAAATTAATAAGCAAATCATTTAAAGTTTATTTTTTTTTAATTGTCCTATCTACCTCTATCAGAATGCTTTGTAAATTTAACCCCAGTTCTGCATGTTTGAGTTGATTTTATTTCTTGCTATCTCCCCACTTTTCCCCACTATACCATAATTGCTATGATGGTCCAAAGAATTATTTTCCTTTTCAGTATAAAACATTTGAAATTTTGTTTTCTAAGTTATAATACTTCTGGAAACCACTGAGCAGTCTCCAACATTACAATTTTATCTTTTTGTGAATGTCATATACAGTCGATCCTTGAACACACAGCAGTTAGGGGCACAAATCCCCTACCCAACTGAAAATTCATTTATAACTTTACAGTTACCCTTTCATATTCATGGTCTGCTCCTCAAATTCAGCCAACTGTGGATCATGTAGCAAATATTTAATGAAAAATACATGTATATGTGGACCAGTACAGTTCAAACCTGTGTTGTCCAAAGGTCAACTATAAATGATACCATATAGAATATAACCTTTGCAATCATGCTCCTTCATTCGGCATAGAGACTCATCCAAATTGTTGTATGAATCGATAGTTTCTTCCTTTATAATACTGTGCAGTGTTCCATTGTATGGATATAATACAGATCGTTAAACCATTTACCCTTAAAGACATTATTTCCAGTTTTGAATAGACCTTTCATAAACAGTCATGTACAGGTTTTTGTGTGAACATATGTCTACATTTTTCTAAGTTAAAAACCCAGAAATGGGATTTTTGCATATGACAGGTGTATGCTTAATCTTATAAAATGAGGCCAAATTGCTTTTGAGAGTGACTCTGTCATTTTGCATTTCTACCAGCGATGAATGCAAGTTCCAACTGCTCCATATCCTCATCTGCACTTAGTATTGTCAGAGTTTTAAAAATTATCCATTCTAATAGATGTGCAGTAGATCTTAAAAAGGTTTTAATATGCACCTCTCTAATGACTAATGACAGTGAACATCTTTTTGTGTGCTTATATCCAGTCTGTATATTATCTTAAGTGAAATGTCTATTCAAGTCTTTGTCCTATTTTAAAAATTAGGTTGTTTTCACATACTCAGTTATGAGAGGTTTTTTTTTTTTTTTTTTTTAACTTACTCTTGACACAAAAGCTTTGTCAGATATGGGTTTTGCAATTTCCCTCCTCAGAATGGAATTTGTCTTTTCATGTTCCTAACATTGGGAGACCAAAAGTTTTAAATTTTGATAAAGCCTGATTTATCAACTCTTTATTTTGTGGATTATGTACTTATACAAATGGTGTCATGCCTGAGAATTTTTTGCCTAACCTCATATCATAAAGATGCTTTCATATGTCATCTTTTAAAAGGTGTACAGTTTTGTATTTTACTTGGTATTTGGCAAATTTTGAGTTTTTTATTAATCGGGCATGAAGTTTAGGTCAAGATTCTTTAAAAAATTTTTTTTCTTTTTTTTTTGCTATTGATGTTCTTCACTTGCTCTAATATCATTTGCTGAGCAGATCACTTTATTTTTATTTTTATTTTATACTGTCCAAATCCATCAGCTGTGGATGTTCTCTTTTGGTCCCCTGACAACTGTCTGTTCTTTTGCTCATACTGTACTGTCTTGATTACTGTAGTGATATAAGAAGTCTTAAAATCATGAAGTGCAATTCATATGAGCTTTTTCATTCTTTTTACACATTATTTTATGGTAATTCTTTTGTCTTTCCACAAAATTTTGAGAATCAGTTTGTTTATATCTACAAAAAAAATCCTGCTGGAAATGTTACTGAAACTTCAATAAATCTATTGATCAAATTGAGGAGATGATTTTCTTTCTATCAGTTTTATCTATTATAGAAAGTGTAGACATCTCCATCATCCACAACTGTGGATTTGTCCAATTCTCTTCTCAGTTCAGTTAGTTTTTGCTTCATGTATTTTGAAGTCTAGTTTTTGAGTTCATACAAATTTAAGAATTGTTACATCTTATTCACGAATTGATCTTATTGTTATGTACTTCTTTATTCCTGATATTTTACTTTTCAGTTTTGGGGGAGTGGTTCTCAAGTTTCCTTTATCTCATTAAGGTAGCTGCTTCAACTTTCTTTTAATGATTAGGGTTTGCATAGAACATCTTTTTCTATCTGTTTATTTTTAATCTACATATATCACTGTATTAGAAGGGAGTTTCTTATGGGAAATAGATTAGAGTCGTGTTTTCTTCGACTTCTTTTTGATTATGTATTTTATTTATTGCATTTAGATCACATGTCTAATATATTTTTTGATGCATTTGGATTTATATCTACCAATCTGCTACTTGGTTTCTATTTGCTCTCTTTTTTTATTCCGGTATCAGTCAGTCTCTAAGGAGAAACTTGGATTACTTGAGCATTTTTTAGCATTCTATTTTAATTTATCTATTGCATTTTTTATTATCTCTTGTATAATTTTGTAGTGGTTGCTCTTCACCTCTCATAGTCTATTCAGAATCATATTTACCACTTCAAGTAGAACATGGAAACTTTACCATATTATAGTTCCCTTTATCATTCTCCATTATATCATAGTTACCTTATATGTAGGGGCTTCCCTGGTGGTTTAGAGGGTAAAGTGTCTGCCTGCAATGCAGGAGACCCAGGTTCAATCCCTGAGTTGGGAAGATCTTCTGGAGAAGGAAATGGCAACCCACTCCAGTACTCTTCGGAGCCTGGGAGGCTGTAGTCCATGGGGTCACAAAGAGTGGAACACGACTGAGTGACTTCACTTTACCTTATATGTCCATTGAAAATTCCATCAGTCAGTGTTAAAGTTTTGCTTTCAACTATCAAACATATTTTAAAGAACTCAGGGGAGAAGAGTAGTCTACAGTGTATATCCAATATCTACTGTTTCTTTTGCTTCTCTTTCATCCTTCATGTTTCAAGTTTCCTTCTAGTATTATCTTCCTCCTATCTGAAGAACTTTCCACAGAAGTTATTTCGGAACTGGCTTCAAGACAGCAAATTCTTAGTTATCCTTCATCTGAAGATGTCTTTATTTGTCCTTCATTTCTACACAGTAGTTTTGATGGTTATAGAATTCTGGGTTGGAGGTGCTTTTCAGTAATTTTAACATGTTGTGCCACTTCCTTCTGCCTTCTATAGTTTTTAATGAGAAATCTATAGCTGTTCAAATTGTTTTTTTGCCAATAAAATTGAATATTTTAACTCTGGCCAATTTCAAGATTTTTTGTGCACTTATTTTTGTAGCATTTTGATGATGTGTCTGAACACAGATATGTTTAAGTTTATTCTGTTCGGTTTTCACTAAACTTCTTGAATCTATAGACTATTTTCCTTCCCCATTGAGGGAAGTTTGGACCATTATTTCTTCAAAAAATTATTTGTACTAGATTATTTTTTTCCTCCTTCTAGAACTTCAAGGACACAAATGTTAGACTTTTTTGTTTTTTTCATCTCATAGTTTTGTAAAGCTCTCTGTATTCCTTTTCTCATGAATCTCTCTTTATTCCCTGTCCCTAAACATTTTTCCTCTTTGTTAACCAGTAAGATAATTTCTATTGGCCTACTTTCAAGTTTATTGACTCTCAGTGTTTCATTTCCATTTTGTTATTGTGTTGATCCAGTAAGATTTTTATTATGAGTTTTGTACTTTTTAGTTTTATAATTTGCATTGAATTCTTCTTTATATTTCCAATTTCTTTGTTAAGACTTCCCATTTTCGCATTTGTTTCAAGAGTGTTTGTGATTGCTTGAGTATATTTTAAGAAACAGCTTCTAAGTCTCTGTCAGATAATACCAACATGTGTATATATTCCCACTGTTGGCATCTATTGATTGTCTTTTCAATGGAATTGGGGTTCTTTATATGTCAAGTAATTTGGGGTAATATCTTGGACAGTTTTGATGTGATATTATGATACTATGTATCTTGTTTATATCCTATGGATTATGTAATATTTTGGTTAACAGGCAATCAAACTAGGTGAGGTTCAGTTCACAAATTCCTATGTCTTTTGTGGGCTAGGGTTCCAGTGTTAGGTCAATTTTCAAAGCCTTACAGTGCTATTCAGATTTATCCTATGCATGTGCGTGGCATGGCCAGTAGACATAATGGGCAGTGGTTTATCCATTTAATTCACCAAAGTTTTGATACAATAAATTAGATATGTGTACAGCAGCTCAAGGATGAACCCAGGAGGACATAAACATCTTTATAGGATCATTTCCCAAGCCCTCAGTTTACAGCATAATCTCTGATATTTTTATTTCCTTGGGCTCCCACTTTCAGACCTTTATCTGTAAATTTTGGGCTTTAGTTATGTTATTCAGTTGCTTGAACAGAGAGAGAAAAAACAATGTGTATGTGCTCCATCATCTTGGGACCACTTATGTGACAAGGCTCCCCTCTTTCAGATGTTTGGCTCCTGCCACTATCACTGTTGATGATGGAACTGCTTTGGGCCTGAATACAAGGAAATGAAGAAAAGAAAAACATCCTCCCTTTTGTTTTTGCCGCTCTGCAACCAGAACTAGAGGCCTTCTCCTGGAGCTCTCTCTGTCTGAGCCCTGGTGCCCATGGTCTGGGTTTCAACTCCAATAAGGTTAGGACAGGAGATACTAGAAGGGGAATAATGGTAAACCCACCGTCAGTTTAGGAGTTCTTTCAATTCTGATCTACTTCCCTAATCCACCTGCTACTGTTTGCTTCTCAGTACCTTCACATAATGACTCCATGAATTCTGTTCAGGTTTTATAGCTGAATTCAGTGGGAGACACAAGGTGGAGTGTGCCTATTCCATTTTATCTGGAACCAAAACGCTGCTAATTTTTTTTTTAAATTGTGAAATGATTGCATCAAACACACTGAAAAATACGGAAAACATATGTAAAGTTTAAACAATAATATGAATAAATACCAGTGTACCCTCACCTATGAGAAAAACTTGAGGATACTAACTAGTCCCTGAGAATCTCACTGTGTGTCTGTCGTATGCTTATATTTCTCTTTCATAGAGGTAATCAGTACCTCGACTTTAGAGGAATCATTCTTTTACATCTTTCATAATTTTGTCACTTAAATATATAACCCTGAACAATATACTATTTAGCTTTTCTATATCTTAATAAAATTTTTAATGTATATACAAAAATATGCACAGAAAAATATATAAAGTATATACAGAAAATTACACAGATCATGTGCAACTTAATTATGCCTCCAGCTGCTTGTAACCACCAACATTCATACTGTAATAAACATTCTTGCACACCTGTCATTATGGACAACGTGGGAAGTCCTCAAGGAGTAGACCAGAAACACATGTGCCACATAGTGTTTTGCCGCATGTAGTATGCCTGCATTGGCTACACCAGTCTATAGTCCCACTAACCATATGTGAGGAGTCTCAAATCTCAGTTTTTGCCAATACCTGGCATTATACAATTCCAATTTCTAGTTTCTACCTAATTCATGCTGTTAGAATCTGCATTTCTATTGCTGTTAATGAGTTTGAACATTTTTAACTATGCTTGCTAACTCTTTAGGTGTCCTCCTCTATAAATTGCCTGATTATAACCACCTTTCTTTACAACTGGGATTGCTGTCTTTTTCTTTGTAAAGCTCATGAGTTATTTTTACAGCCTAGATACTAATCTCTCATCTTATTCAGTTCAGTTCAGTCGGTCAGTCGTGTCCGACTCTGCGACCCCATGAATTGCAGCACGCCAGGCCTCCCTGTCCATCACCATCTCTTGGAGTTCACTCAGACTCACCTCCACTGAGTCTGTGATGCCATCCAGCCATCTCATCCTCGGTCGTCCCCTTCTCCTCCTGCCCCCAATGCCTCCCAGCATCAGAGTCTTTTCCAATGAGTCAACTCTTCACATGAGGTGGCCAAAGTACTGGAGTTTCAGCTTTAGCACCATTCCTTCCAAAGAAATCCCAGGGCTGATCTCCTTCAGAATGAACTGGTTGGATCTCCTTGCAGTCCAAGGGACTCTCAAGAGTCTTCTCCAACACCACAGTTCAAAAGCATCAGTTCTTCGGTGCTCAGACTTCTTCACAGTCCAACTCTCACATCCATACATGATCACAGGAAAAACCATAGCCTTGACTAGATGGACCTTAGTCGGCAAAGTAATGTCTCTGCTTTTAAATATACTATCTAGGTTGGTCATAACTTTAATAAGTATTAAGTTTTTATAACTTAAGTTCTCTGTGCTTTTATTTTTTACTATTAGTCTCTCATCTGTTTGAAATGCTCAAAAGAAGTTATTGAATAAATACATTTTTATTTCACAAAATTATGAATAATTTTATGAAACTATGGACTTTATAAAAGTATGAATTATAATTTTACCAAAATATGGGTATTTTAATGGTAATTTTATAAAGGTATAAAGAGTTCTAGGTGATCCTTATTCCTGCATATTCGTTTTGGATTTGCTTATCATATTTATCCTTGTATTTCCTATTATGGAACATCATGTCTGGGACAAAATTGGTCAAAGGATACATTTTAACACAAAGATATTATCAAATTACAACTATATAGGCATATAAAAGTGTGCTAAGTGAGCACAGAAGAGAAAGACCAAATGGGAGATGAGAGAAACTGGATTTGAACCAATTCTGGCTTAAGCTCAAAGAGTTCAGTTCTAAAGGCAAATAGGCGAACATATAGCCACTGGAATATAGTCCATTTATATAATTCTCTAGCAAATCTGCTTTGCCATCTGTCTTAGTCTCTAAATAACTTAGAGTTCAAGAGTTTACAGGGGGTTACACTCAAGCTCAACTTTTTGGTAAATCGTTACAGGGCACTGAACCCACACTCCAAAAAAACTAGCAAACAAAACACTGTTGATTTCCTGTCCACTGCAATTCATCTCTCTCTACAATGGCCATGATAGTCTCTGATTACTGATATTATTATCCCCAGAAGATGGTTCATGGAAATTCTCATCCCCTGCTAGGCTGTCCCAGTTTTATAAAGTGAAAATCTGGTCAGCTTACTCTACAGGGGAAAAAAAGGCCACCAGGAAAAAAAAAAAGGCTGTTTAAAAAAGATAGCAGCTGCTATGATGCAGCATTAATGCAGACACAGCAGAGTGAAGGCAGGATGTCTGTTTTGCTGTTTTGCTTGTCTTTTTTCTCCTTACTCCTTTAGTGACAATATCACTAGAGAGTTAATGGAAGCACTGTCATGGAATTTTCTGAACAACAAAATGGTTTCTCTCCCTAATTATTTCAAATGCAATGCATTCTCCTTCCAAAGAAGGAGAATTTTGCAGCATTCTTTCTGTTCCTAAATTCATCTCCACCTCCCAGTACCCTTTCCAAATAAAGTACATTTATATCATGTTTAAACAAGCATAATGAAATCAAGTAACCCAATCTTAATTAGGATTTTATGAATTCTGAATTTGTGACCAATATATTTATCTGAAATTAATCTGTACCAACAGTATGTATTGCTTATACATTATTGTNACACTTCAGATCATTTCCTGTAACTCTAGAACCCACATTTCTAAACAACTGTAAGTTGTTTGCTGTCTCATTATCTTTCTTTCCTCTGTTACTTGCATTTGGACATTATGGCATGTAATATTTTAGTTAACAGCTAACGTGCACATCCTGGAAGAACAGTTAGCAAATTCATGATTAATGCCTAGTTTTCCTGCTATTAATGCAGTGGTTATAGCCATTTATACTTTAAAAGATTGGTATTTCTTTGCTTCCATATGCCAAATGTGAAAATTTAAATTTTAATGTGTTACATAACAGAATAAACTATTCATATCTTAGTGCAGCATAAAAGTGTTTTAAGTAAGAAGTACAATACCTTTGCAGGCAAGAGAAACTCTGCTCAAAATAGATGAAAGGGGAATATTCTAAAACCTTAGGAACAGGCAGGGAGTTAGCCTGAATATTCCTGGATGCAGAGACTTGGACTCTGGCAAACTCTCTCTCTCAGTCTTCTCTAGTCTCCTCTCACTGCTCTGTCTCTGCACTGGCTTCTTACACACGGCATCGGACATGGTCCTAATCATTCTCCAGTCGAGCTGAGCATCCCCGCTCCTCCACCCATCACCAGTTAGAAAAATCCCAGCTATTGCACTCCACATAAAAAAGCATAGAAACTTCCTTCACTCTTCAGTTCTTAAAGTCCCTTCCCCTTGACCAAAAATAAAGGAAATAATTTTCTTATCTCTTCTGAGATATAAAAGGAGATCACATACAAACAGATTTATGTAGAAAGTCAACTCTGTTTCATTTATTGAATAACCCATTCAGTATTCATTAGGATGGTACTGCATATGTAAAGTGTTAATCCAGGCACCCTGCAGAACAACAACAACAACAACAACAACAACAACAAAAGGTGTTATAAGTCAAAACATTTTGGTTTAGCAATTATCTGCTATTAAAACTCAAAGTGGATCCAAATTACTTAACTTAATTTTNAGAGTAGGACATGACTGAGCGACTGAACTGAATTGAACTGAAGCAACTTAGCACGCACACATGCAAGCCAGTAAATTATTAAACTCTAGTGGTAATTCATGCTAAAGTATTTAGACAGAAGTGTGTTAATATCTGCAATTTACTCTTAAATGCATAATTAAAAAAAATTAGATGGACTATCACCTGGATGGAATGAATAAGGGGATGGATATGGTAAACTTAGAATCTATGTTGTGGGTATTCAAATGTAAAATCTTTCAAAGTTGCTTCATGTTTTCTTTTTGTCTGTTTGTACTGTTCTAGATGCTAGCTTTTTTTTTTTTTTCCTTCTCTCTTTTAAACTTTTTATTCTGTATAGAGGAACCTGGTGAGCTAAAGTCCATGAGATAGCAAAAAGACTCCAGTTAGACTTAGCAACTAAACAACAACAATAGCCAATTAACAAACAATGATACTCAGCTATAAATATGAAAGTATCCATTTTCCCCCAAACTCCCCTTCCATGCAGGCTGCCACATTAACATTGGCAAACTTCCTTTGTTATACAGTAGGTCCTTGCTGGTTATCCACTTTAAATACAGTGGATATCCACTTTAATATAGCAGTGTGTACATGTCCATCCCAAACTTCCTAGCTATTCTTTTCCCCCAATAAATTATCCAGGTGAAATAAAGAATAGAATGAACAAATAACTGGAGGTGCCACAGTTTTGCTAAAATATCTCTAATTATTTTAGCTTAAAATTAAACACGGATTTTTTTAGCCAAGATGAAACTATTATTTTTACTTACAGACATAGCTGCATTGTTCACCTCACTTCTTCCCTTTACTGTGATGCAATGAGAACCAGATAGACCCTTCATGTACTTATTATTATTATTATTTTTTTAGTGCTATTGAACCCTAGAATAATCAAACCCCTTCCCCCTCTCCTGAAAGAGGGTGGCAAATACAATCTCCCAAAGGTAAACTAATCTCTGGGAAGAGAAGGGAAAAGTCTCCAGTATACAGTCCTTTGACTGGAAGTTTTATCACCCTTTGAGCTCTTCGAAGGAAAATTGTTACAACTCTACAAAAAGATTTCCTAGATTTTCAATCACCTTTTAACTTTTAAAGTTTGTTCCTTAGCTGAGATTTCACTTTCCCTGCTTTTTTTTTTTTTTTTTTTTCAAAACCCTAACTGTGCAGAAACATGAAAATATTTTTTTCTGAAGTTTTATTGACACCAAAGTGTCTGTATTCTTCATCAATTTTCTGTACCATATTAATATTACTTTGCCTAGAGATGTGCAATCACTGTTTCCTTGTAATAATTTTTCCCTCTTTCAATAAATACTTGTTTAAAACCCAATAAACCAATAACTTTGCTCTAGGCTTGTACTCTTTGTTAGTTATATTTCAAAAGCTTTTAAATTTTGCTTTTCCAACATTGAGAATACAACATTGGTTAACATATCTGTGATGGATTTGGGTACCAATAAGGTTTAGAAAGTCTTATTCTATTCATGCATTTTTTCTTCCACATTGTAATGTTGTAAAACAGGGATATTAAGGTAATTAATGTATATAATTTATATCTCCTAATCACACAAAACAAGATAGTTATGAACTGGTGCATTGTAGAATCAATGGCATTTTAGGATGCAGAGTTTATTGCAATAATTCTTCAGGTTCTGTTCTCATTAGTGAAATGTTAAGGGCTTCCATGGCTCTAGTAAATAATAGTCATAATTTTTTTTTTTCCTGCTCCATTTTATATATTTAGTGGAGGTTGGGCAGAGACTGTTGTACAGTATTTTTCAGTTCTTGACTCTCAGGAAGAAATTGTTTTTTATTCTAATCTTCTAATCTGATGTCTGTAACACCGTATTCTAATATGTTGGCTTTAGTAAAACTTTTTCTAGTTATCATTATATGTAAATATTTTATGATCCCAAGGATTCTGAATCAAAAGTTTTATGTATCAGTCTTAAATGAGCCATCATCATAGAAATTTAAATTTGTCTTATTTTTTTCCTTCTCTCAATGTATTAAATAGCCAGTTCATTGAGTGTGTGTTTTGCTTCCTTGGGTCAATATTTTAAGATAAGGAACTTATAAAGTAATTGAAGAAAAAGTGCTAATGGCTAAAAAGGAATTGATAAATTGAATCTCTAAGAAAAAAACAGTTGTCTTCCTTATATACTTATGTTTAAATTAATTTAGACTTTTAACTTTTGTGTAGAATTTTACATTTAACTTCTGCATAGATTTTTATAACTGCCTTCACTTACCATAATTGGAAACAATTTGATTCAGAATCAGTGAACGAAAAGAAGTAAGAGGAGAAAACTAAGACTAAAAGAATGCACTTCAGAAGACAGAATATCAGATTCATGTTTTGTTTCATTTCCTCAGGATTCTAGTTGCCCATCTGCCCTTATTCTATGAATTATTTCTGTGTGATTTCAGTTCAGTTCAGTTCATTTCAGTTGCTCAGTCATGTCCGACTCTTGGCGACCCCATGAATTGCAGCACGCCAGGGCTCCCTGTTCATCACCATCTCCTGGAGTTCACTCAGACTCACATCCATCGAGTCAGTGATACCATCCAGCCATCTCATCCTTGGTCATCCCCTTCTCCTCCTGCCCCCAATCCCTCCCAGCATCAGAGTCTTTTCCAATGAGTCAACTCTTCTCATGAGGTGGTCAAAGTACTGGAGTTTCAGCTTTAGCATCATTCCTTCCAAAGAAATCCCAGAGTTGATCTCCTTCAGAATGGACTGGTTGGATCTCCTTGCAGTCCAAGGGACTCTCAAGAGTCTCCTCCAACACCACAGTTCAAAAGAATCAATTCTTCGGCGCTCAGCCTTCTTCACAGTCCAACTCTCACATCCATACATGACCACAGGAAAAACCATAGCCTTGACTAGANCACCATCTCTTGGAGTTCACTCAGACTCACCTCCACTGAGTCTGTGATGCCATCCAGCCATCTCATCCTCGGTCGTCCCCTTCTCCTCCTGCCCCCAATGCCTCCCAGCATCAGAGTCTTTTCCAATGAGTCAACTCTTCACATGAGGTGGCCAAAGTACTGGAGTTTCAGCTTTAGCACCATTCCTTCCAAAGAAATCCCAGGGCTGATCTCCTTCAGAATGAACTGGTTGGATCTCCTTGCAGTCCAAGGGACTCTCAAGAGTCTTCTCCAACACCACAGTTCAAAAGCATCAGTTCTTCGGTGCTCAGACTTCTTCACAGTCCAACTCTCACATCCATACATGATCACAGGAAAAACCATAGCCTTGACTAGATGGACCTTAGTCGGCAAAGTAATGTCTCTGCTTTTAAATATACTATCTAGGTTGGTCATAACTTTAATAAGTATTAAGTTTTTATAACTTAAGTTCTCTGTGCTTTTATTTTTTACTATTAGTCTCTCATCTGTTTGAAATGCTCAAAAGAAGTTATTGAATAAATACATTTTTATTTCACAAAATTATGAATAATTTTATGAAACTATGGACTTTATAAAAGTATGAATTATAATTTTACCAAAATATGGGTATTTTAATGGTAATTTTATAAAGGTATAAAGAGTTCTAGGTGATCCTTATTCCTGCATATTCGTTTTGGATTTGCTTATCATATTTATCCTTGTATTTCCTATTATGGAACATCATGTCTGGGACAAAATTGGTCAAAGGATACATTTTAACACAAAGATATTATCAAATTACAACTATATAGGCATATAAAAGTGTGCTAAGTGAGCACAGAAGAGAAAGACCAAATGGGAGATGAGAGAAACTGGATTTGAACCAATTCTGGCTTAAGCTCAAAGAGT
Organism: Neotragus pygmaeus; assembly: GCA_006410875.1. Lineage (NCBI taxonomy): Eukaryota > Metazoa > Chordata > Mammalia > Artiodactyla > Bovidae > Neotragus > Neotragus pygmaeus. The sequence continues at coordinate 734,819 of SJYV01035481.1, forward strand.
TCAGTTCTAAAGGCAAATAGGCGAACATATAGCCACTGGAATATAGTCCATTTATATAATTCTCTAGCAAATCTGCTTTGCCATCTGTCTTAGTCTCTAAATAACTTAGAGTTCAAGAGTTTACAGGGGGTTGCACTCAAGCTCAACTTTTTGGTAAATCGTTACAGGGCACTGAACCCACACTCCAAAAAAACTAGCAAACAAAACACTGTTGATTTCCTGTCCACTGCAATTCATCTCTCTCTACAATGGCCATGATAGTCTCTGATTACTGATATTATTATCCCCAGAAGATGGTTCATGGAAATTCTCATCCCCTGCTAGGCTGTCCCAGTTTTATAAAGTGAAAATCTGGTCAGCTTACTCTACAGGGGAAAAAAAGGCCACCAGGAAAAAAAAAAAGGCTGTTTAAAAAAGATAGCAGCTGCTATGATGCAGCATTAATGCAGACACAGCAGAGTGAAGGCAGGATGTCTGTTTTGCTGTTTTGCTTGTCTTTTTTCTCCTTACTCCTTTAGTGACAATATCACTAGAGAGTTAATGGAAGCACTGTCATGGAATTTTCTGAACAACAAAATGGTTTCTCTCCCTAATTATTTCAAATGCAATGCATTCTCCTTCCAAAGAAGGAGAATTTTGCAGCATTCTTTCTGTTCCTAAATTCATCTCCACCTCCCAGTACCCTTTCCAAATAAAGTACATTTATATCATGTTTAAACAAGCATAATGAAATCAAGTAACCCAATCTTAATTAGGATTTTATGAATTCTGAATTTGTGACCAATATATTTATCTGAAATTAATCTGTACCAACAGTATGTATTGCTTATACATTATTGTAAATAATATTAAACTACTATCAAAAAACTTTTTTCATGCACCTTAATTACTTCGGGTGCACCCATTAATATTTGGAAGGCTGATACATTAGAGCCAGAAGAAATCATTTTATCTAATATCCATCTTGCAGAGAAGAAACCTAAAACTCAGAAAAAGGGGCCGAGACCTCCTGTAATCATTTAAAAAGCCAACTAAAGATTTTTACTAAGCAAGTTTCTGTTAGCTTCATCCAAATATACTTCCAAAGGTGAACTGCATTCACTTTTTAAAACATATTTATTAACGTTTTACTTGACTTTAATCAGACAAATCCTTCTAACTTCAGTATCCCATTTATAACACCGATATCATTTACTTTCTACTTTTTATTTAGTTGAGGAAATATTTAACATACTAATTATAATTATGTGACAGTAAAAAACTAAATAAAGTGGGAAAGTAGATTATTAAGGAGTATGAGACGTGAATTCAGCATCAAGAGAAAATTAGAATTCTCCAATATACTCTCATTTAAATTAAATGTATTCAATGGAAGGACTATTTTGCAAAGATAAAAAGTATTGCTGATCCATTATTACTGAACATACACTAGGATAATTATCGCCTTTTAATATACTTTCTTTCTACTTTAAAAATTTGAACCTACAGATAAAAAATAAATATTAATTGAAGCTGAGGTTGTTCTGTATTGAGCCACAGGGAAATTCCCTAAAACACAACATAAAAGAAAAAACAAGCATAAATTAAACTGGCAAAGTTCAAATGCTTTTGAACTTTTATGTCTATTAAATGCTGCTTAAGATGAGCATGAGAAAAGTTACTAAAGAAAATCTTACTAAAAATTATTTGGAGTGAACCAGTTCTTAAATAAACTCTCATTTTTTCCAAACATATATCGTATTTTTTTTTTTTATTAAAGAATAATATTCTCCAGATATACGAAGACTATAAAAAGCAGATGCAGGTCATTCTCAAAACAATTTCAAAGCTTGGTAGCTTATCAAATATGGAATTCTCCTCTGAAAAAATTAATTGTAATTAATGAGTATCATTAGCACTGGAAGGTCATTTTTCAAAGATAGCAATAGATGTAAATCACATTTCTTCTGTCCATGAATTGCCACAAAACTTCTCTGGGTTCTTTTCTAATACTGTATGGAATTGACGGGGGAAATGGAAGTGGATCTAGGGGTTTGAGGGGAGAGAGAGGAGTCATAACCACATCAAAAGAGATGTTAAAAAATCAAGAGCAAAAGAAATCTCCCTATTTATCTAGGTTTCCCATCATTATAGCAAAACCTGCCACCATCTTCCCCACTACAAAAAAAAAGTCAGGGATTAAATCTGCCACATAGGCTAAGCAAAAGAATACCTGACCCTAATTATAATCTAATGTTAAGGAAGCCAGATGTGCACTACACAAACATATGAAAGGAGAATAAAAAGTTATGGACACATTCAAGCAAACGTTTCAAGGGGAATGAAGATTTACTGCATAAATCTAATAGGAAAGATGTTTGTGAACCATCTGGTAACTGACTTATATAGCCCCATACATTAGCAACTGTTGTCATGTTTTTAAAGTATAGAATTTCAAAACTGTGCTGAAGCCTTTTGAATGCAGGGAGCTTGCAGGAAGGGATTTTAAAAAAAGTCCTAAAGAAAAGGCTTGCACTTGAGTTTTAAATAAAATTCTGAATGGTGTTTTCGAGGTTAATATAAGCACTGTCTGTATCACACCCTTATTCAGCCCTTACAAGCACCTTACGGGAGGGCAAGGGGGCATTATAATAACGGCCATTTTACAGATGACATAACTGAGATTCAGGGAGTTTCAGTGACTTTCACAAGGTTACCTGGGTGATGGTTGCAGAGTCCGGATTGCAAATTCCTAGAATTCTTCAATTCCTTTGACTATTTTTAGGCTTTGAATCAGAATATGAGGCTTATTGGCCTTGAGAGGTGTCCACTTTCTTTTTGTTTACCATACTGCTCATGAACTAGTGTTGGCTCGCTGAACAGAGGCACGGAGGAATCCCAGGGCCAGGCCTGCACTGTGCCTCTCCTGGGAGAACAGTGAATGCTTGTTGAACGAATAAATTAAGAAAGAATAAAGCAGATGTGGTTTAGATGTACAGAATGGAACACTACTCGGTCACGAAAACGCATGAAATAATGCCATTTGCAGCAATATGGATGAACCTACAGACTATCATATGAAGTGAAGTAAATTAGAAAGAGAAAAACAAATATCTTAAAATATCACTTATATATGGAATCTAAAAAAAATGATACAAATGAAGTTATTTGCAAAACAGAGATAAGACTCACAGTCGTAGAGAGGAAACTTATGGTTACCAAAGAGGATGGGGGGGGGGGAATAAATTAGGAGTTTGGGATTAACATATACATACTATTACATATAAAATAGGTAAACAACAAGGACCTACTGTATAGCACAGTGAACTATAGCCAATATCTTGTGTGTGTGTGTAATATATGCATACACAACTGACTCATCTTCTGTACACTTGAGACGAACACAACGTTGTAAATTAGCTATAATTCAGTGAAAAAAAGAGAAAGGAATGTGAAGCATTTCCTAGTATCTAGAAAATACTCAGTAACATGATAGATGCTGGAATAAGGAAATAAAATATAGATTTTTGTCTCAATAAGACAAACAAAACGGAAAGCACAAGGTCCAAGTTATTAGAAATAAACTGTTCCATGCCAAGCATAAGTACTAGGGCTCAGAAAAAGTTATGGTTTCAGTTTACTTGGAAATAATTAACAATTAATGATACAGAAAATAGGAAGGGGAATAAAAATGGCCTTTAAATAGACAAAAATATTAATAAAGCCAAAGCAAAATAAGAGCGCTTTAACAAGTAGCATTAAAAATGACATTGGTAAAACTGAGAATGTGTGCGTTGTGCTAAGTCGCTTCAGTCATGTCCAACTCTTTGCAACCCTATGGACTGCAGCCTGCTAGGCTCCTCTGTCTGGAAGAGTAATCTTGCCTGGGATTCTCCAGGCAAGCATACTGGAGTAAGTAGCCATGCCCTCCTCCAGGGGATCTTCCCAATCCAGGGATCGAAACTGTGTCTCTTATGTATCCTGCGTTGGCAGGTGGGTTCTTTACCATCTTTAGCACCACCTGGGAAGCCCAAAATTGAGAATATATTTACTTTAACTTTAATTTCTAAGATGTCATAATAAGAAATTTAATAACTTTCACACTCTGTCAGATGCTGAAGAGTCCCAGAGGGAAAATACGTATTACTTTTCACTATTTTTTTTAGAGAGTCACAATTTTGAAATCATCATCTAGATAAAACTAATGATATTTGAAAGTGGATGTCTATATTGACTAAAATCTACCTCTTCCCTAACTTAAACTCTACACAGATGACTGTCAGTATGCTAAGACCATGGCTGACCCAGAAGCACGCTCAAATTCCTTAAGCTCAATTTGTTTCCAGGATGCACTGTTCGATGTGGTTTTCATGGCACCCTTATTTCTAACAAAAAGTTCAAAAAGGCAGGTTACAGAAAGGCGTCAGCAGTGACTAGACAGAGAGATTTCACTGCTTCTAAATCATCACGAAGCTTAGACTTAGTCCAGCCAAGTGGATGGAAAGTTGAAGCTTGACGGCTCACCCATTTGGGTTCTTTGGACTTCGTCATGGCTTCCTGCTCCAACCTGAGGTCCCTACAGTATGAGGCTTCACCAGAAGCAGGTAGAACAATGAGCTGCTCCTCTGCCACAAATATATGCCTCCCTACCATCCCCCTCGCCCCGTGGTAGCACCATGAGGATTCCGGGGCTGGCTTGTCAGGGCACTCCATTGCAGATAGTTACCATGAAGAATATCACTGCAAATGAGAATAGATGTCCCACACCTCTCTGGAATAGTAATTTCTTAATTCTCATTCAAATCCAGCAGGCAGGACAATATAACTTGATCTCAATTGGCCATGTGGTCCTGACGGCGTCCTGCTAATGGGCTGTTCACTTAATTTATGTAATTTTAAAAAATTAAATAGTCCTATTTTAAATCCCCACTGCAGTCCTTCAGCTCGAAAGCACACATTTAAAAGTTACAGTGTCTTTCTAAATCAGCACTACCAAACTTCTTACCTTGTTGACTATGCTCTCCTAAAGTTTTACCTTTTCTTGGCTCCCCTTCTGGTTTGTGAGAAATAATTCTGAATCCTATTCACAAGTCACTTAATGTTTCAGGAAACTAGGTTTGCCAATTTGGTTTTAGACTGAAACATAAATCTGTTGCTTTATGAATATAAAGTAAGTATCCAGCTTGCTGAGTTATGATATATTTGCAAAGAGGACTACCTTAGTAGGGCAAATGCAGTGTTCAAAAGTGAACAAAATAAAATTCACTCTTTGATATCGTTTCTAGAGAACAATTCACAAAACACTTCGTTGACAGCCTACTATGTCCAATGTATTGCCCCCACTACTGGTAACTTTATCTTTTTTTTTTTTAATCAACTTTTTTCTTTTTTACATTTTTGAAGGTTTTTCTTTTATTAATTAATTCTTTAATGAATACAGTTGAGTATGAATGCTGTGTTAGCATCTTCCGTATAGCAAAATGAATCGGCTATACATATATCCTCTCCCTTTTGGACCTCCCTCCCATTTAGGACACCATAGTGTATTAAGCAGAGTTCCCTGTGCTATAGGGAACTCTGCTATATAGTATGTTCCCATCAGTTGTCTATTGTATACATAGCATCTGTACTATATATGTGTCAGTCCCAATCTCCCAATTCTTCCCACACTCCCTTTTCCCCCTTGGGGTCCATACATTTGTTCTCTATCTTTGTGTCTCTATATCTGCTTTGCAGATAAGGTCATCTATACCACTTCTCCACATTCCACATATATGTGTTAATACATAATATTTGTTTTTCCTTCTGACTTACTTCACTCTGCATGACATTCTCCAGGTCCAAAAAAAGAAAAAGAAATTAACATAAAATCAATTGCTTTATCCTAGTCTGTGTATATAGTGGCTGCCTGAACCTTCCTGTGGCTTCCCTTGGATTCAAGGCCTAGAACAACCACACTAAGAAAGCTTCTTAGAGGCATGTAAAACCTCTCACTGGCTGTCAAGATCCTTGCTCTGAGGGCTCAGCAATATCTGGAATGCCTCTCGGTTTTCTCCAGTCTAGAACAGCACGTCTCTCTCTGGAATCTTCCATCAAGGATTCGGAGAGAAATGGACATTACGTCTCAGAACATATTTGAAGGCACATTCACTACTTTCTATATAGGAGACTGATTTCATTGTAGTGAGGTTCACAGTTACTTTATTTCAGTTTATAAAGTATTTTCTGATAAATTAGCTATACCTTAGGTGACAATCACACAGTACAGTAGTTCACAAACAAGTTTTTTTATGGTTCGTTCTTTTTGTTTGTGTTTTTGCTTTTGAGGTGTGGGGCATAGGATGACATTAAATGATGCTGGATTCACCTAATCCCCTCCCCTCAGCTCTTAATGGGTCCCTGGAACAAAGGGAAAATCAACCACTACATTCTGAAGTCCGAGTAGTCCAAGTGGAAGGAGAAAAGTGTGGCTAGATGACTTGTGTTCAGAGCAGATTTCCAGACTTGTGTTCAGAGCAGATTTCCAGAAGGCATTAGGAGGCATGACAGAAAGAGAGTCTGACCCATTTAAATACAAAAGTAAATATATGATTTCTGTGTGTTCATTTAATATGTGTTCATCTAATCATGTAAATAAACTACATAAGGTACATACTATTAATGGCTATATACAAGACTATCTGAATATATATAATACATACACAGGATACGTTAACTATTAGGTCTATAAAGGTGCGTGTGAAGAGGACTAGGAGCCAGAGCTGCTCAGGCTGCTTCTGAGGCTGTCCAGGGAGAGGGCCAAGGAAGGGGATGCTGAAGGGAAGGGAGAGCCCATGCAACCGCTGACCCGAGGGGCTATGCTTTATCCATTCTGTCAGTTCAGGTACCAAGTTTCCAAGTTAGATTTTGCTGGGGAGAGAGAGGTCTGATACTTCCTCAGTACCTTGCCAGTCTGATCTGTCATTGCTTTCAACAGGTACACGCTATCTTTGCTTCATACATTGATCTTCACCTGGCCCTCCTCCCTCCCCTGATAAAACAAACTATGTTTATTCCCAGTTTTATTCCTTTCCACACATCCAACTACTGCTCCTTCTTTAAAGCCAAAGTCAGGCCCCACCTCCCACGTCAACCTCTTCCTCGAAACTCTAGTTTGTAACCACCTTCCTCCCTTTTCTTAATTCTTTTTCCTCTATTTGACCTTTGAAATAATGCTGTTGATTTCTGAAGATATATTTCATTTCTTCTAACTCATTTTCAGTTTTGAACTGATGGACTAAAGCCAGTATGGATGATCTCCGAAAAAGACTGAACAACTGGCAGAACGCACGTTGAATCCTTTTTCCTCTCCCCATTCCAGTTAACCTGAGCCTGACCCTTGACCCACTCCATTTTACATCTCACTCAAGGCAGGGCACTGTCCCCCACTGCAGGGTCTCCTGCAGCCGAAACAAGGAACCGTCCCTCTTTATACCTCACCGGTCAGGGCTAACACGGCCCCAGGTCTCCCAGTCCTCTCAGCTGGCTAACTAATGTAATACTTTAGTAGTCAAAGTTGGAAGACATTCACATAAACTGATGGTTACAATCTCATATTTTAAATTCAGTGTAAAACATAGTTATACAGGAAGACTATCGAATGGTAAAACATGTAAAAAATAAAAGTTAGGGCATATCTGGATACAAAAAACTGTAATAAAGAATTGGCAACACCCATATTATCCATGAATAAGTGCTGTGAAAAAGTCTTTAAAGGCTTCTTCACTATCACCTCTTCAATAAATCTGTATTATCAGAAGAATCCATTTAACAGCTAAAAACTATTATTCAATTCAAAAACAGTGTTTTGTTTTTCTACTTAATTACTAGATCACCAGGATCTATGGGTGTAAAAACCGGGGGTTCTTTTTGTTACTAACTACCCACAACCCTTTAAGAAGGTACTGTTTTCTCCATTTTTCAGATTAGAAAACTGAGAGTCCACGTCTGTCATCGCTGAGTGATCAGAAAGACTTGAACTTGATTTGGGCTCACTTCAAAGCCCAGTATTCCCACAGGGCCACTTTGACCAACTGAATACAATGTTTCATGTATATAGTATTTCAGCTACCTTTCAGTTAAGCAAACTTTCCTGAAATAGTCCAGTTGCTATATATTACATTCTTACTATGGAAAAAAATACTTTCTAAGTTTGAAGGAGCTGAGTTCAAATTTTACATTTGAACTATCAGAACAGAATCACATTTAACTCTGAGATTTGCTATCCTAATTCAGGTCTAACTTAGGTCAGAAAAAAAGGGGGGAAACTTACTCTTATTTCTCAAATGAGCTCTTGCTTTTATTAAAAGATAGTGTATGCTTTAACACCTCCTGGCATGTACTTGAAATTGTTTTAACAAAGAGAAAATGTTTATTTTAAAATAATTATATATATATATATAATACTATGGTTCTGCTTATGGAATCCTGTATTTTTCTATCTGCTAACATAACTGACTAGTTCATACATGTCTTTCAATTTTCTGTTATATGCAGAAACATCCACCTGCTTCCTTTGAATGGCTGATTTCTCCTCTCTGAATACATAATAATATATGTATCCTCTTTGAACTGTATTAAAAAGATATACCTAAACACATTCTTATCACTCCATAGAACTTTTACATGAAAAGTTAGAAAACACTCTTTCAATGCCACAAGAAGGAATATTTTCCCCATTTAGAAATGTTAGTTTTCAGTCTCCTGTTGAAAAATGAAGTTAAATCTTGGATGCAGTGAAGTTCTATTCACGTTGAATAGTCATTATTATGGTGGCTTCTCTGCCTGATTGGTTAAAGAAGACAACACAATTTGTAATTGATTCTTCTTACCACTGAACAACTAATTTTGTCTTCCAAAAAAAGCTCTAGGGTTTATTAACTGTGCAATCACAATTTACTGAGGTCCTTTCATCAAATTAGCCTGGCAACAATGCAATTTTCCCCTTATTTTGCTTCTATTTCAAGAAGGGCTTTCTACTATGGCTCTTATTAAGACAGGCAGTCACTCTCTTCTAATTTAGGTGTTTTTCTCATGGCAACAATTCATTATTACAGCTGAAGGATTTTTTTGGTAACCCAATTCTGGGCTTCCTTTTTCTTATTTCCTATTTCCTACAATGTCATAAAATGAGTTATCTCCAAATTGGAGCAACCAGTCCTTCTCCCAAGGAATATGCTCTCTTGTTCTTCAGAAACAGGAATTTCAATTTAGGAATAATCCACTCAATTTCTTTGGCTAGCCCTTCTTTTGTTTTGCTTATTCACTTATTTCACACTTAGCTCTACAGACTCAAACTTCAATAAAATGATTACATCATTAAATTTTTAAGGGTTCTTTTCCTACAGCATCCCCTAGCAGGATGACTTTACTACATTTTATCTGTCTCTGATTTACTTACAGGAGTATGGGATTCATAAGGACCCTCATAGATAACCATATAGAAACCTGCTTCTACATCATCAAAAAAAAGATCTAGTTCCTAGCACCCAACTTAACACTGGCCCCTCAAAGGCACAGCCAGTATCTCAAATGCCACACGTGTGGGTGAATGGGAATCCAGAAATAAGAGCCCTGGAGATCAATAGATGTGGCTGAGAAAGCGTTTGCATTCTCAGGGGTAGAGCTCACTGTGTTTCTAAGTGGATCAGAGATATGATCCGCAGCCACCGTGAATGGAACGGAAACTAGATGCCATCAGAGGGAGATGCGCGTCCTAATGAGGTGAGGTAATGCGGCAAGAATAGAGTCAGGGAAGGAAGTGCGGCCCCGAGGAGCCTCAAAATCAGCTCACACTTGCATCCCGATCCTCAGAAGAGTGAGAAAAGCCACAAGGCAGAATTGCAGAGTTTCAAACCTTTGTATAGGAGAGGAGTCAACTTTTACTTCCTCTGCAAAGGAAGCTACACACTGAGTACTCCAAGAGGCAGCACAGCATGTTTTCCTAGGAATGGCGAGTGGAACACTGCTGACATCTTTCTATTGTGGAAAGCGGGAGGCGGGGGTCAAAGTGCTGACTCTCCACACAGATAGATACCCACTGGAGGTGGCCTGACACATGCTCTAACTGGACACCTCCGAGAAGATTGCTGAAGCATAGATTTCAAGCCCAAATGCCTGGGAAACAGTCAACGCAGAGGGATTTTGCACATACTAGGCAAACTGTAGCAGCCTTTTCACATAGACAGAAATTCAGCAAGTCTGTCAATCAAAGGTCCAGAGGCGGACAGACCACAGACACCCACTTCTGACTTTGCTGGGCCACCAGGACAAGGGGGAAAGAAACTGGCTGACAGTAGAAACTTTTCTCAGTGAAGAAGAATGACAGAAAATTATCATTAAAAGGAACTCCTCTACTCTGGCCTCCTCTGCAAATCCACAGTAACACCATCCCATGCATTCACCTCAGTCTCCAGACGGCCAATGAGATGCTGTTACAAAGAAAAAGACAATTCTTGCGGCACTCTTTTTAGAAACAGACATTCATAGTTTTGTTTATAGTTTAATGCTTGTTTCCCAACAGTATTTCTCATTAGGTAGGGCATCTCATATATCCATTGACTTTGCTTTCTTGGTAAACCAATTCTTAATATATTAAGAGTTAATTCTAGGTGAATTTATGTGAGGTTAGTTAAGTCTGATAAATATTTTATTGTGCATAGAAAGTGGAAGAAAAAGATGACAAGGTCTCTTTTTGAGGCTAGACTTGACAATATTGTGCTTAGTTGCTCAGCTGTGTCTGACTCTTTGCAACCCCATGGACAGTGGCCCACCAGGCTCCTCTGTCCATGGGATTCTCCAGGCAAAAATACTGGAGAGGGTTGTCATTTCCTTCTCTAGGTGATCTTCCCGACCCAGGGATTGAACCTGAGTCTCTTGCAATGCAGGCAGATTCCTTACTGTCTGAGCCACGAGGGAAGCATATTAGATACACTCTAACATGGAGATAGCCCAGCATGTAGATGGAATAAAATTAATTTTATCTCTGCATGAGATTCATGTGATAAAGTGAGTTTACTTACTTGAGGATTTATTGATTTGGAGACTTTTGTTTTTTTATAAAAGCCTATAACATTTCCTCTTGAGAATAAACTTATATNTAATGCTGTTGATTTCTGAAGATATATTTCATTTCTTCTAACTCATTTTCAGTTTTGAACTGATGGACTAAAGCCAGTATGGATGATCTCCGAAAAAGACTGAACAACTGGCAGAACGCACGTTGAATCCTTTTTCCTCTCCCCATTCCAGTTAACCTGAGCCTGACCCTTGACCCACTCCATTTTACATCTCACTCAAGGCAGGGCACTGTCCCCCACTGCAGGGTCTCCTGCAGCCGAAACAAGGAACCGTCCCTCTTTATACCTCACCGGTCAGGGCTAACACGGCCCCAGGTCTCCCAGTCCTCTCAGCTGGCTAACTAATGTAATACTTTAGTAGTCAAAGTTGGAAGACATTCACATAAACTGATGGTTACAATCTCATATTTTAAATTCAGTGTAAAACATAGTTATACAGGAAGACTATCGAATGGTAAAACATGTAAAAAATAAAAGTTAGGGCATATCTGGATACAAAAAACTGTAATAAAGAATTGGCAACACCCATATTATCCATGAATAAGTGCTGTGAAAAAGTCTTTAAAGGCTTCTTCACTATCACCTCTTCAATAAATCTGTATTATCAGAAGAATCCATTTAACAGCTAAAAACTATTATTCAATTCAAAAACAGTGTTTTGTTTTTCTACTTAATTACTAGATCACCAGGATCTATGGGTGTAAAAACCGGGGGTTCTTTTTGTTACTAACTACCCACAACCCTTTAAGAAGGTACTGTTTTCTCCATTTTTCAGATTAGAAAACTGAGAGTCCACGTCTGTCATCGCTGAGTGATCAGAAAGACTTGAACTTGATTTGGGCTCACTTCAAAGCCCAGTATTCCCACAGGGCCACTTTGACCAACTGAATACAATGTTTCATGTATATAGTATTTCAGCTACCTTTCAGTTAAGCAAACTTTCCTGAAATAGTCCAGTTGCTATATATTACATTCTTACTATGGAAAAAAATACTTTCTAAGTTTGAAGGAGCTGAGTTCAAATTTTACATTTGAACTATCAGAACAGAATCACATTTAACTCTGAGATTTGCTATCCTAATTCAGGTCTAACTTAGGTCAGAAAAAAAGGGGGGAAACTTACTCTTATTTCTCAAATGAGCTCTTGCTTTTATTAAAAGATAGTGTATGCTTTAACACCTCCTGGCATGTACTTGAAATTGTTTTAACAAAGAGAAAATGTTTATTTTAAAATAATTATATATATATATATAATACTATGGTTCTGCTTATGGAATCCTGTATTTTTCTATCTGCTAACATAACTGACTAGTTCATACATGTCTTTCAATTTTCTGTTATATGCAGAAACATCTACCTGCTTCCTTTGAATGGCTGATTTCTCCTCTCTGAATACATAATAATATATGTATCCTCTTTGAACTGTATTAAAAAGATATACCTAAACACATTCTTATCACTCCATAGAACTTTTACATGAAAAGTTAGAAAACACTCTTTCAATGCCACAAGAAGGAATATTTTCCCCATTTAGAAATGTTAGTTTTCAGTCTCCTGTTGAAAAATGAAGTTAAATCTTGGATGCAGTGAAGTTCTATTCACGTTGAATAGTCATTATTATGGTGGCTTCTCTGCCTGATTGGTTAAAGAAGACAACACAATTTGTAATTGATTCTTCTTACCACTGAACAACTAATTTTGTCTTCCAAAAAAAGCTCTAGGGTTTATTAACTGTGCAATCACAATTTACTGAGGTCCTTTCATCAAATTACCCTGGCAACAATGCAATTTTCCCCTTATTTTGCTTCTATTTCAAGAAGGGCTTTCTACTATGGCTCTTATTAAGACAGGCAGTCACTCTCTTCTAATTTAGGTGTTTTTCTCATGGCAACAATTCATTATTACAGCTGAAGGATTTTTTTGGTAACCCAATTCTGGGCTTCCTTTTTCTTATTTCCTATTTCCTACAATGTCATAAAATGAGTTATCTCCAAATTGGAGCAACCAGTCCTTCTCCCAAGGAATATGCTCTCTTGTTCTTCAGAAACAGGAATTTCAATTTAGGAATAATCCACTCAATTTCTTTGGCTAGCCCTTCTTTTGTTTTGCTTATTCACTTATTTCACACTTAGCTCTACAGACTCAAACTTCAATAAAATGATTACATCATTAAATTTTTAAGGGTTCTTTTCCTACAGCATCCCCTAGCAGGATGACTTTACTACATTTTATCTGTCTCTGATTTACTTACAGGAGTATGGGATTCATAAGGACCCTCATAGATAACCATATAGAAACCTGCTTCTACATCATCAAAAAAAAGATCTAGTTCCTAGCACCCAACTTAACACTGGCCCCTCAAAGGCACAGCCAGTATCTCAAATGCCACACGTGTGGGTGAATGGGAATCCAGAAATAAGAGCCCTGGAGATCAATAGATGTGGCTGAGAAAGCGTTTGCATTCTCAGGGGTAGAGCTCACTGTGTTTCTAAGTGGATCAGAGATATGATCCGCAGCCACCGTGAATGGAACGGAAACTAGATGCCATCAGAGGGAGATGCGCGTCCTAATGAGGTGAGGTAATGCGGCAAGAATAGAGTCAGGGAAGGAAGTGCGGCCCCGAGGAGCCTCAAAATCAGCTCACACTTGCATCCCGACCCTCAGAAGAGTGAGAAAAGCCACAAGGCAGAATTGCAGAGTTTCAAACCTTTGTATAGGAGAGGAGTCAACTTTTACTTCCTCTGCAAAGGAAGCTACACACTGAGTACTCCAAGAGGCAGCACAGCATGTTTTCCTAGGAATGGCGAGTGGAACACTGCTGACATCTTTCTATTGTGGAAAGCGGGAGGCGGGGGTCAAAGTGCTGACTCTCCACACAGATAGATACCCACTGGAGGTGGCCTGACACATGCTCTAACTGGACACCTCCGAGAAGATTGCTGAAGCATAGATTTCAAGCCCAAATGCCTGGGAAACAGTCAACGCAGAGGGATTTTGCACATACTAGGCAAACTGTAGCAGCCTTTTCACATAGACAGAAATTCAGCAAGTCTGTCAATCAAAGGTCCAGAGGCGGACAGACCACAGACACCCACTTCTGACTTTGCTGGGCCACCAGGACAAGGGGGAAAGAAACTGGCTGACAGTAGAAACTTTTCTCAGTGAAGAAGAATGACAGAAAATTATCATTAAAAGGAACTCCTCTACTCTGGCCTCCTCTGCAAATCCACAGTAACACCATCCCATGCATTCACCTCAGTCTCCAGACGGCCAATGAGATGCTGTTACAAAGAAAAAGACAATTCTTGCGGCACTCTTTTTAGAAACAGACATTCATAGTTTTGTTTATAGTTTAATGCTTGTTTCCCAACAGTATTTCTCATTAGGTAGGGCATCTCATATATCCATTGACTTTGCTTTCTTGGTAAACCAATTCTTAATATATTAAGAGTTAATTCTAGGTGAATTTATGTGAGGTTAGTTAAGTCTGATAAATATTTTATTGTGCATAGAAAGTGGAAGAAAAAGATGACAAGGTCTCTTTTTGAGGCTAGACTTGACAATATTGTGCTTAGTTGCTCAGCTGTGTCTGACTCTTTGCAACCCCATGGACAGTGGCCCACCAGGCTCCTCTGTCCATGGGATTCTCCAGGCAAAAATACTGGAGAGGGTTGTCATTTCCTTCTCTAGGTGATCTTCCCGACCCAGGGATTGAACCTGAGTCTCTTGCAATGCAGGCAGATTCCTTACTGTCTGAGCCACGAGGGAAGCATATTAGATACACTCTAACATGGAGATAGCCCAGCATGTAGATGGAATAAAATTAATTTTATCTCTGCATGAGATTCATGTGATAAAGTGAGTTTACTTACTTGAGGATTTATTGATTTGGAGACTTTTGTTTTTTTATAAAAGCCTATAACATTTCCTCTTGAGAATAAACTTATATAGATTATGGGTCTAAAATCTTTTATTGATATCCAACTATAAGCAATGAGTTGGAAATGTAAAACAGAGTAAAAGTATAATCCCAACTTTATTCTCCAGGAGTTCATGAGGAGCAGTCTTACACTTAATTGGGTATTTATGATATAATAAATGATGTACCCCCATCACTGTTCCTGTTGGGCTGGAAAGAACAAAATCAGAGCTCTACAGTGAATATTTACTGGGTAATTCCAATGGACAGAAGAATGTACTTAGCCAAATACAACTCTCTCTGCCTCCACGCTGAAAGTGTCCTTCATTTTTCAGTTGGACACATGGATGCATCAACTTGAGATATAAAGTCTGTGATATCAAGACCCAACCTACGGGAGTCTTGCCTTGATGAAATACACATGAACCAGTTTTTAAAATGAATATATATTCACATGTGCGCGCGCGCGCGCACACACACACACAGTGTGTCTGTGTCCCTCTTACAGCATGCTTCTGTTGCATGTCTGCATTCTCAGCATATAAACAGATCATTTGCTTTTCTACCCATTTCCAAATCTTAGAGTAATAACTTCTAGGAAAGAAGAAATAATAAAGAATGATTATACAACCTTATTTGGGCAAAAAGCTAACATATGGGTATCAAGGCCAAAAACATGGATTTCAAGATAAAACATATGGATGCCCATATGGAAAAAAAGGTTTCCTGGCCGGAAACTCTGCTGTTGCATTTTTTATGCCTATATGTGTGGGTTTTTTTTTTTTTTTTTTTTTTTGCCTTCTGCCGAATAACACTGTCTGCCGACAGATTCGAATGTTATAAATTCACACACAAATTTCACAAAATGCTCCACTGTTATCAACTTTATTAGATTCTTTTTTTATTCTCTTAATCCCTTCATCACTTACTAGCTCAACAAGTAATGGATTTTTAGTAAAACGGTGAGGCTTATTACAATCGATCCTGGGACTGAATCTTTTCTTGATGCTTAACTAATGAAACTTATTTTTCTTCAAAACCTCAATAAAGAAAACCCTTCCCTTCACACACACATGTGTGCTCCTGCATGCACACACACACAACAGGTGGTGCCCTTATGATCCTGCCTCTGTTTTGGGTAGCCATCAGACAGTTGGCATCAGACATTTATAGGTTCTATTCTGGAGAGTGATACCCCATAGAAATGGCAAAACATGGTCAATTAGGACAGAGGTCCCCAACTTCCAGGCCACAGACAAGTATCACTTGTCAGATCAGTGATGGCATTAGATTAGAAATAAAGTGCAAAATAAATGTAATGCACTTGAATCATCCTGAAACCATCCTCTCCACCTCCATCCATGGAAAAATTGTCTTCCCTGAAATCAGTTCCTGGTGCCGAAAAAGTTAGGGATTGCTGATAAGAGATGAACTCTTAAGAAAGTTTCCATCTTTATCTCTTAAATTGTGTTCACGGAGAACTTTCTTCTTTTAAGGGATAGAGGAAACAGAAATATCAAGAGAAAACTGCAGACTTTTGAGAAAACATGTCCTTTAATGTGGTGCCTTTAAGTCACTGGATTCTCTGTGAGCAGATATTTAAATCTGAAGTATCACATACTTTACAAAAGAAAACATTCTTTTGTGAAGAACGTTCACTGTGCCCCTTTTGGCATGCAGATAACTAGAACATACATTTAAATTCTAGTCTTAGGATACTTCTGGGGCAAGTATGTTATCAGATAGGACGTGCCCACCAAGAGCTCTTCTGACTTCAGATATGGCTGTGTTGCAGCTTCAGGGGAGGGGCATACTTTCTGATTTGGGATTCCTGGAGCTCTATCTAGGCTTCAAGAGCATCACCTTCTATCCTGAAGGTTCCTAAAGGGGTGTATACATCACCTCCAACAGTGGAATTAAAACTAGCTCTTATCCGACAGAAAGAATATCATGACGGAGTTGATCTGCAGTATTTAAAGTTACTATTAATAGTACCTTACTAAATAAGGTACTATTTAAGTTCTTTCCAGTCTACATAAGGAGGCAGAAGTGGGTATTGGGGCTTCAGATTATCCAAACTTGAGTCTGTTGGATTCTCTCTGAACCCACTTTTACCAGTGGTATCAAAGGCAAAGAAAATGAGGAGAAACTAAAACTCAATTCAGTAAAGGGTGAAGCAGGGGCAAGCTGATCTATTGCAATCAACACAGCCCTGTTCTCACAACACTTTTACAGTATTCAGCTATTACAGCAATTATGGCCAGCACATCTGAATCATTAAATTGTCCTCTCCACTATCTGCCAGGGTTGGTGTATCTAGACCCAGAATAAAAGCCAACTCTTTAAGTTCATATAACACGATGTTTTAAGGTAATTTTCTTTTAACAAACGGTCACAATTGTCCATCATTAACCACATTCAATGTCTGTCTTCAAGAATACTACCCATATTTCTTAGCTGGGTGTTGACAACTATTCACAAGTTGGTCTCAAGCTACTCTTCCTGGTGGCTCAGTGGTAAAGAATACACATGAAATGTAGGAGATAGAGGAGACTCGGGTTCGATCCCTGGGTTGGGAATATCCCTGGAGGAGGAAATTGTAATTCACTTCTGTATTCTTGCCTGGGAAATCCCATGGATGGAGGAGCCTGGTGGGTTACAGTTCATGGGGTCACAAAGAGTTAGACATGACTGAGCATGCACCCACAAGGCTACCCTTTCCATTTTGATGTTTTATATATATATATATATATATATNCTCCCAGAGAAACCAATAATGAGGTCGGAGCTCCCAGAAGCAGTTAGAGAATGAGCAAAATTATATCTGGGTTGTGGGTGCATGAGTGGTGTGTGTGTGTGTGTGTGTGTTGCACTCTGGGCAGACTGATACTTTCAGTCTGGCTTGAGGGGAAAGAACTGTGACTGAATGGACAAGTTGTATCTTAATATACACACCATATTATTTCAAACCTTTACATAAAAACTTAGCTTCATGTTTTATCTCTTGGTCCCAAATCATAAGGACCTTGACACTTTAAGGAGTGGACCAAGGGTAGTTTTATTGTAATAAAATTTTAAATCACAGCAGCTTGATCCCCTTTAGTTACACTAAGGGCTCAAAGGTAATCATAATACATTTACTATGTCTGTATCTTTAAATTGCAAAGTGTACACTAGAGAAAACTTGGGGACATGTAACCATATCCAGTTCCCGTGAATCTCAGATAATGACAATGAAGAGGAACAGCAGAAGTTAGAGGTGCACTCAGAGTGTCACATTGCCAAATGAAATAA
Source organism: Neotragus pygmaeus (assembly GCA_006410875.1). Lineage (NCBI taxonomy): Eukaryota > Metazoa > Chordata > Mammalia > Artiodactyla > Bovidae > Neotragus > Neotragus pygmaeus. The sequence continues at coordinate 753,128 of SJYV01035481.1, forward strand.
GCTTCCAGAATATTCATGCAGGGAGCCCAGATTTCTCGCTTCCGTATTTCTCACTGTCAAACAGGAAGCAACTAAGATGAGGCTGAGAAACCCTCTCAGACTCACTGCTGCTGTGTTTTGCTTCTTAATCCTGTGCCTTTGTTAGGAAAACATGATCGGAATGGCAAGAGCACATGGGATTGGGCTGGGAGAGGCAAGAAACGTAGCCACCTTGTCGTGCATCAGTAGAGGAGCAGAATCAGAGGGTCAGAAGCTAGGAGGACCCTTGGGAACTGATGCAGTGCTCCAAGCAAAGCTAGTCACCCAAGTGGAATCGTTAATCTCCCTTCCGCCACTTCCTGGCACAGAGGATTCTCTGCCTGGTTCTGAGAGGTTCTTTTCAATATGGAATTCGAGTCATTCCTCTTCTGGCTAAAATTTGAACACATCCTCTTTAGTTAGCAGCAGAATTTTCATGAACCAGTCAGTGGTAAGTTGCCTACCGATACAGTTTCTACACCTGAAGTCGATGGGTATGATCTTCACAAGTTCTTATTCCAACTGCTATTTCCTAAGCTTCTATTTTTGGAACCATCTCAATATCATCTTGTTTTATGGTACAGGGTTGTTCTGATCTTGAAAATAAGGGTCATCATTTTTGCCTCCATGAAAAGGGATGGGGGAGAAACGTGAGTCTGCTCTGTGCCTCCTCCAGTATAACTGTCTACAAACACCTCAATATCGGACCCCATTCCAACTCCTAGAGCTCAGAGGTGAGTCGGTGACGGTTTCCATCTCTTCCAAGACATCAGCAGCTGAGAAAACATGAGAGTTTTTGAAATGGTTCTGAGGCTCCATATTGCAAACAGATAGTGCTTAGTGATTAAAAAAAAAAAAAAAACCCCCTGCCAATGCAAGGGATGTAGGAGGCATGGGTCTGAATCCTGGGTCGGGAAGATCCCCTGGAGGAGGGCCAGGCAACTGACTCCAGTATTCTTGCCTGGAGAGTCCCATAGACAGAGAAGCCTTGTAGGCTATAGTCCCTAGGCTCACAAAGAGTCAGACACGACTGAAGTAACTTAGCACGCACGCGTGCATTGCAAACAATGCTACTGGCTGAAATAGCACTCAAGACAGAGAGCATTTCTCTTCTCAGGACATGCTGAAATATTACATGGCTGCACAGGGAGCATGGGATCCTCCAGCCCTTTTGGTGACTATCCTCTATTATCATCTCATTTGGCCTGAAGTCCCCAGCGATCACTGGCCAATGGAACTTCACTTTGTTTTCATGTTCCCACTTGTCCGCACAGGACAAGGCTGTCATTGTCTCATCAAGTGTTTATAAATAGCCTTTGTGTGAAGAGCAACATGTCCTGGTGGCTTTCATAGCCCAATCTAAAGGGAAACCCCTGGGTATAATTGTATGTATGTGTGTGTCTGCCTATTTGTGTATATGTGTACTCACATGTCTCTGAGCTCAGCAAAATATACCTAGAATTGTGTTACTCATTTTCTTACTGTATCCAAGGCCCATGTCAGCCAGCACACCTTGCCAATACAAAGGATGCTGTATTTGACACATCTCTGTCTTGGGCAATGTCCACAGCATGGAATTCTTTGTGAAGCATCTTTTTAAAAAAACAAAACAAAATATTTATTTATTCATTTGGCTGCATCAGATCTTAGTTTTGACATGTGGGATCCTTCACTGGAGCACGTGAGACCTTTCACTGTGACACACGGGTGTGGTAGTTATGACAAACAGGCTCAGCAGTTGCAGCCCACTGTGGCAGGCAGGATCTTAGTTGCTCAACCAGGAGTGAACCCCTGTCCCCTGCACTGCAAAGTGGGTTCTTATCTACTTGACCACCAGCAAAGTCCTACAAAGCAAATTTTTTGAAAGACTATGACTTAACTAGCACTAGGGTCTACCTCTTTTTTAAGCTAAAAGGCACTTAGGCAAAGAGATGTGTGTGTGTGTGTGTGTGTGTGCACATGGGTGTGTGTGTGTGACCAACTGCATGTGCATGTATATGTGTGACTCTGTGTGTGTGTGCATGTGGCAGGGCTGTAGAGGGAAGAAAGGAAATATCAAGATTACAGGTTTGCAAGGATGGGCTTAGTCTTTGATTCCCCAGCTGTAAGGAATGGAGGGTGTGAAAGTGACTCAGAGTGGCAGGAGTCCCACACAGCTGGTCCCTGCTGGCCTGTGTACTCAGAAGAGAGACCGAGCCTCTGGTGGAGAACTATCCAGAGATGCAGACGAGAAAAATTAATCCGAGAAAATGAGAAGTGCCTTGGGCGTGAGCACAGTAGACAGCTGGGTTAAATTAAATGGCACTGATGTGCCATCTTTTTGTCTTTTCATACTGTTCATGGGGTTCAGGATGGCATCACCAACTCGATGGACATGAGTTTGAGCAAGCTCCAGGAGTTGGTGATGGACAGGGAAGCCTGGTGAGCTGCAGTCCATGGGGTTGCAAAGAGTCAGACAGGACTGAGTGACTCAACTGAAATGATATGTCATAGACCCCTTCCACCCTCCACATTCAGATGATGGTCCCAGGTACTGGTCGTTACTTTATTAACAAGACAAGGGGTAACTCTGCACAAGAGGCAGTTAAGTCCTTGCTTGGACACTTGCACAGTTCCTTCAAAGATGGAGGCATGAAGCCCAGAGCACAAGGAAAGAGCCCACGGTCTGATGCAGAGCCTGGCTGCAGCCCTCTGCTTGAGTGGATTACAAACCCCTTGGTGGCCCAGTTTCTTATCTGCAAAACAAGGAAGGATAGTATTTGTGTCTACCTTGTGGGGTCACTGTGCATATTAAAGATGATTTCAATAAAGCACCTCAGGTCTCAGGAAATAGTAACTCTTTGGAAAACTCAAGAGAGGGCAAGGGTCCCAGAGTGTTTATTGCAAATGTAATCACTCCTGGACTGACAATTACATTTATTTCTTAATTCTCTAAAAGAGATAAAACAACAACCACTGTCCTCACAGATGACATTTTGCAATTTACATTCCTGAAACAACTCAGAGGATGCTGTGCAGTCATGTGCGCTAAGTTGTTTCAGTTGTGTCCGACTCTTTGTGACCCTATGGACCGTAGCCCACCTGGCTCCTCTGTTCATAACAATTCTCCAGGCAAGAATACTGGAGTGGGTTACCATGACCTCCTCTAGGGTATCTTGCCATCCAGGGATTGAACCTGCATTTCTTACATCTCCTGCATTGGCAAGCGGGTTCTTTACCACTAGCGCTACCTGGGAAGCCCTCAGAGGATACTGCTGCTGCTGCTAAGTCGTTTCACTTGTGTGCAACCCCACAGACAGCAGCCCACCAGACTCTGCCGCCCCTGGGATTCTCCAGGCAAGAACACTGGAGAACAATGGGTTGCCATTTTCTTCTTCAATGCATGAAAGTGTAAAGTGAAAATGAAGTCACTCAGTCGTGTCTGACTCTTCGTGACCCCATGGACTGCAGCCTACTAGGCTCCTCTGTCCATGGGATTTTCTAGGCAACAGTACTGGAGTGGGTTGCCATTGCCTTCTCCATGAAAGGATGCTACCTATAGATAAAATGGTACTATCAGAGGCAAGAAGCTAAGTCAAACCTTCTGTTCAACTTTATTCTATGGGATATTCCAGATTCCCTGGTAGATGCACTGTGAGATTGCAAAAATTAAACCAATTCATTTTTTTTAAAGTGTATTTAGTGCCTGTTATAAACAGAAATGGCTTCTATTCTCCCAAAGATACTCATTTTTCCCCCCTCTTTTTTTTTATCTCCTTACTGCTGGGAACTGCTGAGCTTAACAAAGCAAATTTGGCTTTACTTATCAGAATGAGCTCAGGAACCCCTAAGAGAAGGAGTGACCCAACCACCAGAGATGCTATGCTCTACAAGAAGCCCAGAAGACAGTTTAAAGTCCAGAAGATCCTTCAAGGCCGGCAGTTCCACAACTACTAGGCAGGCTTAGATTTTAGGAACAGAAATGGGTCATCTGCATTTTCTGTGGCTGCAAATCCCAGCCACTGCCTGGAAGTTTATGACAAGGCAGACATTCTGGGACTCTAAGCGGTTTCTGGGATCTTAGCACTGAACGGAGATATAAAGAGAATACACAGAACAGAAAGCTACCCTCTTCTGAACTGCTCAAGGAAAATTCCTCACCCTAAATGAGATTAAGAGCTCGACGCAGATAACTGTCTGTGACATCCATTTCAATGCCGTCCCGAACAAAATGGGCATTTTATGTCATTCAGACTGGAATAATTTTAGAATTCCTGTGAAAATCCAATATACGCCTATTTTTTTCCCTTCATACTATGCATAAAGAAAGATTAGCCAAGCAAATTAAACATGCAAAGGCTATGGCAAGGAGTGTAGTTAAATGAACTTTACAGTTTTCAACATATCGTATGCAAACAGGCAATTCATCATGCACGGGATGAGCTGCAGCCTTTCCAAGGGGGGCTCATAGCTCAGTTGGTAAAGAATCCATCTGCAATGCAGGAGACCTGGGTTTGATTCCTGGGTCAGGAAGATCCGTTGGAGGAGGGATAGGCTACCCACTCCAGTATTGTTGGATTTCCCTTGTGGCTCAACTGGTAAAGAATCTGCCTGCAAAACGGGAGGCCTGGGTTTGATCCGTGAGTTGGGAAGATCCCCTGGAGAAGGGAAAGGGTACCAACTCCAATATTCTGGCCTGGAGAATTTCATGGACTGTATAGTCCATGGGGTTGCAAAGAGTCGGACACGACTGAGCGACTTTCACTATCAGGGTTCAGTGTCATGGTCTTGTGCACCCACAACAACAAGGCCAAATACTTCTTCACTCACCAGGCTCTGGCTATTTCAGTCTTTTTTCTGTTCCTTGAACCAGCCCAGCACATGCCTACCCGACGGCCCTCGCTCCTGTTACTCTGTCTGCCAAGAACATCCTGTCCTTGAATCTTTACAGGATGGGTTCCTTTTCATCACAATGCTCTCAGATCAAAGGTTACTCCTTAAAGTTCAACCCTTCTTTGACTGTCTAATCATTCTCCATCACACTTTCATTTTATTTCCTCCCTAACACTTATCACCATCTGAATTCTACATCATTCTCTTAGTATACTTACTTAATAATGGAATAATAGACTTGTAGGTCAGTGAAAGCTTGGCCTTTGTCTTATCTCCACCATAGCCTCAGAATCTGAGGCTCCCAATAAACACGGATTTATTAGTGGAAAATTAGCTACAAATATCTATTTGTTTTAAAAGATTCAGAAAGATTTCTCCTTAAAAACAACTGAGAAGCAGCACAGTATGTATTGTTGCTGCTGCTGCTGCTAAGTTGCTTCAGTCGTGTCCGACTCTGTGCAACCCCATAAACGGCAGCCCACCAGGCACCCCTATCCCTTGGATTCTCCAGGCAAGAACACTGGAGTGGGTTGCCATTTCCTTCTCCAATGCAGGAAAGTGAAAAGTGAAAGTGAAGTTGCTCAGTCATGTCCGACTCTTAGGAATCCCATGGACTGCAGCCTACCAGACTCCTCCATCCATGGGATTTTCCAGGCAAGAGTACTGGAGCGGGGTGCCATTGCCTTCTCTGACAGTATGTATTAGAGTGCAATTAAACATTATACTAGGCTGGCCTGTAAGTTCATTCGGGTTTTCCTGCAACTTTTCCATAGGATGGTATGGAAAATCCAAGAATAGACTTTTTGGCCAACCCAATACTTCNGCCATTGCCTTCTCCGATAGTATGTATTAGAGTGCAATTAAACATTATACTAGGCTGGCCTGTAAGTTCATTCGGGTTTTCCTGCAACTTTTCCATAGGATGGTATGGAAAATCCAAGAATAGACTTTTTGGCCAACCCAATACTTCTATACATTTCACACTTCAAACTCTTTCTGGTTTCAGTGGGCTACCTCTCTCTACTTTACAGTATGTGTGTGCCCCACCTTCATTTCATTTATTCAACCTGAAAGAGAAAAACTGTCAAACTCTAGATAAACACAGTAAACATAGCAAACTAAAATCAACAGTGCTGCTAATAGTTTCATATCCTTAGCATTGCTGTGAAGCAGCAGGATATTCTCTTGTGAAGTCTCAGCCCCCAGTCTAAGATAAAGGGAAGACAGAAAGGCTAAATTTGATGTGGGCTCACTCAGTCCATAGGAACCCCCAGCATCCATGGTCTACCTGGGCCTCTGACATTGCACACAGGGCTGGGAAGTATGATCTTAACTGAAGAGCAGCGCTCTCCTGCAACCAGCATGGAGGATGCTCCCTGCCTGCCACCACCTGGAATACTAGCCAACTTTCCTGAACAACGCCACAAATTCCAAGACACATTAACATCATGGAAATGAAAGATCCAATTGCTGAAAAGATGCTTCTGAAAATGAAGACACCATATCACACATGAGTGATGGACCTGAACGAAAGTCACTTCTTAGGATAGAGGACTGGACCCAGAAGAGAGAAAGGAAAGATCCAGAGAGTTCTTGCCATATCTTTGTTGTATCACCGGCTACCAAAGAACTCGTGTGGAACTTCCACTCTGGAAGAAGTAGCTAGGGCACATAAAGTGTTTCTTTCTTTCTTTCTTTTTTTAACATTTAGAGATAAGGTGTGTTTTCCCAAATAAAGAAATGAGATAAAGCAGAAGTTCATGCACTGCATCTGGAAATATCTCCAAATGTTCTTTGCTCACATTTGTAACTGTCTGCATATGTATATGTCTGTGTGTATGTGAAAGCATGTATGTTGGTGGGAGATTGTGCATGTCCATATGTGCCACTGGGGAACGCTGAAAAAGTGGAGGTGGGACCTGTCACATCGGGAGAGACTCCGAGAGTCGGGACATTCTGAGTAGCTAATACTCCATGTTGAAAACTGCTCGTGCAGCAGGACCAAAGAAGAGGCATCGCCTGGCCACCGGCTGTTACTGACTCTGGGAAAATGAAAAGACAGCATCTCTGCACCTGTTCGCCTGATGGTGAAGGAAGGAAAAGCCATTACCGAGTGACAGGAGACAAAAAACCAAAATCCACTTCAGCAACTCATCCCACGGCTGGTGATTAATCTCACACTCCCTCAGCCTGATGCCCATTAACCAGATAATTAATAATTTCTTTAGGGATTCCGGCTCGGCAACTGTTTTATCAACCCACACAGCATCAGGGAAACGCTGCATTGGTGATCAAACGTCTGGAACCAGGCAACGGCTGGAAAGACACAGTAGGGCTTTGCAGCCATTTGTGAGCTTCCTTCAAAATGAGCAAGTACAGGGCAAGTGGTCCAGTCTCATTTTTCATCGCTACTGTTGGCCACCCTGCAGTGCCAAGGACCAGCCATTCCCCCAACTCCACGCCCAGGAGAAGAACCCTCTGCACTGGGACATCTCACAGACTTGGAATTGCAAGGACTTCCTTACTATGTATACAAACCAGAATAAATTGTAAACTCTGGGCATACATCTTTCAAAAGAGTGCATAATCTGAGAGCTCTCTAAATCAAAACTTTCAAATAAGTATTTAATCAGAACTATGCTAGTGGATATATTTCTTGTTCTTGCTGGCTCTCATTCATATGCATCTCATACAGGAAGGTACAAAGAATCAAGAGCACCCTTTCGGAGTCTCCTGTGTACATTTATCCTTCTTCTCTCATGTTAAAACTTGTTCCATGGGGACAAGCCAACTCTTCTTTTTTATATGTATTTTTATTAAGACTTTAAGACTGTGAATAAAATCCCAGGGAGAATAATAAATCATAAGGATTACTATTAAAAAGGCTCACCATTAAAATTCCAATGGATTCATTTTCTCTCCTAATGAGAAGAACACTACCCTGGAAATATTATTATACATTTCTCTTAACTCCATCCAGAAAGCAATTTGGATGGAAAAGAAACAAGGGTTTAATCCATCCTCGTCAGAAATCACAATGGATTTGCCGGCAGAAAACCTGGGTTGAGACCTGCCATTGTCACACCAGGTTTTGGTATTACCTCCTCGAGCTTTTCTCATGGGATGCTATAATTTGCAGCCAAACAACACATCGAGTGAAGTTTGCCATGAGAATGCCAAAATGCCCTGTTTGCATCTGGCAATCCAAGATGCAAGTGTGTTCACTTTATGTGGATCCAAAAGGGATATTTCCCTTTTGGGAAATAGGCTTCAGGGCCAGGATAACCTGGACTCCTTCTTCATGTGGCTTATACAGCTGACACAAAACTTGAGACTGAGAGTCTGTGCTGGAAGGAAGCTTAGAGCCAAATCAATGGTCTATTTCTAGCAAATTTGCAGGAACATAACACAGGCATCTACCCACAACACACATTCCAATTTAATCCTGCTACAACAGCCTGGTTTTTCTTTCACTCTGACTTTCATACATTTTTAGATTTTATTGTATGTCCTTAGGAGAAGGCCCTTAAATCATTTTTGTAATAAAATAGTAGGTAACAAATTTTGTCAACAAAAAGAGAGTAAAAGAAACACAGACTGTAAAAACTTTGGCTAAACGTGTAGCATCACTAAGTATAGTGTTAGAATAAGCTGGAAGGATTGTGGATTTACATGACCTGATTGGGTACTCCCCAAGCCCAGGGCAAGGTAGTATGCCATAGAATTATCCCCACAGAAATCCATGAAATTCCTATGGCATAAAGTTTATTCTGATTTGAGTTTTGAGGGACAAATTTTGATATCGAAGCACAGATCATGGAGCAAAATGCAAATTTCACATGCACAGGAAAGATAAGGCAACGACAAAAAAAAAAAGCCACACAAATATTTTGGTTGTTACTGGCCATTTCAAACTAGATCTCTGCTGTTATGTGATGAATATGTGTGTTCCTGGCAAAGTTATATGTTGAAATCCTCACCCTAATGTAAGGGCATTCAGAGGTGGGGCCTTTGGGAGGTAATGAGGTCATGGGGGTGGAGCCCTCAAGGGGATTAGTGTCCTTATAAAGGAGAATCCAGAGAGGTCTCTCACCCCTTTCCACCAGGAGTGGACAAAGAAAGAGGATGGTCATCTGTGAATCAGGAAGTACACCTTCACCAGACACCAAATCGACCAGAGCCTTGGTCTTGGATTCCCCAAATAAACAAATTGGATTCCCTCCATAAATAAATAAATTTATATTGACTAAATTAAATATATTTAAATAAGTGTGAGCAGTAAATTTTTCTTTTTTTTTTAAAGCCAATCAGTCTATGGTCTTCTGTGACAGCAGCCCAAAGTGATTAAGATACTCAGAAACCACACAAACATGTTTCTGGACCTCTGCTTTCAAAGTCCAAGGGTAGAAATTTTCAGAAACTTTCAACTGGATCACATTGCTGCTGCTGTTGCTAAGTTGCTTCAGTTGTGTCCAAGTCTGTGTGACCCAATAGGTGGCAGCCCACCAGGCTCCCCCGTCCCTGGGATTCTCTAGGCAAGAACATGGGAGTGGGTTGCCATTTCCTTCTCCAATGCACGAAAGTGAAAAGTGAAAGTGAAGTTGCTCAGTCGTGTCTGACTTTTAGCGACCCCATGGACTGCAGCCTACCAGGCTCCTCTGTCCATGGGATTTTCCAGGCAAGAGTACTGGAGTGGGCTGCCATTGCCTTCTCCGCTGGATCACATTAGAGATAAGGAAAAAGAGACCCAGTCCCTTGACTCTGCACAGCCTTAGGCTCATCATCTCTAAAATGAGGATATTAATAAATAGTTCACGACTACCATGGAGATCCAGTGGTAGAATATATGTGAAGAATATCATAATCTATAAAGCACTGGAAGCCAGGAAGTCTCAGCCAAGGACACACGTGATCCAGATTCACAAAAATCCAGTTTTGACCAATAACTCTGCCCCTTGTGTGTTTTTGTGTTAGTCACTCAGTTGTGTCTGACTCTTTGTGACCCCATGGACTGTAGCCCACCAGGCTCTTCTGTTCATGAGATTCTCCAGGCAAGAATACTGGAGTGGGTTGCCATTCCCTTCTCCAGGGGATCTTCCCGACCCAGGGATTGAACCTGGGTTTCCTGCATGGCAAGCAGATTCTTCACTGTCTGAACCACCAGCGAAGCCCAACTCTATAACTTACCCAGGTCTAAGACAGGAAGCACAGTCACCGGAGTGGGGGTGGTGGAAGTGGTGTTGAATTATCCAATCATGGGTAACACTCAGCTCCCAGAGGGTGACACTAGACTGAAAGATCCAACACTACACTCTCCATTCCTGGAGGATGCGGACCTTACCCAGTTGTTTTCGACTTCTTAGAATCAAACATAATGCCTCCCCAAGCATTCAGGACACAAGGGGGCTTCCCTGGGGCTCAGATGGTAAAGTATCTGCCTGTAATGCAGGACCCTACTTCCCCAGGATTGCAGAGTCAGATACAACTGAGGGACAAACGCTTTCAAGTGCTAATAGAACAACTGTCGGTTGCAAAGAGGTCTGGGAATAGACACATACCATTAGACTAAAAGCACCTAAATGTTACAAGTTTACTTCAAAACAAAAAGCAGAGTAGCCCCATGGACAGCAATCAAAACGCATGAACAGAAACAAGAACAAACCAGAACATAAATATGGTACAACATAAACAGCACTGGATTTTGAGTCATAATATCTGGCTTCTACTCTGATTCTTTTTAGCTGTGTGGACTTAAAGGGGCAATCCCCACCACATGCAGCCTATGTCCTCCCTGTTTCGTCCTCTTTAACACAGAATCATAACACTATCATTACTAAATAGCACTATTATTGGGGTTTCCCAGGTGGCACTAATGGTAAACAATCCTCCTGCCAATGCAGGAAACACCAGAGATGTAGGTTCGATCCAAGGGTTGGGAAGATTCCCTGGAGGAGGGCATGGCAACCCACTCCAGTATTCTTGCCTGGAGAATCCCTATGGACAGAGGGGCCTGGAGGGCTATAGTCTACGGGGCCGCAGAGAGTCAGATACGACTTCACATACCACTTTTGTTAATAATTAATAATCTTATTTACATTAATAAAGTCAAACTGTTGTGAGGAATGCGTTAACACGAATCAGAGAAAATTTTGTGAATGTATAAAGCACTAAAAAGTATTAGTTACTACCTATTATTACACGATCACATAAAAATAAAAAGCCTGTCTGAAACACACACACACACATACCCATTGTGGGTTTTTCTCTCTCCCAAATGGCTTGATTCCAAAGCAAACTAAACCAAGATTTTACAAACTAGAAACAGTATTTTAAAATAACTACACACCATCTCAGCCACTAATTATTTTTAGGATTTTACTATATGCAGCTAATTGAAAATACTCAGTCCTTTCCATTCATTAGTTTTATTGCAAGCACTCCAGTGAATAAAAAGAAAATCCATCATTACCATCTTCCTTGAAACTTTCATGGTCTTGTCATAAAGGCCTTGCCCTTACAAAAACAATCCACATTCATTCAGCACAAGTCACAGGACTGAACAGAAGATGAAATTTTGGCATTCCTAATACATAGAATTACCCATGAGTAAGTATGACAGAACACTGTTCTACTCCTGATGTCAGGAAATCAGGTAGACAATGCTTTGCTTGTTACGGTGAGATGTATCATACATCACTGACTGCACAGAGGCTCTATTTGACCTGGAGCAAACCAAACATATGAACTGAGGCACTCCTCCACAGGACTGTAACTTTGTTAAAAACTCACATATGCATATTATAAAAAGTGGAGCCCTGGGAAAAAAAGATAAGCTACAAAGATATTTACCTAGAAAATTATGAGACTGTAATACATCCACATTAAGAAGCATATATTTTTCCAGTAGTCATGTATGGATGTGAGAGTTGGACTGTGAAGAAGGCTGAATTGTAAAGAATTGATGCTTTTGACCTGTGGTGTTGGAGAAGACTCTTGAAAGTTCCTTGGACTGCAAGGAGATCCAACCAGTCCATTCTGAAGGAGATCAGCCCTGGGATTTCTTTGGAAGGAATGATGCGAAAGCTGAAACTCTAGTACTTTGGCCACCTCATGCGAAGGGTTGACTCATTGCAAAAGACTTTGATGCTGGGAGGAATTGGGGGCAGGAGGAGAAGGGGACGACAGAGGATGAGATGGCTGGATGGCATCACAGACTCGATGGACGTGAGTCTGAGTGAACTCCGGGAGTTGGTGATGGACAGGGAGGCCTGGCGTGCTGCGATTCATGGGGTCGCAAAGAGTCGGGCACAACTGAGCAACTGAACTGAAATGAACTGAATCATGGACTACCCTGGCGGTCCAGTGGCTAAGAATCCACCTGCCAATGCAGGGAATATGGGTTCGATCCCTGGTCTGGGAAGATTCCACATGCCTTGGGGCAAGTAAGGCCATGCAGGGTACTACTGAAGCCTGCACCCTGAGCTAGTGCAAGAGAAGCCACGGCAGCGAGAAGTTCATACACTGCAACTAGAGAGTAGCCTCCAATCATTGCAACTAAATAAAGATCAGGTGGAACACAGAAGACTCAGTACAGCCAAAAATAAAGAAAGAATTAATACAAAGAAGTACGTACCAGAGCACCCTTAACTATAACCTTTGACGTAAGTGGTAGCTCCATACATCTTTTGCTTTTATTTGTTAGTAATCACCATTTATTGACTGCTTTTTATGAACGATGCACTTATTATATACTCAACATTCATTAACCGATATAAACCATCTTATCTAGTAAGTTTTGTAATGATCATTTTACAGGTGGGAAAAAAAACTAGAAAAAATATCCTCATAGACCCAGAGTCTTACATGTGGCACAAGTCGGGGGCAAACCTAGGCCTGCACAAGTTCAAGGCCTACACCATTTTTGCACGTGTTTATATTTTAAAAATACATGGAGAATACACACAAATCCAAGTCAACTTCTTTTATATATGTCTCCCTGAAATATAACTGTAATTATATTCATCCTGGTCAATAATATACAATGGTGGTTTAGTCACTCAGTTGTGTCCTACTCTTTTGTGATCCCATGGACTGTAGCCCACCAGGCTCCTCTGTCCATGGAATTTTCCAGGCAAGAATTCTAGAGTGGGTTGCCATTTCCTTCTCCAGGGGATCTTCCTGACTCAGGGATCAAACCTGTGTCTCCTATATCACAGGCAGTCTCCTGTATTACAGGCAGAATCTTAACCAACTNGCGTATAATTGGGGGCGGGGCAGAGAAGACCCGACTGCACTTGAGAACCCGGGCTGCGCCCAGGCGAGCTGCATCCCGCACATTGCCCGTACTCGGCTCAGCCCTCCCGCGGCGCCGAGCCGGTGCGACGAGCCCGGCCTCCCCGCGCCCTCGGCCGCCGGAATCCGGCGCCGACCCGCCAGCCTTGCGCCGCGGAGCCGGGGGCGCGTGGGCGCGCGCGGCCCGGATCCCGCGGCGGTTTCCGCGTTCCGCGTTTTCGCTGGCGCCGGGCGGGCGGCCCAGGGCGGGGTGCGCGGCGGCGCGGAGAGGGCTGGCGAGCCGGGCGCACTCCGCCTGCAGCCCCGCGAGCGCCGCCTCCCGCGGCCGCCGCGCCAGACAGCGCGCTCCGGAGCGTGCCCGCCTCGCGCCGCCAGCGCTGACCTCCGCGAGGGGCGCCGCGGCCGCAACGGCCACGTCCCGGGTTCCGGATGGTTCCTGCGCTGCCCGCCTGCGCCCGTCGCTGACACCGCGGAGCGCGGTCCGCAGACCCGCCGCAGAGCCGACGACCGTCCAGCCGAGTCCCGCTCCCTCTCTGAGGTGAGTGGGCTCTGCAGAGGGGCTGCGGCTGCGGCGGCGGGCGGCTCGCGCCGCGGGGTGAGGGCCGAAAAGGTCCGCGTCACTGCGGGGCATCTGACGCTCGGCGCGGTTCGGTGTCGCAGAAGATGCGGGAGGTGGGCAGAACCGGTTCGTTGGGCTGTGTAGACAGTGGAGGCAGGTACTGAGGCTGCGGCACCAGAGGGCTTCAGATAGGCTGCCCGCCCCGCTCCTGCTGGCTGCAGCACAACCAACTCTTCCTCTGATTCTTTCCTGCGTGGAAACCCGTTCGGGGACCCCAGAGTTGGGGCGCTGCGGGGCGCAGGGAGGCCAGGGCGCATTGGTCAGTGTCCGCCGCTTAAGATCGCCTGTCACCTACCGGCGTCCAGAGGCAGGGTGCCGACTCTCCTCCCCTAACGCTCCGGGGAAAGGGTCGATTGCTTTTTTCCTGGGGTGCATCAGCCCCCTACCTCCCGCCCCAGCAGAGCTGTTTTCTGCGTGTAACACGAATAGGGGAAAGAATGGGAGCGTCGACTTCCTTTTAGACAGAAAAAGTTAAAGAAACGGGGCATGTTAATAATTAGCAGGACTCGGACTCAGGATGCAGCAGAAAGCTGTTAAATTTTCATTGCCCTCTAAGAAAAGCAAACGGCATCGCCAGTGACTATTGGCAGTGTCGTGTTATTTTGGGGACTTTGGGGAAATTGTCCACAGATTGTCTTCAGGAGGCTCAAGAAGGAGGTGGTGGTGGGGGAAGGACGGCTGGCCCCCGCTCTGCGTTCCAGCTTGCCTAAGGAGGGTTCAGAATCACAAGCCAAACACGTTTGGTTGCTGATTTCTTGAAGAGTATGGGAGGCAGAGCCGCTGCGGCCCTGAGCAAGGTGGAGAACACAGCATGGGAACTGCCTAAAGGAAAAGAACATGTAAGGATCTTGCCTCTCCCAAGGAATTCAGCTGCATTTGTGCTATAAAAAGCATGCATATATATGTGGCTTTTAGGATGGGTTTTATGGAGAAGAGGTTGTATGTGATGAAATTGTGTGTATCTGCGGTAGTTTGTCGACCTCCCAATTTTAACCAGTACTTCAGAAGGGTGTTTGCTGCTGATGTTACATAATCTTTGTGGTTCACTGTCAGATATTTTTTAATGTGTTTTTGGAGTAATAGGAACTTCCATCTGTGACTTCAGACAAACCCAAGGTGTAGACGGGTGAGGGTTGCTGTATATTTGCCCTGGTCTGGCTCCAGATGTGTGAGCTCAGCTGTTGCCTGTCACTTAGGTGACAACTGGCCTTTTCCCACTAAGCCTTTGCTGTCTCCATTATCCTCAGTGAAGTATTCAGTCGCCTTCTATTATCAGAGTGGACTCTAGCCACTTGGGAGGCGGTAGCCTTGTTTGACCATTCCCAACAATATGTCTGTTTTCAGACTTTAGGAAGGGGTCGGGGGGAGGGAATCCCATGACACCAAGATAGATACATTCTGAATTGAGCACCAACTTAATCCAAAGATCCTGCTTTAATCAAGACAGCTCTGGAAGGATGACGCAATATTTGTCAAGCCTTTTTCTCTGGAACAATATTTACTCCCACCAGGGGATTTTAAACTTAAACAGCAGCCATTTATCTTGCTGTCCGGTGGGGCCCGGTTCAGTTTGCCTGCATGTGGTCCCAGCCTAGGTGGCTGGGCCAGGCCTGGGACAGGAATCTGTCATTGTAGCCCAGCTGGAACCTGAAGAAAGCAAAATACAGCACCTGCTGGTACCAGGGAGTTCCTAAATGCCGTCAACTGGCAAGTCAGGAAATACAGAGGAGATGTTTTAAAGCCCTTCCAGAAATGTTTATACAAAGGATTGAAAGGTTAACAATGCATGTGCTCTACGTATTAAAACTAAAAGGTGCTAGAAATAAATGGACATTACCCACAGTTGGAAGTTGGCACACTGCTGATCAACTTGAAAATCTGTTTTAATAAACCATGGCTAACGACAGTGACTTCTCATGACTAAGCCTAGGAAGGAAGGAAAGGGAGGGACTTCTGAAGGACTAAAGGACTGGATGGAACATAGAGGGAGCCATATTGACATAAGCAAATGGGTTTTGTAAGTTAATTTTTCCATTCTTAATTTGCTACTAATTTGTGATTTATCACTGAATGACCCTGTTGGTTCACAGGTTTTTAAGGAAAAATGATGTATTTTACTCATGTGACAAATTCAATCAATTCTGCCAGTAATACCACTGAACCTTTAAAAGATTATCATGTTTTTAAAATCAGGGTCCATAGAACCACCATTTGCCTTTCTAATTAAGGAGGTTGTAATGAGTCAGCTTGGGTCACCCAAGTAAAAGCTAATATCAGCTGAATGAAGAAAAGACCCTTATAAGAGTTAATAGCTAAACTATAAAGTTTAGAATCAGATGTAGGTAAAAGTCTGGTTACTCCTAATAACCTCTCCTACGATAACTCTGAAAAGGCACAAAAGAAAAGAGGTAACAACTTAAAATTTCTTAAGTCAGAATTTTAAAAAGCTGAAGTCTAAGTTTTTAAAAGTGACATTGTGAGATAATTTCTATAAAAGCTTTTATAATTACTTGAAAATCAAAGAAAAGGGAGTTGAGTATTATGACTGACTCTTCATAATACTCATGAAACGGAACAGGAATTTTAAAAATGATTCTCCAGTAATTAAGTATACCTGTTTTAATGGTATATATGTAGTAGTTGAGAATGCCCATATTACAGGAAACAATTTTCAGAAAAGATTATTCTGGTTACTGCAGTTAATTTTCTGGTTAAAGTAGTTTATAAAGAGTAAACTTTTCCTTTTAAAGAAGGAAAGTAATTTTAAAAGTCAAAGTGATCCTCATCTGTGGATAAAAATGTTAAAGATGCCAATGGGCTAGGGTAGACGCCTTCCACTTGGGAGAAAAATAGCTCTTTTTTTCCCTCCAGGTTACATAAAATAGTACTAATTGTTTAACTCATTCAAGTGAGAATATTCAGTTTACTTAAATGCAGGCCTAATTATTTCACAATAAAGAGAATGACTTGTGTTTCTAGGTTGGTTGGTTGGTTGGTTGGTTGGTATTTTGAGGGTTCACTCCTGCTTTGCTGTCTGGTTTCAGAACAAAGCAGTAGTGTGTTGTGCCCTGGTATCTTTAGAAGTTCTCTGTGAGCACATGAGCTGGGAGAGGAAAGGACAATAGTCCGGGTGCCAAGTCCTGCTTCGATGTTGTTCCTCGAAACCTCAGGTGGCACACTGAGCCAGAGCCAAGTGCCAGGACCCAGCCAGCCCAAGTTCTGGATTCTTCTGTCTCTGGACACAAGCAAGCATAGCCCCCAGTGCTGCCAGGAACCAGAACCCAACCCTCTTGTCTACTGCCGTGCAGAACTGAAGTCGCAGAGGTTAACTATGTGTGTGTTGGTAGAAAATTTATGAACAGTGGAAAAGGCCTGGCTCGAGATCGTACTGGGATCCACCTCACTCCCCACTTCCTTCACTCCCCTCTGTCCTGAAGGCAGGATGGTGGGAAGAGACAGGCTGTACAAGTTGGAGCACACTGATGTCATGACACTCCAGAATAATCGGACCCTTTCCCATGTGCCAAAATGACACGATTTTTCCAAGAACGATTCCTGAGCCAGTGGTCCACTGGCTCTATTTCCAGTCCCCTGGGGGATCAAACCTCTCAAAGAGAATGTAAAATCCTTCCTGTGTCTCTGTTTTGTATGCTTGTTTAGACTAAACTCTAAAATGCATTTTGGTTAGTTTTGAAGAGACCTCTGTAGAACAAGAGCGATTGCCCAGCCTGAACTGATTAGACCTTTCCAGATTCATTTCCCTATGAAGAGAGATTTTAAATGTAAAATAAAAATAAAAATGTCAGCAGAGCAGAAGCCAGTGTATAAACATTCTAAAACTTAGAGCTGTAAACTGACAAAGCAGCTGTCAGTTACCTGGACTTAACGTTTTTCCTCCTGTCGGTGACTTGGTCCTAATCGACCCTAAAAGACAACTGACCGATTTGACTGCAGTTGTATTTTTCTCACTGGTAAGTTTGGAGTCAACTCTTGGGAGAGAAGCCTTTTATTTCTAGTGGATTACACTTCAGGGGAAAAAAANTATTCAGTATTTAGGTTTTTTTTTTTTTTTTTTTTTAATGTACCATGACTGCTCTACTTGGTCAGGAGATTGTGCCTTTAGAGTCAGGAGATCAAGGTTCAAGCACTGACTTTATTTCAAGCTTACTCACTCTGTAGCCATGAGAATCCCTCAAGAATGTTGAGTCTGTTAACTATTTCTTTTTTCTCTTTTTAAAATTTTACTGATTTATTTTTGGCTGTGCTTGGCCTTCATTGCTGTGCAGTTCTTCTCTGGTTGCAGTGAGTGAGGGCCACTCTCTAGGGCCACTCTCTACTTGCCCTGTGTGGGCTTCTCATTGCAGTGGCTTCTCTTGTGCAGCATGACTCCAGGGCACGTGGACTTCAGTGGTGGCAGCTTCTCAGCTTTAGAGCGCAGCTCAATAGCTGTGGTGCACGGGCCTAGTTGTTCCACGGCATGCGTGATATTCCCAGACCAGGGCTTGAACCTGTGTCTCCTGCATTGACAGGCAGATCCCTTACCACTGAGGCACCAGGGAAGCACTGTTAGCTATTTTTAAGATGGAAATAAAAACATCTCTCTGTCAACTTTAAAGGGCAATTGTGACTATCACATAATACAGTGCAGGTGATAAGCACTTTACAATGTATTCCAAACTTATAAACCTTGAGGAGGCTTTAATATAAGCATTAGTTACATGGCTTTTGCCCTGTTGTGACTTCGAAAGGACTACAGTTATATCTCGAGGAATGAGGAAAGTGAAAGTGGCTCGGTCATGTCCGTCTGACTGTCTGTGACAGTGTAGACCATGGCCCGCCAGGCTCTTCTCGCCATGGGGTTCTCCAGGCAAAAATACTGGAGTGGGTAGCCATTCCCTTTTCCAGGGGATCTTCCTGACCCAGGGATCGGACCCAGGCCTCCTGCATTGCAGGCAGATTCTTTGCCATCTGAGCCACCAGGGATGAGGAGAAAGAAAAAAATAAAGACATAAGGCTTTATATTCTAACAACAGCCAAATACAAGGCTATATCTTCAAACAGAAAATGACAACATGGAAAGCAGCAAGAAAGTTCATTCTGGTAGGTCTTGATCAAGAAAAATCAGTTCCAAGTCCTTAAAAATCATAACTCTCCCTGCCATTTTAAAAAACTCCACTGTCTTTCCATACCGCTATTGCCACAAGCTCTGCTATCATCAGAGGATAAAATGAGTCTGTTGGCAGGTGAAAGCTTGAGTTCTAATCTCAGCTCTGACACAGGGGATTAATAAACAAATATTTGTAATGTTTTCTGAAGAGGAAAATTCTCGGGTTTTTGATTAGTATTAGCGGCATATCCCTATGTGTATTTGGCCCTAGCATTGCATCGCCTATTTATATTGATTATTATATGAGCTTCATTGCACAAATGAAATAGAATGTTACTTGTAAAAATGATCATTCGTCTCCCCACAACAATTTAAACACAAGGCTGAGAGGTCATTTCTCTAACCATTAGCGGTTCCTGCAATTTTCTAAAACTTTCAGCTTTTCTCAGAAGCGAACACTTCCATAGAATGTCGCAGTAAGAAAAGGGGCTTTGACCATGTAAATGCACCTAACTGTCAGCTGAAATCATGAGAAAGCAGAATTGTACAATTTACAGAAGGGCTCACTTAGCTAGCAGTGAGAAAGGCTTGACTGGGGGTACATTAACCTTAAATACTTTCTCTGCAAAACCAGAAGGATGTTCAACGTCAGCGTTCTTGGTGATCAAGGTAACAGTGTGGCAGTGGTGGGTGACCCCATGTAGGAAGTCACCCTGAGGCATCAGTCACATCAGTGCTGCCTGGCAGGAGGACACACAAGTTCAACAGATACATAAGTGACAGGGACATACCATTCACTCTTTCCCCTTTCCCGCCCAGAAACCCTAGTTCTAAAACAATGTCCAGAGGACAGGAGAGATTTATTTCTGCCAAAAAGAATCTGCCTGCAATGCAGGAGACTCATAAGACATGGGTTAGACCCCTGTGTCGGGAAGATCCCCTGGAGGAGGGCATGGCAACCCACTCCTGTATTCTTGCCTGGAGAATCCCACGGACAGGGGAGCCTGGCGGGATACAGTCCATGAGGTCACAAAGAGTCAGACAAGACTTAAGTGACTGAGCATCCACACACACACTGTTTCCTAGATCTTTATTCAAGGATCCAAATAGAAGTTGAAGAAACGAGGCTGAAGAGGATAACCACTCGTGTGTGAGAAACTACGTGGATTTCAGTTTCCATCAATAAACACGGGAGGCTCCTCAGAACTTGCTCCCTTTGCTGGGTCTAGCTTAGTCTGGCTGCTGGAGGCAGCCACCACTCCTCACAGACCCACGATGGGAACCTGGGGTCGCTAGTGATCCAGGAAGCTTCTGGTTCACCATGTCATGGGGCGGCTTGAAAAGACAGGTCACACAAAGCAGCAGGGTGCCCTAGGCTCTGCTTCTGGAAAAATGCTAGGAACAAGGCTGCTCCCTGCCCTCTTATCTTGGCATGCAGAGATCACCGTAGGATGTTACATGTAGGATGTTACACATTGGACTAAACCACATTCTACTATCCTCAAAGAGGTGGATGAGATAGAGAAGAAGAAAGGGCGATCGTGCTTTTCAACAAGCAGATTGCGTTAGAACAGAAATCAACTTAACCACTACTCAGTGTCAAACAGCCAATATAGCTTTACCAAAAAAAAACAACCAAACAAACCTGAAAGTGTGTACTTCTTACAAAGAGAATCTGAACTACTGTGATTGTACTATAACATAGGATGCCCAGGTAGTCTACTTAAGACCATTTCCAAAGGAGGATTGGGAAAAAACCACAGTAACAACACTAGCACATCGTGGCAATGATGAGAAAAGACCNCTTACAAAGAGAATCTGAACTACTGTGATTGTACTATAACATAGGATGCCCAGGTAGTCTACTTAAGACCATTTCCAAAGGAGGATTGGGAAAAAACCACAGTAACAACACTAGCACATCGTGGCAATGATGAGAAAAGACCTGCTGCTGCTGCTAAGTCGCTTCAGTCGTGTCTGACTCTGTGTGACCCCGTAGACGGCAGCCCACCAGGCTCCCCCATCCCTGGGATTCTCCAGGCAAGAACGCTGGAGTGGGTTGCCATTTCCTTCTCCAATGCAGGAAAGTGAAAAGTGACAGTGAAGTCGCTCAGTCGTGTCCAATTCCTAGCAACCCCATGGACTGCAGCCTACCAGGCTCCTCCATCCATGGGATTTTCCAGAGCAAGAGTATTGGAGTGGGGTGCCATTGCCTTCTCCAGAGAAAAGACCTACTAATGGCTATTTTGGAGAAGGAACTGGCAACCCACTCCAGTGTTCTTGTCTGGAGAATCCCAGGGACAGGGGAGCCCGGTGGGCTGCCGTCTATGGGATTGCACAAAGTCAGACACGACTGAAGTGACTTAGCAGTGACTTAGCAATGGCTTTTTTGGCAAAGCAGGAACTCACCATGTAGACTGAAGTGCTGACGGTGCCCATCTTGACTCCCTTTACCATCACAAGTTTTGCAAGGAAGCAGCCAGAGGTAGGCACTGTGCCAGTTCATATCCAAACTCCAGGCGATCTTGTGAACTATTCATCAGGGGCAGAAGATGGTTATTTTCCTTTATATCATACTTTTCAGAACTTTTAGTCATTTGTGGTTCTCTAACTGTGTGTGCCCGTGCACACACGCCCACCCACCTCCCTCTTCCTTTCAGGCTCAATTCAAACATTAACCTTTGATGTAACATTTTTGCTCCTCATCAGAATGGAAAGGATGAGCTTCAGAGAAGCAATTGAGTTGCGAGAATAAAAAAGATGACATCACTTCAAACGTGGACTTGCCAGAAAAGGATCCTTTTAAGCGCTCCCCTGTGTGACCAGCCAGGGACCCTCAACTCTCCCTGACCCGCTGCATACTGCCCCTGTTTCATATCTTTTGATCACCTTTTGTTTTATGTCACCGTTCATAACATCCCCCATGTGTATATGTGTGTGTTGCACCTGTGTACTTTTTAAAGCTCCTGTCCGTGTTCACTTTATAAACTCCCGTGAAAGAGAGGAATTCATTAGCATCTGTTATTAGTTTGATAATTCTCAATAAAGTCAATACAAACATTTACATGGCATTTGCCCAGGAAGAGTATCAGGAGCAAGAATTTTGGGCCATCTGCTCATGTTCTTTCTGATACATGCACTAAAAGGTACACACAGCAAAAACGGCCCTAGGGATGGGTCTGATGCCACTGATACGTTTCTCTTTTTCTCTAAAACACAATTCAAACGTCTTCTAACTTTTTCCTTTTTCACAATACAAGAGTGTCAGATGCAGAACCACTTTGAGAGATGCTCAAATGTCACTGGATTCCTTCCGTTCCCCCTTCCCCAGCAACTTGTGAGCTTATGGTTACAAACAGATATCCATTAAAGCCAGAGTGACGGGTTTGAATCCTACTCTGCCACTGCTTTGATCTGCCTTTGCTCTGTAACTAACGACTCAAAATAACATGACTGCAAACAACTACCAATGGATTCTCGCAGCGCTCCGGTCTGATGGGGCTCCGCTGGGCCGTTCTTCTGTTGCTCCTGCTAGTGGTCATCCACGTGCTTGTGTTCAGCTGGCCTCCTGGCTGGGGCTGGACTCAGCTGGGGTGATGCGCTGGCTGTCTCTCTCTGTCTCACCGTTTCTCTCTGTCTCTTTGTCCCTATAGTCTCAGGGTCTCTCTCTTTCCATGTGTTTCTTCTCATGGTCTCAGCACAAGGTGTCTCCAACAGGGTGGCCAGACTTTTTAAACTGGTGACCAAGACTTTCGGGCCCACAAAAGTGGCAGCTGCTGGGCCTGCTTAAGGCTTAAGTCTGGAACTGGAACCATCTGGCCACTGGCCAGATTGCAGGGGTACGGGGGGGTGGTCCACAGGGGAAGAAACTATACAGTGTGAATACAGAAGGTGTGAGTCACTGGGAGACACCCACGTAGCTGACTATAGTAGCCAACTACAAGAGTCACCTAACAAGGCACTTCCTCTCTTCATTTCGCTGTGTCTTACTGTATCATCAGTTTCCCTGTCCATTAAAAGGGAATAATAATATCCCAATGGACTTCCCAGGCGGTGCAGTGGTAAAGAATCCACCTGCCAACGCGGGAGACCCGAGAGACACAGATTTGATCCCTGGGTCAGGGAGATCTCCTAGAGCAGGAAATGCCGACCCCCCTCCAGAACCTTGCAAGGATAATCGCATGGACTGAAGAGCCTGGTGGGCTACAGTCCATGAGGTAACAAAGAGTTGGACACACCTGAGTGACTGAGCACACACACTCGCACAATCATATTGCTGTCTTTATGGAGATCTAACAGTTAAACATGATGATGAACGTACAGTGGTAAGTGCCGTGACTGACACATAGTAAATCAACTCTGTAAAAAGCCTCTTTGGTGAATCCCAAAGTATTTGGAATAGCCAGAGATTTGAAAGCCCAGACCCACAACTGGGGACCCCTCCCTGGAGATAGAGTCCATAGTTCACATCAGCCTTCTGAGAAGTGATGGTAGTTCCTAGAACAGAGCTGGGCATTCATCAAGTACTAGTACTAAGTGTTTGCTGATTAACTCTGCGATCAAATGAATTGGTATACACTGTTTCCCAAACTCACTTCCACAACACAAGGACAGATTGAGCTATTTCTCAAGAACTTCTTATATGCAAAGGGAAAGTTATCAAATTCAATGTCATGAGCAATCATAGCAGTCTGGAGTTCATCTTCACCTCTTTTTAAATATAGTATATATAGCAAATTTCCCAAAAATATTTTGCCAGATTTTTCACTGCCTCCATTTTAGAACTCAGGCACACTATAAGAACTATGTAATCCATATGTCTATGATTCATTTTTACCCAGTCCATCAAAATGCTGTTTTTGTTTTAAATGTCAAAATGCCTTTTATGACTTTATTTATGAGCCCTTGAAAGTTGTTATTTTTAAATGAGGGTAGAACATGGTTTGCCAAATTTAAAATCTACAAAGGCATTTGTAATTGTGTTCCAAATATCAGTTTCTGGGAGAGTTCATTTTGTTTACTCTTGAAAAAATTCATATTTTTAGATACAGAATTTTAAAGTTCATGTACTTCATTTAAAATAGACTAATTTTAAATGTACCATTGATTACAATCAACTACGTGTACACAGAGAGTTTGGAAAAGCAGTATGTGAACTATCACCCTTCAAAGGAAAACCTGACTGTCTCTGTCATCTCATTCTACTTCAATTCCATATCTTGATGAATAAAAAAATGAGACTGCCATTGCCACCTATTTGTAAGGGTAAAACAGTGTCCAAATCTTCATCCCCACAGTTCTAAACTGAGCCTCCTTCCCTACACAGACATATTATATGCTCATCTTACTTCTGACACTCAAACTTCATCAAACCCTCTTCCTGTCTCCTTCATGTCTCTATTAGTGCTCACATTTTCTACTAGGAGATTTTTTTTAAATGACAGCAATTAAAGGGACCTCTCCATAACTCAAATTTCTGTGATAAGCCAATTGTAACCTGAATTAAAATAAAATAAATATATACCATAAAGCTGCTGCTGCTGCTGCTAAGTCGCTTCAGTCGTGTCCAACTCTCTGTGACCCCATAGACGGCTGCCCACCAGGCTCCCCCAACCCTGGGATTCTCCAGGCAAGAACGCTGGAGTGGGTTGCCATTTCCCTCTCCAATGCATGAAAGTGAAAAGTGAAAGTGAAGTCGCTCAGTCGTGTCTGACTCTTCGCAACCCCATGGACTTCAGCCCACCAGGCTCCTCCATCCATGGGATTTTCCAGGCAAGAGTACTGGAGTGGGGTGCCATCGCCTTCTCTGACCATAAAGCTGAGTGTTGGCTAAAAGAAATCTGTAAAACCCAATGTTATATATATTTTTTTAATTCTATATTTTAAAAAAGACAACCTGGGGAAAAAGAGAAGGGAATCTGAAAACCAGGGGAAGATCAGTGACCTTTGACCAATCAAACTCTAATTTAATTTACGAATCTGTAACATGAAGATAATGAAGGCTGTATTCCTCCCATCACAGACTTATTATGAATAGCAAGTATATAACATTTCATAAACCACAAAAATATTTAATGATAATAATAAATACCAAGTATGAGCTGTGGTGGGCTTACAGCCGGTAAAGAACCCACTTGCAATGTAGGAGAGCCACATTTAATTCTTGGGTCAGAAAGATCCCCTGGAGAAGAGATAGGCTACCCACTCCAGTATTCTTGGGCTTCCCTGGTGGCTCAGATGGTAAAGAAATCTGCCTGCATTGCAGGAGACCTAGGTTCGACTCCTGGGCTGGGAAGATCCCCTGGAGGAGGGCAAGGCAACCCACCCTAGTATTGCCTGGAGAATTCTCATGGACAGAGGAGCCTGGCGGTTTGCAGTCCATGGGGTTGCAAAGTCGGACATAACTAAGCAACTAAGCACAGCACAGCAGCATGAGCGGTGGCATATTTTTATCTCAGTTTCAAATAGAAACTGGTGCAAATTCACTGTCTTCTCTCACATTTCCATGTCAGAGGAAAATATTTACATTGAACTACTAAAGAAACAATGGGGAATCAGCCTGACATAACTCTGAAGAGTACAGTGAGAGGTCTGTGTGCTTACTTGTCCCAGCGCTAAGGATGTGCTGATTCCAAGTCTCCTGCTAAGCACAGGATGGTATCCTGAGCCTCCGCAGAGTAAACATCATCCACGTGACATGAACACTTTTACCTTCAGTTTGTCACAATCTCAATCAATCCAGGAACAGCATTTCTGGCTTTGAACTGAAAAGCACCCTAGTTCCCAGCCTTTGGCCAGGAGACCAACCACACAGCTAGACCTCTCTGCTCAGGTTGAAAAGCAGCTTGGAAATTGAAAACCAACCAGAGTAAATCTGTTGCTAGGTTAACAATGTTTTCTAGTAAACAAAGTCTGCTTCCTCAATAACTTATACACCAGAATACATTCTTTTTATTCCTCTCTTTAAAATGCAAGGAGAGAAAATAACTAGGCTGTCGCATAGCTTGGCCTCTTCTCTCGAAATCACACAAGAGTAATTCCCATTGCACACCTGAACTCATCCTGCATGGACGAGAAATATCATGTTTTTATACCACCCCAGAGCTGACCTGGGTGTTAATTTGAATTTTAAGCAGAATCGAGCTTTTCCGTGGGTCCGTCCCACCTGTCAGCGTATGGTTGTATAACAAGATAATTGCTTTCTCTTATTTCAAAATGCCAGGTACCCAAGGAAGACTTCCATGGCAAATGAAGACAGTGCTTGTATTAAATTTTATTCTAATAAGTCTAAGGCTNGATGTGTATAAGAGACAGGCGTATGGTTGTATAACAAGATAATTGCTTTCTCTTATTTCAAAATGCCAGGTACCCAAGGAAGACTTCCATGGCAAATGAAGACAGTGCTTGTATTAAATTTTATTCTAATAAGTCTAAGGCTGAGCCTTACTAGCATCTTGTTATGTTATTCACAGAAATAGTGGCAGATGCCACATACACCCTACAAAGAGGAAGAACCAGAGTGCATGAGAACTTCAGAAATATATTCAGGGAAAAGTTTGGCAGGAAGCAAGATGAAGTTGTGTATCATTCATTTACACAGCTGTGCATTTTGGGTAAGAAAAAGTACAAGGTCAAATTCAAGGTAATTTAGAGGAGGAAAAGAACAATGATGTGCTTGTGCTATAAAATTATTGCTTATTTAGTCCGTCAAAATTCTAAAGATTTTAGATGTAAGAAGGCATGTCCAGGTTACCAAAGGGGAAAGGTGGGGGGGAGGGATAAATTAGGAGTTTGGGATTAACATATTGTTGGGCTTCCTTGACGGCTCAGACAGTAAAGAATCCACCAGCAATGTAGGAGATGCTGTTTTGATCCCTGGGTCAGGAAGATCCCCTGAAGAAAGGAATGGTTACCCACTCCAGTATTCTTGCCTAGAGAATTGCCTGGACAGAGGAGTCTGGTGGGCTACAGTCCATGGAGTCTGACATGACTGAGCAACTAACACTTTCTATACATGCTACTATATATAAAATAGATCAACAACAAGGACCTACTATACAAGGAATGTTACTTAACATTCTTTAATAACCCAAATGGGAAAAGAACCTCCAAAAAAATAAGATATATGTACAGCTGAATCACTTTGCTGTACACTTGAAACTAACACAGGATTGTAAATCCACTACACTCCAAAATTAAATAAAAATAAAACAACATATGTAACTCATACAAAAAAGGCAGGTCTAAAATTAGGCCTCACCTCCAGCAAGTCACGGCTCCTCACACAAAAGAGCATGATTAGTTAGTTATTTCTTACAAATAGATTTGATCCAGATAACTTAGACCACAGTTGCACAGAGGACCTAAGAAACAGAGAACTCTGGTTGTGTTTGAGCGTGGATGTGTGTGTACGTTCGTCTATAGGTACAGCTCTGTGCCTGCATCTGTCTGGCCATGACCTTTCACATTTGTCATAAGGATTAATTTAGGATATTTAATGATGCCTATTCACCTTTCAAATTCACCAAGAAAGAAGAGACTTTTACTGATATCTAATGAGATCAGTATTACCTTCTGGTGGTTTATAGGACTTGGAAAAGAAGTTCCTGAAGACAAATGAAATCTAAGGACAGTTCCTACGTGACCACTTTTATGCAACCTTGTGTCATTTATTGCACTGCTGCCTTCTGCAACCACAGGCTTTCCATACCGCACTCCCCCATTTGGTAATTGGAAATCTACCCCAAAAGATCTGTCTGGACATCAGAGGAAGAGTTCAAAGAGGGAGCCTCACAGAAAGGTCACGATCACAGGTATCTGCTCAGGGCCAGCAGCATACAATGTCTCACTCCCTGTAAATGTTGACTGAATGCAACTTTGTGTCTGGAGTTACACATGCCCAAGANGCTTCAGTCGTGTCCGACTCTGTGCGACCCCATAGATGGCAGCCCACCAGGCTCCCCCGTCCCTGGGATTCTCCAGGCAAGAACACTGGAGTGGGTTGCCATTTCCTTCTCCGCAGGGTTTATGGATCCAGGACCAATTGAGTAACTGATGAAAGTATAGAAAAGTAGGCATTACATGGTTTTCCTTCAAAAACAGAGTGAAGAAGACTTAACATCTAGATATATCTGGAAAGAACTAGGCATCCAACTGGTAGCTGACAGCATGCAAGTACTTTTACTGAGTTCACAGAAGGCAGAATTGAGAAGGCTTCCTATCTCAAGTACAGGACAAGACCAAGAGAACAATAACACTTGAAGTTCTCGCGCAGTGCCCAAACAGAAAAATTAAGAAACAATCTGATCCTGACAGCTGCAGCTTAACAGCCAATACAGAGACTCAGTAGAAGCACAGCAAAACTTTTCAAAAAGAACCAGGATATCACTGCAACACGCACTCCTTCAAGTCTCATTTGTCTGAATATCCCATAAAATAAAACCTGTGCAAAGCTTGAAAACAATGTTCTTGCATTTTAAAAGACAGAATGAGGGAAATACGGGTGACTCTTCACATACTAATGAAATCCTTGCCAGGACCACAGGGACAAAGATGTGAAGAGGCCACTTAACTCTTTAGTGTGTATCACATGGCATTATGTTCTGTGGCTATAAAGGATCATTCACGTCTCCTAATTTTTTAGGGAACAGCTTACCTTTCAAACTGCAACAATGTTAGCGTAGAATTTTTTCCTTACATCTTCATAATGTAATATTGTTTCATTGATGAACCAGTAAATTGTCAGCTCTATTCATTTATGTGGTGCAAGCAAGGATCCAACCCAAAAAAGGAAAAAAAAAAAAAGTGAGGTCAATTTCCTTGGCTGTTGCATTTAATAAAATCTCCCAGGCAAGAGAGTTAAGCACACATTAATAGCTATGACTTAGCTGCCTTCTGCAAGTCTTTGATTTTCCTATATATACTCAGGGCTGTATTAACACTAGCGCTAAGGGACAGTCCTCACGGCTTGTTTTAAGTTTTCTTCCTTCTTAGCTTTATCAGATTTATTAATCTTCCGCTTCCCTCTTATTTACAGTGCATGCTCTGGTTAAGATTTGAAAGCATTTTCCATTATAACACCCATTTATAACTTTCAGAAAAAAAAAAAAAAACTTCTTCTATCACAGGGCTCAAGGGACTTTCTACTTATTTCACGTTGGTCTCAAAATAAACAAGTTTCTCCAAATGGTGTGGGTGGGGGGTGGTTCTTATTTCTCCCATTCTCAAAATGAGACAAAAGGAAGCAGGTTGAGAAGGACAAGTTTCCTGATAGAAAAACTTGAAGGTTCAGGTATTTTTTTGTTTGTTTTTGTTTGTTTTAAATTTGGTGGCACCTTGTAGCACGTGGGATCTCAGAATCCCAACCAGGGGTCAAACCCACACTCCTGCTTTGGAAGCATGGAGTCCCAACCACAGGCCCACTAGGGATCCCGAAGCCTCGGTTTTAAATAAGCCCACGGCGCATTTACCAAGCACACTCTTTTTCAAAATCCTGTGTTTTCATAGACTGTTTATCAGAGGAAATGATTCGATTATAACTAATCTAAAGATTGAAACTAATCTTGTAAAACTGCCAATGTTTTACAGATCTTGACCTACAAAAATGGCAATTCCATACGATCTAACTTAACAGATCTCATATCTATACCCTCATATAAAAGAAAACTGTTCGGAGCAATACATTGATCACAGGGATATCCAGGGGGACTCTGTGCTGGACTTGGGGCCCAGGGGAGGGAGAAGAGAGAAGAAAAAAAGGTTGTGACCAACAGATAACTGAAGGGTCCTAACAATTTGTTTGGTGCAGGTTCTCACGCAGTTTGTTCAATAAAAGATGTGGGAAAACTCATTAATTCTATGGCACCAGGCCATTCCCATCACACCCCTTGAGGCATGAATGTGGTAACTGTAGACTTCGGGGAGTGAACACTTCAAAGAGATGCCTGTGCTGTGATTAGAAGATTCTCAGAGGGGCTCTAAATCGTATTCACTCAACACACCCTTCAAAACCACAGCTTTTTGCCTTTTCTTTAAAGAATGAAGTTAAAAGTAAAATGCTTGACAATTAAACAAGATTGAGGTTTCAATTTCAACTTTGCCTTAATACCCCAAGACTACAAGAAGCAATTGGAACCAAACTTTGATCATTTGCTTTCACGCTGAAGAGGAACTATTAGAGCACTCGAGAAACAAAGGGATCATTTTAAAAGTTTTTGCGTGAGGGAGGGCTGATGATCAACAAAGCCGGGAGACCAAGGAGGCTTCTGGCATAGAATGGAATTTGACAGGGTGCAGAATCAAGAAAGGGAGATACTAACTAACGGAGAAAGACAAATATCATATGATATCACCTATACATGGAATCTAAAAAATATGGTACAAATGAACTTAGTTCTAAAACAGAAATAGACACACAGACAAAGAAAACAAATGCCATGGTTACCAAAGGGGATAGTGGGGGGCAGGGGGTTTTGTTAATTTAGGAGTATGGGATTAACAGAGAAACACTACTCTACATAAAATAGGTAAACAGCAACATCCTACTGTATAGAACAGGGAACTGTACTCAACATCTTCTAATAACGGGAAAGAATCTGAAAAAATTCAGTTTTGTATGTATATACAACTGAAACACTTTTCTGTATGCTTAAAAGTAACATGACATTAGGAATTAGCTACATTCCAACAAAAAAGAAACCCCCTCCAAATAAAGAAAATAAAAGATGCTCTGCAAATAAAAATAGGAGGGTATATTTGATATACGTAACTAATGAGAAAGAAGGCTAAATGAGTTGCATGTGAGAATCTAACCCTATTTATATTCTAGGGCTGTGAACATAGGAAGCCTGTTAAAAATCTGTAATTTATACAAATATAATGAAGCATTAAGAGAGAGTCCACTCAAGTGACACTACAGGGTAAGATGCCCTTGGGAATCTAATTTAGGTTGTTTATTATTATTATTATTATTATTATAAAGAAAGCCTAGGATTCCAGAGTATGAAAGAAGGATTTGAAGGGACAAAAAATCCTTCCAGGGCTGAGTTGATCAGTTAATATGTTACTGTCCAGGTAATCATGCCAATGGTCATGACCAATGTGGTTGTGATTTCAAGTTCACATTTAAAATATATAACTGGTCAAAGCCTATCTCTGAAATCAATGAAAATTCAAACTAANAAAAAATCCTTCCAGGGCTGAGTTGATCAGTTAATATGTTACTGTCCAGGTAATCATGCCAATGGTCATGACCAATGTGGTTGTGATTTCAAGTTCACATTTAAAATATATAACTGGTCAAAGCCTATCTCTGAAATCAATGAAAATTCAAACTAACATTTACACTGTAGTTACAGTCTTGGGAACAGCTTCTCCATTTGACCTCACGTGCAGCACTTATCTCTGAGCAGAGGCATTCAACTCAGGATCTTCTTACTGTGACCACCCCCACTTTGCAGGGGCAGCCCAGGTCAGTGGACAGTGGGATGCTGGTCTCAGAGTCTTGGGGGGGGAAGAGTTACTGCCTTAGTCATTACACTCCCTTTCAGACAGGCACAAGACCTTAGGAGTTGTTGCAAGAAGAGGAAAGATGGATGCCCAGTGCTTCTAGAATTCGTGATAGAAGAATTTGGAGTCTTCTGAACCCAATGGGACATGAGCTAATTGTCCATGGCCAATCGGGGTCTTGTTATTTGGGGGTTCTTGAAAGGTAGGGGTGAAGGAGGAATTAGAACCTAGCTCTTTGATCACTTTCCCCCCTCTCCTAGTTTTTACATACTTTTGCCATAAATCTTTCATACGCCACTCTGTCCCATTCAGGGACTGGTAATGAGGGAAGATGGATGGACATTGGAAGGGTATGTGGAATTTATTCATATTACCTCAATGGTCTCCTCTTGCTACAAAACATAATATTCATATCCCCAGATCAATTTCATTCTAAATGGTGCCAACCAACCCAGGTGGAAGATTTCTTCAGTAGTGCAGATAATGTACTAAAGAACAGAAAACAAAACTGTTGTAGACCTGAAGAAGTTGTGTCACAGTTTGATTGAGATTTTTGTGGGTAATCTAGAAACTCACTATCATGTATCTCATCTTTTTCCTCATCTGCAGATAGTCTGAATTACAAACAACCAGTTTCACAATGTACTGTGGGACACTGCTATTTTATAAACTGGGAATTACCTATCCTCAATTCATTATTGAGGCTGGACATATGAAGTCACAAAAAATAAATTCATTCCAGGATGAAAAAATACCAGATGCACGCACATAGATTTCTGCTTTGCACAACTTCGCTGGACATTCTTTCACAAAGATTACAATGTGATAGGGCCACACCACCATGACTGCACAAAGTGGGGTTGGAGGAGAAAGCNATTCATTCCAGGATGAAAAAATACCAGATGCACGCACATAGATTTCTGCTTTGCACAACTTCGCTGGACATTCTTTCACAAAGATTACAATGTGATAGGGCCACACCACCATGACTGCACAAAGTGGGGTTGGAGGAGAAAGCATCTGAATTTCCCCCCTCAACCCAGCGTTTATTTTTAAAGCAAAGCCAGAGAATCAAGTTGCCAGTTTCCCATCACTCACAGTCACTGACCCCAAGGCAAGAGAACTTGCACCACCTCAATCCCCCCCACCAGCAGCCTCTGAGTATTAACCTCCTTAGGAAGATGGAGAACTACCTCTCTTCCTTCTAATAGGTATTCCAATACAAAGAGAAGCTATTAAGCACATAATGTGCATAAATTATGGTGGCACTACAGTGGAACCCAATGATGACTATCCTTGAGGAAAAGCATATTTTCAGTTCCAAAACCGAAGGAATATGTCTTACTAGGACTCACCTGTAAAAAAGCTCTGACAAACTTAGACAGCATATAAAAAAGCAGAGATATCAGTTTGCTGACAAAAGTCTGTATAGTCAAACTAAGGGTTTTCCAGTAGTCACGTACCGATGTGAGGATTGCACCGTAACGAAGGCTGAGCACCCAAGAATTGATGCTTTTGAAATGTGGTGCTAGAGAAGACTCCTCAGAGTCCCAAGGAGATCAAACTGGTCAATCCTAAAGGAAATCAACCTTGAATATTCCTTGGAAGGACTGATGCTGAAGCTGATGCTCCAGTACTTTGGCCACCTGATGGGAAGACTTGACTAACTGGAAAAACCCTGATGCTAGGAAAGACTGAAGGCAGGAGGAGAAGGGAATGACAGAGAATGAGATGGTTGGATGTTACCACCAACTCAACAGACATGAGTTTGAACAAACTTTGGGATACAGTGAAGGACAGGGAAGTCTGGCATGCTGCAGTCCATGTGGTCACAAGAGTTAGCCATAACTGAGCAACTGAACATAACACTTGTATCATGCTAACAGATACTAAAGCCTGGACATCATACACTTTCGAAATAATGACAGAAGTGTTTTAACAGGGAGAATAATAATAGTTCCTTTGAGTCAACTGAATATGACTTTAGTACACTGTCAGTAGTAGACGATAACCAGAATAAATTTCAAAGCATTCTAGACTCCCCGCCATATGTTATTCACATCATTATAAATAAGTGTGATTATTTGAAGATTTGTTTCAAGATTTCAAAAAAGGCAATCAGAAAAGATTATCTGGAGGACTTCCCTGGGGGTCCGGTGGCTAAGACTCCATGCTCCCAGTGTAGGGAACCTGGGTTTGATTCTTGGTCAGAGAACTAGATACCACATGCCACAATTAAGACCCAGTGAAGGCAAATAAATAAATAAACATTAAAAAAAGAGAAAAGATTATCCTGGGAAGGCATAGAATGTACATCTTTGGNTCATCAGGCACTCTGTCTCCTAAATCCAATAAAATTGGCTATCTTCTGATTTCATTTCTGAAGGAGATAGCTCTTCTATAAGAAGGACATGGCATTTTAAACATAAATGGCCAAGATCCTCGATTCTAGCACATTTCCAACCATTTTTCTTCCACTTTAACCATGGAAACATGGAATGTTAGAAAGGGAAAGGAACAAGGACAAGCAGCAGGAGAGAGTAAAGGTGAAAAACTAAGAGAAAAGAAAAGTAATGGAAGGAAAGAGGAAGGTTAAACGTGAGTGAGCACACAATTCATTCACTCAAACTTGGAGTACTCGATGCAGTCAAATTCAAATAGAGGGAAAACTTGGTTTATCACCCCTTTCCCTGAAGGATGCAAGAATGCCACTGCTGGCAGAGATCCTGGAGATGGTCTACTTCCAAAGTCCTCATGTCATCAGTGAGGAAAATGAGGCCCGGGAAGGGAAAGTAACTTCAAAGTCAGAGCAGGAAGCCAGGTTCACCGTGGACCAGTCCAAGCGTCTACCAACCACAGCCACGTGAAAGCAATAAAGGCTCTCCCGAGTCATGCATGCATGCTGTTGCTCAGTCATGTCTGACTATTTTAGACCCCGTGGACTGTAGCCCGCTGGACTTCTCTGTCTACAGAATTTCCCAGGCAAGAATATTGGAGTGGGTTGCCATTTGCTCTTCCAGGAGATCTTCCCGACCCAGGAATCAAACCAGCATCTCTTGGGTGGATTCTTTACCACCTGAGAAGCCCTTTCTGAATCACAAACAATCACTCATGATCCCAGGAGTGAAGTAAAATGGAGATGCCCTTCTCTCTCTGGGGGGAAAAACACAGATCAGCTCACAGAATTTAAATGCACAGGAAGAGCTGGAATTGGGCACGGCCACAGTCTACCCAGCTTCGGGGGTAATCTGGTTCGTGGAGGCAGCACACTCTGAATTCAGAAAGCTCCAAGTCCAATTTCTTACATTCCCAACAAACTGTCTCTGGTGGTGATTACTGTCTCTGGTTGCCATAACATTTTTGATGACTAATTAAGAGACTTTCATTACATCACTTGGCTTGTAATTAACAGCTCCCCCTGTCTTTAATAAAATAGATGGCATGATATAAAATAAACAAGGGGGACCAAGTGGTAGGTAAACCCTAAGCCCAGATGATATCACCCTCCTCTTCCGTCAGGGTGGAGGTGAAGAAGCAAAAGGCTATAGAAAAAGATGAGTGGGGTGTGCTGAAGAGGGAGATGGTGGGGAGAAGGCAGGCATTTGCTCAATCAGTACCTATTTTCAGAATTTCCTTCAAGCTGGCTCGGACTGAGAGTCATCAATTATTTAAAAGATGTAACATGATGCTTCCTTTGTTGAGGCAAATCTGCAAGCAGACCCCGAGAGAAAATAAAAAATGAATTAGGCAGAATGTATTAGTCTGCTTGAAGAAAACAAAGATTTAGCTATTCGGACTCACTCTTTTTAGAAACAGTTCAATTTTGTCTCCAAAATTCACAAACCTTTTTTCTCCCTCTCCTTACCTATTTATGTATTATTTTCTACAGTAGATCACACAAAAGGGGGCATGAATCATTTCCTAAACTTCTCCTTTCTTTTCAGATTCAGCTTGATGTATTGTCTTCATTTAAATTACAAATACACTAATCTGAAACACTGTTTACCAAGCAGCATTTTAAATGAAAGATACAAGAAATTGCATCACTCACATTTTAAAAATGACTTTAGACTTCGGACCTCATAAAAAACAGCCGACAGTGTTCTCTGTCTTGGCTGCTATATTTCAGTCTAGCTAATGAAATTCAATTAGTGAGCTTTGTACTTAGGACATTATGATTCTGATGGTTGGTCTGATCAAAACTTGTGTGCCAAGCCCTAGTTCTGTTTTCTGGCATACCACAGTTAAAAGGAAAATTCAATAGGGTAGATTGGCATGGGGAAAGTTAGTTTCAGAGGAACTCACTTCTCACCATCATTAAAAAATATGGGAGGAGGAAAGCTGTTCCCTAGAAGGGTTTTATTATTTACTAATCAGATGGACTAACTTTAAAAAAAAACCTCAATACCTAAGTCTGTCATTATCAGTGTTAATCTTTCCAAAAATAGCAACTGACCTAAAATAAACCAGTAACCAACTAGAATCAATAAATCACAGATTTAATCCATTTTTAGGTTTGGATCTGCCTGAGCTTGTGTTTCAAACAAAAAGTACAAATACTGGACTCTTAGTGATGTCTTTCTGTTAATCTTGTTCTTGTTCAGTCGTTAAGTAATATCTGACTCTTTGTGACTCCATGGATGGTAGCCAACCATATTCCTCTGTCCTTGGGATTTTTCCAGGCAAGAATCCTGGAGTGGGTTGCCATTTCCTTCTCCAGGGGATCTTCCTTAGCCAGGGATTGAACCCATGTCCCCTGCATTGACAGGCGGATTCTTTACCACTGAGCCACCAGGGAAGCCTAATGTCTTTTACAGGCCTTCCCAATTAAAGCAATAAGCACCACCCACAGGAAACCATAAGCCTTTACACTGAAGGTTCAGATTACACCATCAGTTCAGGAAGTGTTGTGTCTTTGACACCTGAAAGAATTTAACACTTGAAAACAGATATGCACCTAGCAGAAACCACTGGGCTGAAGCCTGGTACATTACACACCTTGATTCTCTACCTGGACGATTGGCCTTTGATTCAAGGGTACCACGTCTGCATGGATCAGGTTGACTAGCAAGACACAATCTAACTCATCATTATATGGCCTGATTCTTTGGAGAGCAAAAGCAGACAAGCAAAAATGGAAATTTCAGATGGACATATAGCCTTTGGTCTGTTAATAACAATCCTAATTAACTAGCCAATTGAAACCTGAGCATCTATTTCATTTTCAAAGTTGCTTTCTTAAAACCAAACCAGGTCATACCAGTTCTTTGCTTCTCTCACAGGGAATGACACCCCTGTCCAACTTGTGATAGACAGAAACCAAAAGAGCCAACCTTGGCTTCTCTTCTGTGTCATCACATCTTTCCCTCTTTCTGGAAAATAATTACGGGAACAATCATCTGAAATTCCAGAAGTGAAATCTGGCTTCTTGGTCTACTCCTTGGAAAGCTGTTCTAGAAGCTTTTGGTTTTACCTGAGAATAACCCAGGATTGAGTACAGATACTCAGCCTGGACTTCCTGTACCCTTGGTACTATTTGACTCAAAAATTGTACATCCCCCATCTGTTCTTGATAGGAATATATCATATAGATATTTTTTGATGATAAATCCATTCAGAAGTAAACTTTTTCTTGTGTCAAATGCAAAAGAGAAAATGCACACTCACTTCCTTCCCACAAATGGGCTGCCTCTGATGTGTTTTCTCAGAATTCATTAGTAGAATGCCATGTTAGACTGTCTTGCTCCAGCTTGCTAGAGCAGAGTCTGTGCCTCTCTTCTTAAATCCACACTGACTGACCTCACACTGGTAACTTGAAATCACACTGCAGCAGGAGTATTTACATCAAAGAAGTCACTAAATGTCACAGCAGGGATTTTTACACTATGGTTACCAAAGGGAAAAGGGGAGAGGGTGCTAAATTAGGGCTCTGGGATTAACATATACACATTATTGTATATAAAATGGGCTTCCCAGGTGGCTCAGTGGTAAAGAATCTGCTTGTCAATACAGAAGATGCGGATTCAATCCTTGGGTTGGGAAGACCCTCTGGAGAAGGAAATGGCATTCCACTCCAGTATTCTTGCCTAGGAAACCCCATGGACAGAGGAGCCTTAGTCGGCTGCAGTCCATGGGGTCATAGAGTCAGACACAATTTAGCGACTTAATAACAGTATATAATGTAAATAATCAACAAGGACCTACTGTATAGCACAGGGAAATCTACTCAGTACTCTGTAATAACCTATATGGGAAAAAAGAATCTGAAAAAAAAGTGGGTTTATGTACACCTGAGTCATTTTGCTGTACACCTGAAACTAACACAATATTGTAAATCAATTATACGCCAATATAAATTTTTTAAAAAATCAGGTGTTTTTTCATCCTCTTCCCTCACAGACAGTTCACCAGCACATCATTGGAAAAGGCTTTAATTCACTGTTTTCTTCTTTGCAAATAAAAGGTAATATATATTGAGTGTTTTGCATCGACACCCATCCTTTTTCTTCTCTTTCCCTCTTTTGGGAGGATGCTAGTCAGAAGTTCATCACCTCTTATTCCCTGGCACCAGGCTTGACCATCTTTCCCAGCCACTCTTGCAGGTAGGTGTGGTCAGGTGATTGAGTTTCCCTTCGTGGAAAGAGACTAAAAGTGATAGGAGCCTCTCCATACGTGGGCTGTAAGCCACCCCCACAAATACATTCCATAGTTTTCCCCTTTTTACGGGCTTCTGTGGATGTTATGGGCAACCCTGGATGCCACTCATCAAAGAAAGAGAAAACCAAAGAAAGATAGGATAAGAAGAAATCAACCTTCAAATCCCTTCCAGAAAGAGACTTACCCCAATCGGGAATACCCATTGTGAACTTCAAATGTGAGAAAACAATAAAGTTTTTTTGTTTGAACAATTTACTATTTGAGAGTTTGTTTGATTCACCAGTCACCATGACTATAACTGAGCATTCTTTCTTCTCTTCTTTCAACCACTGTCTTTCCTCCCCCAGCTGATGTGATAAGTCCAGGGATGAGGACTGATCAAGACTGAGAAGACTGAAATAGGAGTCCTAATATGTGATACTGACTCCTCATGTAGAGTTTTTGTTTCACTTAAGAGTTTTGAGTTCTATGTGTTGTTCACTTCAATAGTCATTAGCCAGAAATCTGTGTTATTTCCATATGCTTGTGGTACCATGTGTAGCTCATTCTCCCTTTAATGATGTCATCTAAATAAAATGTTCCAATTTATAATCATATCCACATCAGATATATATGAAGAATTCGATCCATATGCCCTATGTCTTGTCAAGGAAATTAACTATAAAGGCAGTATTGATATTGTACAATTAAAATGAGGGCTCTTAACATATTTAATTTCCCCCTGACCTGACTTTCTTCACTCATTGTGAAAAAAAAGTATGAATTCATTATTTGCAAATAGTCCGGATTGCTTAATGTATTCTAGAAGGAACGAAGAGTACACACACATGTACTCAAGCATGCATGTTTCTATTGCTATCAGGGACAAAAATAATAATTAAGGTAAAGATAAGGAACCATTTTATGTTGTTAACCATGTAGGCTTAGTGGAACTCTAAATGTATTTTTAGTCCATATTTATGTATTTTAAGGTTTTCTCTTTCTATAACACTCAAGTAAAGAAACAAAAAGAAGGGAGGGAGGGAGAGAAAAACAGAGAAACCAAAAAAAAAAATTTGTTTCAATCTCTCCATATTATTTACTATATAAAGCATAACACATTTTCCTCCTTGCAAGCCTGCATAAAGAGTCTATTTGGGAGTGTTTGGAATTGTTGTGTTTTTAAAAATTTAACAATCATAGCTCTGAAGCTTAATCACTTGTATGTGTTACAAGACCAGATGGTTCAAGTGGGTGTTTGTTTACAAGCTCTTTGTATAAGGTTTTTTAGCTGCTTCTTAGTCCAAAGCTGGATATTTCAACTAACCAAGAAGGCAATGAGGAATAAGAAGCGACTGGATTTCACAGACCCCTGGACTATTAGACTTCACTCCACTATCGTCCTGCGCACCTGTACAAGGGAGGGTTTAGGGCCTAAGAAATAATAACATTTGCATGCCACGCTCTGAGTTCTTCATGGAACTTGGACAGGCTTTAGAGGAAGAAGGCATCTACCCTGGGCTCAGGACTGCTGGCTGCTGGCAGTGAACCAAGCAGAGAAGAACAGAGCACCCTGCCTTCCTAACATCTTCAACTACCTCGAAGCTCTAGAATTTAAGATGTTTCCTGTTTTAACTGGCTTCGAGAACTGAACTGTTGGACCAGTCTCATCCTCCTCCAGCTTTCCCCTTCCTGATGTGGACGAAAGGAGAGAAAGACAACGTTCTTGGTGGCTGCCCCATTCTCCGTTTCCTCTGTACTACAAATATTGGCGAATGTGCAAAGGATGCAGGTTTATTCGCCACAAAATAAGTCCAATAACATTAAAGGTTCCTTAAAAGAGAAGGAAAAGTTTCATCAAGGAACAAACTTTAATGGCTTTGAAAAGATGAACATGTACTTCTTGTTTTCTGGATGAGAAAATCCCCTTATAGTTCACTGTCTACTCTGGGGCTCACCTTCTCTCAACAGAAAGAAGGCAGTCAATACTTCCTTATTTTCATTCTTAATAAGATTAATGATGTTCAGCACAGTTAGCCCACCTAGAATTAATATCATACAACACAAGCTATCTGTCCTTCATGGGTTCCCCAAATTGGTATCCTTCCTGTGACCACTCAATCAGTTCCAAGAAACAAGATATTAGAGCAAAACGGGTGAGAGACGTACATGGATATCTTAGCATTTCAGTGAACTTCTATCCTATTGTACAACCAACTAGCAGGAAATTACATCCCAACAAAAATGGGTTTGATCATTATCATTTCAGGCATTTGATTCCTCTTGTTTATTAGTTTGGGGGATATATCTTTTCCATAACTTCTTTGGATTAACTCAGCAAAATGGGACATCATTTAACTGTATCTTTAGGATAAGGCTTGAGAAGGGAATGGCAACTTACTCCAGTATTCTTGCCTGGGGAATTCCATGGACAGAGGAGCCTGGTAGGCTATAGTCCATGGAGTCATAGAGTTGAACACAACTGAGTGACTAATACTTTCACTTTCACTTTAGGATAAGGAATACACATCATTTATTATTCATTCTCCAAAGAGCCACACAGTATTTTGCACATAGCTGGTGTTCCAGAAAAGGATGTTGAATGAATGAATGAATGAAATTACTAGCATTGATTATTCTCTTCCAAATTTAAAGAATGCAGAGCTTACTTTAATACATGTCATTAGCCTTGGCAAAGTCAAGTCAGGAATACCTAGATAAATGAGCATATTTATGACATGTGACAGTTTTGAAGACAACTCTTAAGAAAGAACATTTCCCCCAAACAAACAAAAAGAACCAACTGATATTTTAGAAGAGAATATGAAGTATGATTTTTCTCTCAACACTTGATAATCATTTGTTTATAAAACTAACAAAAAAGACACACATTGAATCAGGGATGTCTAAGTGATCTCATAAATAGGGTCATCTGTCCCCATAACATGACAGCATGAATCAAACAAATATGTTCCAGATTCTTCCATGCATGTATCCCAACTCTGGATCCTGTAAATAAAACTTACAAAAACATGTCAATAAACTGTGAAATTAGGGGGAAATAAAAGTGTTTTTATTGTTTATAACCTTTAATAAGGAGAATGTGTACAGTCAAATTCAAACAGACTTGAAATATTGTCTTGATTTTTTTTTGACTGTGCCAAGTGGCCTGTGAGATCTTAGTTCCCCGACCAGGGATTGGACCCAGACCCTCAGCAGTGACAGTGTGGAGTCCTAACCACTGGAACTTCAGAGAATTATTTGTCTTGACTTTTAACAAAAGAAATAAAGCTTAGCACACATACTTTCTTTGGTAACAGTGTCTACCGTAGAATAGTTGCTATGGACTGAATGTTTATGTCCCCCTGAAAATTGTTGAATCCTAATGCCCAAAGTGATTGGCATGTGGCCTTTGGGGTGATTAGATTAGGAGAGTGACACACATCCCCTGTGGTGGGATTAATACCTTCACAAGAGAGGCCTGAGTGCTCCCTTGTCCCTTCTTCCATGTGAATTTGCTGCAAAAGACACCATTTGGGATGAGGACCTCACTGGACACCAGATGTACTGCGGCCAAGACTGTGGACTTCCCAGCCTTCAAAACCATGAGAACTGAATTTCTGTGATTTAAAAGCCACCTAATTTAGGGTACTTTCTGACAGCAGCCCAAACAGACTAAACCAGTAGTCCACTTTTAACCAAAACTTGTTAAATGAATAAATGTATATAGCAGCCAATTCTCTATCATGGTAAAGATGTGGCTTGGGTATAGAAAGTTAAACCCAAACTCAACTTCTGATTTGCTAAAAATCCTTCCCTTACTGTGCACAATGTTTATTTATTCTTTGTGACATAAAATGAATGGGCACTTGAAACAAGAATGTTTACAATCAAGATGGGATATTTCAACATGCATCACTTCCTAATTATACTACTATATCTATGTTTTTCTTATCTATGTTTTTCAAAAAGATTATGTCTATTGTATCTGGTAGCAGAAATACTATATGACAGGTGCTACTGTGATTGTAACATGAAAGTATCTAGGTAGGATATTTTATACCACAGAAATTGGCAAACTTTACAGTTCAGGATTTGATTTATTGTTTGGTTTACTGTCTTGTCTTCAGAAATGATGGATAAAATGGAAATAAATTAAATTAAATTAATAAAATAAAATGCCCTTTCACATTAAAAAAAAAAAAAAGATATGATTTTCCTTTCATTGTATCCCTCTAAAAGTCCTGGGAAAATCTAGCTAGGCTTCTGCACACATAGAACTACTCTTCTGCAGACTGAAGGGGAGCAGAAACACCAACAGTAGCTATGAAATATCACTGGTGGTCACTATTCATGTTTTATATACTGTCAGCAGCAACATGGTCATTTAGCATCAGACACAGTTATCCAGGCACTTAGATGATGCAGCAAGTGTCAATACTGATGCTACCATTTATAGCCCAATAAACTATCCTTTGAACAATATTAGTAACATTAGGTTTAGGTAGCACTCAAAGTACTAATGCCTTAATATAGATATATTGCTATAAGCATAGTTTACAGCGCAGAACATAAACACAAATCCAGTGACACTAATAAATCACTTTCTNTACTGTCAGCAGCAACATGGTCATTTAGCATCAGACACAGTTATCCAGGCACTTAGATGATGCAGCAAGTGTCAATACTGATGCTACCATTTATAGCCCAATAAACTATCCTTTGAACAATATTAGTAACATTAGGTTTAGGTAGCACTCAAAGTACTAATGCCTTAATATAGATATATTGCTATAAGCATAGTTTACAGCACGGAACATAAACACAAATCCAGTGACACTAATAAATCACTTTCTTGACTGCTTAAAAATGTACTGCCAAAATGGGCTTTCTGCATTACACAATGGAGCAGAAGGCAGTGATATATATTTAAATTTTCCATTTTTAAGCTGTCACTCAAAAACTTTTTATCCTTTTTTTAGCTTATTGATCTTACCGGCTTGTGATAACTGCTTCAACTGCTTGGTTGAGCTGTTTTTAGCTTCTGCTTCTTTTTAATAAGAGCTAAATCAGGAATCATAAAATGCTACTAATTTAGCATATTTCAATAGAGATGGAAGTTACAAACAGCACGAAAATAGTGCGATTCTCATGCCTTATTGCCCTAGAATCCCAGATTTA
This sequence comes from Neotragus pygmaeus, assembly GCA_006410875.1. Lineage (NCBI taxonomy): Eukaryota > Metazoa > Chordata > Mammalia > Artiodactyla > Bovidae > Neotragus > Neotragus pygmaeus. Next base: position 796,360 of record SJYV01035481.1, read on the forward strand.
ATTGCCATGTGGTATAGTATAATGAAGCGGATAGCGATGCTATGTATCGCTATATACACACTGAAAATAAAACTTGTGTTAAATATGCTAAAATGGTTGCTCCAGGTTTCCTGATCCCTTCAATTAAATATTTTTGCACATGAATGAATTATATGTGTGTGTGTATATATATATATATATATATATATGTTTTTAATTGTTGTATATAGAATAGATCCTGTGCTATTATTTCCTTTCTTTTTGGTTCACTTACAAAGAAAGCTCCACTCTTAAGGTTTTTGCTATTCCTTACCTTACAATATATTGTATTGGCTAAAAAGTTCATTCAGGTTTTTCCACGAGATCTTATGGAAAAACCCAAATGATCTTCTTGGCCAAACCCAACACATCTGGCATCAAAACAACCAAAATATCATCAGCAGAACAGCTGAACTGATTACCTGGTCAACCAACTTGCATCATCCCCTCCACACCATGCACGCTCGTCAGCTTGGAGTGGCAAAATGTTAGTCACAGTCAGGAAACTTCTCAAGGCTGATTTTGGATCAGAACCTTATCCTCTCAGATCTGTGTCTGCTCTCAGAGGAGACTGTCTCTGAACTCTGCAGCAAATTGTAGTTCGCTTCTCCCTTCACTGCTAGCCCCAAAGTTCAGGGCTCAGTATGGAAGAAGGAGCGGTCCTCATAGCTCATTGCCCCTATTTTGCAAATGGCTATATCGAATGCAGAAGCCACCGACCTCCAAATCCCGATCCATAAGAAATATCCCTGTGACCAGTGTACAGGATGGTCATGGTCGTGGCGTTGAGTGCGGACCTGAATCTCACCCACTTAGATAGGACAGAGAACTGGATTTGCTCACAGTGTAAATTCCATCACACCTTCCCCCGATGTCCTCCCCAGAAGTGGTGATAGTAGCAACTATTAAGCAGCCATGATGTTTATTCTCAGAGGCACGACGACTTTTAGTTACTATCATTATATCTAGCTTCTGAGAGAACCTTGAGAGCACGCAAAAATAGCCAAATTAGTTTAAAAAGTACAGATGAGTGAAGGGAAGGCTTTTCTTTTAGCATGTTTAAAATAATTAAAACTCTTTCGTAAATAGTTCTTGCTCACTTGACAGCACCTAATGTCAATAATGTTAAGCTTCCTGCATCATTTCAAACTGAGCCCCCAGTTCATTCCTGACACAGCTTTGGTGCCAGCTTCTAGCAGGTAGCCACCACCAAGTGTCATCATGCTCCAACAGAACTCACCATTCTGTTTCCGTATCCCTTGTTTCCACAAATGCTACTGCTTCGTTGAACATGTCTCACAATCACACACATTGTCCCCTCTGGTTTGTGTACCATCTGTGTATGTAAATGTATGTGGGCGGGTGCACATCCAACCGGAGGGGCACATTTTCATTCCTCTTCCACATCAATATGGTGATGAATTTCCCGCTTAGAGCTTTTCTGACAGCTGGACGAAATGGTAGCTCCAGCGACCAGGGATGTCCTGGCTTCTCCTTGCAGAAAGGTATTCAACGCACGTAATAATTATCCATCCATCTCGTTCAGAGTAAAGGCATGGCAATGCAATTTTAGCCTTATAATCAAGACCATATGACAAAAAACCAAGGCCATTAGGGACCAATTTTGAGGATTCTCTGCAAGACCATGATTTTCCAACTGCACTTACATATGCTGAATAGTTACCTCTGCACGACCGCACCTGCTCTCATTTATGGAGCCCCTCTGTTTTCCAAAGGTATTCTTAATAATGAAAGAGGATAAAGTTTTAAAGGCTGGCTGACTTTTTTTTCCTTATTTTTTTTTTTTTTCATTTCCCTAAGCATAGTATGAAAACGCTGAGGGTGAGGTTTCTGCTCACGCCACTGACCATACTTCAGGGTCTGCTTTTCTCTCTTCTTCGCTTCCCCCTCTGCCCTGACCCCTCCCATCCTTCCTCTCGGCCCTGCCTCTGATCTGAAGCCTGATCTTCCTGGCCCATAGTTGCTCCACATGGACTTCTGAGCACCCCACTTCAGGTTCAGTGACATAATAACAATGATGTCTCTGAGAGAACATGATGTCATCATAAATCTAGGAGCTGTCCAGCAAAGACTCCACTCGTAAAGTACAAAGATGGCCAGAGTTACTTGGAAATAATATAAAACATGGCTCAAATATTCCTTCATGTCTTATATAAAAATGTTTAGAATAATGAATAAAGCCATACCCTTTGATAGACAAAGCCATAAATACTAAAAGCAATAATATGGTCTAGAATGAATGATTTATCAATTTGACAGGCAATGGGGAAAAATAATCATTTGACTAGTAAGAAAAAACACGTTATAAAGCCTCCACAAAATAAAAAATGGCCAAGATGCTAGATTTTACTATCATTACTTTGGACTCTCTATGTATAGACTCTTCTCAATCTTATTTTTTAATCGTTCAAGGGACAAGAAATTATCTCCAAACATCAATTAATTGTCACCTTGGTTCCTTAGCTCATAAGAGGGCATCATATTATCTCATTTGTGGACATTTTTCTAAAATTACCAGATAATGGACCTTTTAATGCAAGTCCATCACTAATTTTTTAAATTGTAAGACAGCATGGATAAATAATGCCATAAGCAATAATTCAGTATAATAACATAACAACTCCATACAGTCCCTCTCCATGGAAGAAGTAGCCATACATTGCAGATGGCCATGTTTGGGAAAGTTCTGTGAAGACACCCGACAAAAAATTCTTACCTCTGCATTGAGGCCATCAAAACCAATCTGTTTGTTTTGTCCAGTGCTCTGGAAATGAAATTGTTATCCATACTTCTCACTGCTTAATTTAACACAATGAATCTTGGCCTGTTCTTAGTAAACAAGGGCAGAATGTATTGTGCAATTTCCAATATAATGCACTAAAAAGTTCCTAATTACTTGATTAAAGCATGTGGAAACAACGGGACCGTATATAAAAGGAGCCAGTGATCTTGGCTAGAGCATTCCACTGGTTAAACAAAGTTCTGATTATCTAATCAGGTTCTAAATATGTGCAGATAATGTACCATCTATAAGAGGGTATAGATCGTGTTAAAATATGAGCTGTTTCCTCAATTAAGGTACTTGCCAGCTGACAGGCAGAGGAGTAAGTTGTGACATCTCAGTAGTGATCCCAACCTGAGTATGTGTGAAGTTAGCTGTTCCTCTGATTGTCACCTCACTGGAACTATTTGCATTGGCAGCAGCACATGGAGTTAGTTCTACCTTAAATGTGCATCTATTAAAATGCCTTCAAAAAGCCTGCCCAGTGGTGCTGCTCTGGAAATAAAGCCATTATGTTACCAGAAGCTAACCTGTCACAGGCTTGACAATGCAGTTACAGACAATAGAAAGGGCCAAATCTTTCCGAAGAAATCATACAATTTTGAAAGTTACCCAAGGTGGGTGTGAACAATTCCTGTGTCACTCATGTGCCAATCACTTATCTATCAAAAGCATTAAATCAAGGAATAAACAAAACCAAACCTTAAAGTAGAAAAGAAAAAATAAAATAAATAAAAAAAAAAAACAGATGGAAGCCTAGTATTCTGCAAGAATCTTAAAATTATACTTTTAACCATAAAGGTGATAAAGAATTCAAGAGGATGAAGACAAATTATGAAAAGCATTGTATTACTGTGATGCCAGATGAGCAATGGATAAAAGTCATTCCAAAAACTCTAGAAATGGAAAAGGCTCTGTTAGATTTGTATATCTTTGGTCAGCTTTGGAAATACTTCTTTAATTTTGCTCTCTTCCTCACTCATAGTTAAATACTTCCTCACGTCTCATCTGTTGATTATTCTTCATTTCCTTGTCCCTGAATTGTTAAAGAAGCTAAAGCCTTGGACCTCCTTTTTATTCTACATTCTCTCCCTAGGTGGTCCCAGCTAGCCTCTGTAATTTTAAATACCAAACATATGCTGACAAATCACAAATGCATAACTTTAGCCAAAATGTTTCCTCTGAACTTCAGCCTCATCGATCCATCTTCCTACTTCCTAAACAATTCATTTGGATGTCTATTATGCATCTCAAAAGTAACATTTCCAAAATGAGTACTGATTATTCTGTGTCCTCAAATGACCTAGCACCATCTCTGAGCACCCTTGCTGTTCCCTCTGTGGGAAGTTTCTTGTTCCCCATATCTGCCATTTCCTCACTTTTTTTTTAGTAACTTCTGGAATATTCTGACTAAAAAAGCAACCACATCTTCCCCATTCTCTATTCTACTTATCCAGTTTTATTTTTTCCATAATATTTAGCATTAAGATGTGATATTTTTAATCAAAGTATAGTTAATTTGCAATGTTGTATTAGCTTCCAGTATAGAGCAAAATGATTCAGTCATATATATGTGTATATTCTTTTTCATATTCTTTTCCATTATAATTCATTACAAGACACTGAATATAGTTTCCTGTGCTATATGGTAGGTCTTTGTTATTTATCTGTTTTATATACAGTAGTGTGTATCTGGTAATCTCAAGCTTCTAATTTATCCCTACTCCCCATCTTTCCCCTTTTGTAATAAGCTCATTTTCGATGTTTGAGAGTCTGTTTCTGTCTTGTAAGTAAGTTCCTTTGTACCATATTTAAAATTCCACATATAAGTGATATCATATAATATTTGTCTTTCTCTGACTTACTTCACTTAGTATTATGATTCTAGTTTCATCCATGTTGCTGCAAAAGGCATTGGTTCCTTCTTTTGCATGGGTAAGTAGTATTTCATTGTGTGTGTAAACATATGTACACTTAGTTTTTACTTACTTGGCTTCCTTTCCTTCCTTCCTTTTGTCCTATTTTTTTTTTCACCTTTCCTTCTTTATTTCTCTCTGTCTCCATTTCCATTTGTTTTTTTCCTTACTTCCCTCCCTCTTCCTTCCTTCCTTTCTTTCGTTATCTCCCTATACCAAAATGTAAGCTCTATCAAAACAGAAAACCTCTGTTCACTGCTATATGTCCTTTCATTCCACAAGTGTGCTGTCCACTATCATATTGCCAGATCCTAGAACAAATTTTTAACTGTCAAAAGTACTGAGACGACTATGCATTTGGACTGTTTGCAAATTTAAACATGAGAATTTCTAGTCTTCTACTGTATTTGACACGACTGAGCAACTGAACTGAACTGAATTGTATTTCCTTTAAAAAAAAACTACAATTTTATATTTAAAAAGAAAAAAGAAACTTAAAACTAGGATTCCAAATAGAACCTAAAATCCAGGATATGCTTTTATTTTAAAAAAATGAGGCTGAATAATACATAAACCAAATAGAATTTCCAGAACAAAATGAAAAATTACATATAGAGATAGATTTTATTAAGTAGAGTAATGATAGAATGGATAAATGAATCTTTGCTGACTGCTAGAGTCCCTTGGACTGCAAGGAGATCCAACCAGTCCATTCTGAAGGAGATCAGCCCTGGGATTTCTTTNCCGTCTAGTCAAGGCTATGGTTTTTTCTGTGGTCATGTATGGATGTGAGAGTTGGACTGTGAAGAAGGCTGAGCGCCAAAGAATTGATGCTTTTGAACTGTGGTGTTGGAGAAGACTCTTGAGAGTCCCTTGGACTGAAAGGGGATCCAAGCAGTCCTTCCTAACGGAGATCAGCCCTGGGTGTTCTTTGGAAGGAATGATGCTAAAGCTGAAACTCCAGTACTTTGGCCACCTCATGCGAAGAGTTGACTCATTGGAAAAGACTCTGATGCTGGGAGGGATTGGGGGCAGGAGGAGAAGGGGATGACAGAGGATGAGATGGCTGGATGGCATCACTGACTCGATGGATGTGAGTCTGAGTGAACTCCGGGAGATGGTGATGGACAGGGAGGCCTGGCGTGCTGCGATTCATGGGGTCACAAAGAGTTGGATACGATTGAGTGACTAAACTGAAATGAACTGAACTGAATGACTCCTACAGTTTCCTTATCAAGGGCGGGATCAAATATACACAATGTGATTAGCAAGTTTCTCTATGTCAGTAAAAGATACAAAACAACTTTGATTAGAGACACAGAACTAAAAGCTGCCAGATTTCATTATTAAGGATGTAAATTCTATAATGACGGTATGTTAATAAAGTATAAGAAAACCGAATTTAAAAAGGCCTACTTAAGGAAAAAGAGGCCACAAAGGACAGCATGACTTTTGGAACTCTGCATGATGGAGTTTGGGTACATTAACATAACTTATCAAAATACCAATTACCACCATCAATATCACCATTACCACCATCTATTGAGCAACCATGTGCCATGCCAGTAGCAAGGTGTTCTACAAATATTCTTTAAATATTCACTGTACACGTATTCCATGCCAGGCATCATTACTGGCATTGAGAATATATTAGTTAACAAACGAGAGAATGCTGTCTATCCTCATGAAGCTGACATTCTAGCTGAGGGACAGAGACATTACGAAAATGTAATGAGTGAGTTACGTGTGTGGTACAGGAGGAGGTGAGTCTCAAATGGCAGGCAAGAGCAGTATTAAAGGGATCTGAGTGCCAAGGCTGCAGGTGAGTCAGTGTGGTTAGAGGAAGGTTCACTGGGAAGCCACGGCAGCAAAGATCTGGAGCAAACGAGGAAACTGGCCCTGGCCATCTGGAGTAAGAGTGTTTAAGGCAGAGGGGGCAGCCACGACAACGGCACCGAGGCAGAAAGCATGCCCTGTGCGTTCCAGGAGCAGCGAGGAGGCAAGTGGCTAGAGCAGAAGAGAGTAGTAGGGGATGAGGTTGGAGAGGTAACAACGGAAAAAATTCTACTGTGTAGACTGCGGCTTGTTTCTGAAGACAGACTAAACAGATTTCCTGATGGACTGAGCAAGGAGGATGAGAAACAGAGACAAGACGAGGACAACTGTCTGTCCAGGGTTTTTGGCTGAGTAACTAGCATTGTATCAACTGAGAGAGAAAAGAACAGTTTGGGGGAGAGATCTGGAGTTCAAAAAACGAAGCTAGATGTATGAATCTGGAACTCAGAAGAGAGGTCTGGGTTGGATGCAATCACATGATTTATTATATGCATAATAATTTTTTAAGGTATGCAGTAATATCCCTAGTTTCCTTAGGCAGACATGAGGTCTACAGATGGTAATCGGACTAGTGAGTAAATGGCAAACACTCCTGCCAGAACCCACTGCTTGGCACTGCCCCCTGCTCCTCTAGGAGGGAAGTCTCAATCATGCAGTGATGCTTCCTAACCTCTTACTGCTACCACACTCAACTTGTGAGGCAGGGAACCTCAAATACGAGTAATAAGCAGGGTTTTGGCAGTCAGTTTCCTGGCCCATCTGCCATGCAAGCACAGGGAGAAAAACAATAGCAGGAAAGAAGTGAGGAGGCAGAGAAAGGGGCCCTTTAGAGATCTGCTAAAGTACTGCAGTGTTCTACAATTGTGCAAACACTGAGAAACCACAGATTCCACAGGAAATGGTGGGATAGCTTGTTCTTAGAAAAGTTGAAGTAGAGTAAAAAAAATATCAATAGCTCTTTATATAGTGGCAGAAATAACAAACTGAATAATAATATTCACAAATGTTAAAAAGATGGGCCAAAACATTCTTAACTGGAACCACATCAACTGATGAAAATATCACCACACTGAACAAGAATTTTCAAAAAGTCTAAACACTTTATTTTGTCCTACAAGAGCCAGGGGATTTGGCCGATGTTCTGGTCCTCTGTTCCTTCATAATGCATGTACTTTTGTAACTATACTGGCTTTCATCCTGGTTCTCAACTGGACAAAGCCTGATTCCATCTAAGTGTCTCTGTGCCTGCTAGTTCCTTAGTGGAATTCTCCTCTCCTAGATCATGTATGGCTCTATTTGGGTCTCAATGCAAATGTCATCTTTCCTACAGCACTAATCTCTATCTAAAACTCCACAGGGAACTTGAGGGCAGCATCTATGCCTTGTAAATCTAAGACACAGAACAGAGCCTGAAGCAAGGCAGGTACTCAGTAAATACTGAGTAATTGACTCCTGGAAGTGTATATCTGAAAGTGACAGAAAGCAAAGTTTAAAAACAAAATTAAATACTCTTAATGAAAACGTGTGCAATGTAAGAATATTCAAATACTCACTGAATCGCCATCATCTTTTTTAGAATCTCTTTTCAATGGTTCATTCATATCTTCTTGACTACGGAAGCTGAAATTCTGAATTGCTTCAGTGACACCTCTAAGAGAGCTATAAATATCTTCAGAGTTCATATTTTCTGTGTCATAATCAAAAGCACTATGAAAAAGACAACAATTAATTTTTGTTTCTGTGTAGTTTTAAAATACAAATACATCTGAGGAAATGGCACAGGATGTTTATAAAGACAGAGTTAGAGAACGTATATGTTCTAAAGCATAATTAGCAAAACGAAACCTGGCAGGTACAAATGGCTAAAGAGTATGTTGCCCTGTTTGCTCATCAAGGGCAGTTTATAGTGACTCTATAAGGCAAAGCCCTTGACAATTGGTTTTTCTTTTTTTACATTTTTAAATAGCTGAGAAAAAAATCAAAACACATTTCACGACACAAGAGAATTATATAAAACTCAAACTGTGTGTGTGCATGCATGCGTGCTCAGTTGTGCCCAACTCTTTGTGACCCCATGGACTGTAGCTCGCCAGGCTCCTCTGTCCATGGAATTTTCCAGGCAAGAGTACTGGAGTGGACTGCCATTTCCTCCTCCAGGGGATCTTCCCGGAGTTATTTTGGAACATAGTGATGCTGATTTATTTAGCTATTGTCTATCGCTATTTCACACTACAACAGCAGGGCTGAATAAACCTGACAAAGACTACCCTGCCTGCAAAGTCTAAAATATTTACCATATGACTCTTTACAGAGTTTGCTAACCCCCGTGGGTACTGCTGGAAGAGGAGATAAATACATTTTACACAAATATGTAAGATGACTGAGAATGTTTAACAGAGAATATAAATGTTACTAATATGAAATTTTTTTTTTTTTTTGCCACATCATGAGGCATGCAGAATCTTATTTCCCTGACCCCAGGGATGGAATCAGTGCCCCCTGCAGTGGAAACAGAGCCTGAAGCACTTGACTGCCAGAGAAATCCCACCGAAATATGAATTCTATAATCAGATTCTAAAATTCAACTCAGTCTGGAATTTAGCCATCATAATTATCACATATGCATAGGCATGGAAAAAATATGATGGTAAGTTTGCCATATGTTTTGCAATATAACGAAACATATAATTGTAATGAATATGATGAAGAACATGTTACATGGCTAATAACAAAAATCACGCTGAAAAGGACAATAATGGCTACTAAGCCATTTTTTAAAGACCAGGAAAAGGGAAAAAAATGGTAATCCATTAATGAGTTAATTAATAACTTCTGAAATATAGCTCACATGGGATTTGCTCAAGTGTGTGAAAATTTCACAAGTCTCATGAAGGATCAATCTCAAGATCACATTTTTTCCTAATAAGTATACATATTGCCATTTTATATTTAACCCTTCCCCATGTTTTTCTTTTACATTTTTTAATCTATAAAGTTAATTTTGTTTTCTATTTTTAACAGCTGGTTGGCCAATATTAGATCTAAATTTTCATTACAACTTGATCTCGTCGTTTATATCAACTATTATAACTGAAAGACACAATAGGATATTAATGGATTTATACAGCTTATCTGAGAAACAGTAACTATGGTATTTAATTACTGCTTGCTTTTTTCCAAAAGCTGTGTCCATAAGTTTTCCTGTCACTTACAAGAAAAAGAATTCCATATCCTATATATTATTATTATCTAAAGGGTTCATTTTGGAATAAACCTAACATTGTTTGAATTTGCTAAATTTCTATGTGTCCAAGACATTTTAGTTAAGTAGTAAACAACTGGATTTACACTGATGTCAGTTTTTCTAACAACGGGAATCTGCGAATACAAGCCATGATGGTAAACAATCCTTTTATTACCTTGGAGATAAAGTATTCTGTGATGTATTGGTAGGAGAAGTAAGAGGACTGGACCAGTTGGCTGGTGACCGTGGTGTTGGTCTTGTCAAAGGACTTCCCATGGAACCCTGATAGACAAGAATCAAATAAACATGAAATATGACAGGCTCTTAGGGAAGCCATACCGTCAAGATGCTGAACACATGAAAGAGCCAGATTTATATTAATAGGTCATTATTTCATGTATTAAAAAAATTAAAACAATTTTTTTGTCTATGTAGTGAGACAAGTAGGATCTTAATTCCCCAACCAGGATCAAAGCCACACCCCTGCACTGGAAGCACAATCTTAACCAATGGACCAGCTGGGAACTTCCCAGGTCATTATTTTACTGTTCTCTTTTAATTTATTATTAAAATTCATTTAGCCGTGTTGGGCCTTAATTGTGGCATGCAGACTCAAGTTCCTCCATGGCATGTGGAATCCCAGGTTCTCTGGCCAGGGATTGAATCCATGTTCCCTGCACTGCAAGGCGGATTATTAACCACTGGACCACCAAGGAGGTCCTTGCTAGGTCGTTATTTTAAAGTACTCATGTACTTATCTCTAGTTTCTGTGGGGAAAGCTTTCTTTCCATTCAGCAATCTAGCTCTTTAAGTTCTTTGTTGTTGTTCTTATCCTCAGCTATTCCTTCTCCTAAATATTACCACAACAACCTTTCTTCCTCAATAATTAAACAAGATTTCAAATTAACAATCTTAAATTAGCTTCCTGCCCTAACGCAATTCCTTCCTCCAATCATTCAGTTCAGTTCAGTTCAGTCGCTCAGTCTTGTCCAACTCCCTCCGACCCCATGAATCGCAGCACGCCAGACCTCCCTGTCTATCACCAACTCCTGGAGTTCACTCAAACTCATGTCCATCAAGTCAGTGATGCCATCCAGCCATGTCATTCTCTGTTGTCCCCTTCTCCTCCTGCCCCCAATCCCTCTCAGCATCAGAGTCTTTTCCAATGAGTCAACTCTTCACATCAGGTGGCCAAAGTTTTGGAGTTTCAGCTTTAGCATCAGTCCTTCCAAANGAGATGGCTGGATGGCATCACGGACTCGATGAACGTGAGTCTGAGTGAACTCTGGGAGATGGTGATGGAAAGGGAGACCTGGCATGCTGCGATTCATGGGGTCACGAAGAGTCGGACACGACTGAGCGACTGAACTGAACTGAGCCATGAGGGAAAATTTCCCCATGAGGGGAAAATTTCCACTTTACAGATTAGGAAATTAAGTGTTTGATCAACTTGTTACATTTATATAGCTAATCTCAAAGCCAGGATTTAAACTGTATTATATTGTATCGGTTTGCCTAAATATACATACACAAGGTGTGGTTATAAATATAATGTTAATTAGAAACAGAACACTACAGAAAGAAGCCTGGAATACAAAGAAGAGAAAATGTAACAATTCTAGTCTCTTGAAGGCTTAACATTTTTAATAGGCATATGTTTTTATAAAATTACCACGATGTATGTATTTTTACAGTTCTTACATTTTATTTTTGTGATACTGAATATAAAATATGTATCCTATATGTAAATTATGAAACATAATAATAAAATGAACCTTCATGAATCCCCTATCCAGCTTAAGTAATAAGCATTGCTAAAACTGGTAAAGTTATCCAGGGACCTTTTTTACTTGCACACAGCTCCATTCCTTACCAGGAATAAACACTGTCTTGAATTGTGTGCATATCATTCCTTTTGTTTTCCCTGGAAATTTTACCACAAGAATCTGTCCTTAAATAACATAATTTACTTCTAACTGATATTTCAAGATGGTGTCATATGGCATATATGGCATATCCTTTTTGGTTGTTTGTTTTCTCATTAAATAGTATCTTTCTATGATGTGTCTGTGTTGATGCACATAGCTGTGGTTCATTGATTCCATTGCTCTATCATATTCCAATTTATGAATATACCAAATTTACTTGTCCAGTCTTCTGCTAACTTCTTCTGCAGACATCAAAACACATTATAAAGCTACCATGAGATAATGTGTTCCTTATACGAGGACAGACAAATTAATCAATGAAGCCAAACAAATAGCTCAGAAACAGGATCACACCAGACCAAAACCTGGTATCTAACAAAAGTAAATTGCAGATCTGCAGGGAAAAGATGAACTACAGTAAATTGTGCTGAGATCATTGATTGCCTTTAAAAGGAATCCTTCCTTAAACTGTCTATACACAATTGTAAATTTCAGATGAGTTACAAATTGTGAAAAGCAAATCTCTAAAACGTTAAGAAGACAGCATAAGATAATATCTTCATGACTTTCAGTTAGGAAAAAAAATATTTTTGACAACACAAAAAGTGTCAACCATCAAGAAAGACTGATAAATTCTATCTAAATGAAAGTGAGAAGATCTTTTCATCAAAGGATACCACAAAGAAAACAAATGGAGAAGTCATGATTCTCAGAGGATATTTAGGATACATTTATCTATTTCTTATTAAGGATTTCTTTTTTAATTATACTCCAACCTTCTCTGAAATAGTCACTAGTTAAATGCCTTCCTTTTATAGGTTCTTTGTTCCTTCCTAGTGCTTTGAAAATTAGAGACTCCATAAACACTGCTGACTAACAGATTTTTATTTTAGGCAGTTTTCTGCTGCAGTACATGTAAAATTTTACCTTGCTTTAAACAAAGGCTACTAACTATAGGTGGCATTGTTGTAGCGTAGATCATGTTCTCAATTACCTGTATGACAGCAAAGACTGATCCTAGTAAAACTTCATTTAAGTTTTTTAATTCAATTGAACCAGAAGGTCATTGACACTTCAGTAATTGCTATTGAAAACCATTTGGCTAAAAGAGAAAAACACACACATAGATACACACAAAATAAATTGTGACATAATCTGTACTACAGATTATTCATTTTAAATGGATTATCTAGTTCTTGTTACCAGATCATTATTGCAATTATTTCACCTAATAAATTTCTTAATGATTCCGAAACAATGGTCAAACGTGACATAATTTATACAACCCAACTAAAGAAAAATTGGCAGTGCTTTTTTGGACCACAAACAGAAAGTCCAGTTTTTAAGCTGTATTCTAGTTCTAAACTATGGAATAAATACAAAGGGATAAAAAGAACAAGAGAGGAAGTGGTTTGCAAGAAGCTGCGGGAGCAACCCTCTTGCTACAGATGGACAGCATGCAGCGTGAGGCCCTGTGCCCGCCAAGCGCCACTGTTTGTGGATGACCAGGCTGTTCGCTCCCGATCAGTGGTATCTGGGAAAGTCTTTGCTTTTCTTGGTTTCCTCTCTGTTTCCATTCCAAGAAGACAGGGTTAATATTGCTCCGTCACTCAGTTGTGTCTGACTCTGAGACCCCAAGGACTGCAGCACGCCAGGCTCCTCCTCTGTCTATTGCCCAGGCAAGAATACTGGAGTGGCTTGCCATTTCCTTCTCCAGGGGATCTTCCCGACCCAGGGACTGAACTCAGGACTCTGGTGTCTCCTGCATTGGCAGGTGGATTCTTTACCGCTGAGCCACCTGGGAAAGCAAAGGCTTAGTATAGCTAAGTGTCTAAAATTCCCCTTCTCTATAAATGTTTTAAAAAGTGCTCCCACTCAAAAAGTATGGCAGAGAGCAGGGTGTGAATGAAATTCTCAGACTAGATATTTAATCTGTCAAGTCCGGCATCTGTCATCTCATTAACTGAATCTTGAATTCCCACAACTAGGAACCTTCTGTTTTGTTTGTTTGGGTTTTTTGTTTTTACTAAATAGAAAAAAGTCGTCGTTAGGCTAACACCTTCTCTCATTATAAAAACGAAGCCATGACGCAACATGGGTAGACTTGGAGATCATTCTGCTAAGTGAATTAAATCAGAGGCAGAAAAACATCATATATCACTAAGATGTGGAAGGTAAAAAAATGATACAAATGAATTTACTTATAAAGACTGAAACAGACTCACAGACATAGAAAACAAAGGTATGGTTCCCAAAGGGCAAATGGGGTCAGGGAGTTTGGGATTAGCAGATACAAACTACTATGTATACAATAGATAAATAATAGGTTCCATTGTATATTATGGAAAACTATATTCAATATCTAGAGAAGGCAATGGCACCCCACTCCAGGGCTCTTGCCTGGAAAATCCCATGGATGGAGGAGCCTGGTAGGCTGCAGTCCATGGGGTCATGAAGAGTCGGATACGACTGAGTAACTTCACTTTCACTTTTCACTTTGATGCATTGGAGAAGGAAATGGCACCCCACTCCAGTGTTCTTGCCTGGAGAATCCCAGGGACGGGGGAGCCTGGTGGGCTGCCTTCTATGGGGTCGCACAGAGTCAGACACGACTGAAGTGACTTAGCAGTAGAAGTAGCATATTCAAAATCATGTAATAAACTATAATGAAAAATAACATAGATATGAATAATTCAATAATTTTGCTATACATCCGAAACACAGCACTATAAATCAACTATATTTCAATTACAAAAAAAAAAAAAAAGAAGAAGCCAGTACAATACCAGAATGTATGAATAAGAGCACATTATTTAAAGAATCACTGAAATCTTTTCATTTCAAACTTGCTTTTTAAAAACACTGTGTTTCAGGGCTATATAAGCAATATGATACATAGAAAACAGAGCTCAGGAAACAACAGTGAAAATAAACACAGGTGTGGAAAAGAGCAACTGAGAAAATATATACGTTAATACGACAGGATGGTGACAAGCCAAAGGAAAAGCTAGGTAGATTCTGTCTTCTCACAAACAGATGGTAGTTTCTGATACTGTGACAACAAATTGGGCTTTGAAAAAACAAACACCTGAGTTTAACACCCATCTGTCCATCTGAGTCATGGACTAGCCATGTGATTCCAAATAAGTTCTATCCTCTCTCTGGGCTGTTTACTGACAAGACAAGAAAGACTATTCAACCCCTGAGCAATCAGAAGATTCGATGAGATGACGTACTTAAAACACTTTGCAGACTGTGAAGCACTACATAAATGTGATCCATCTATTTAAAGCATAATTATCAAAATAGACTCTCCCTGAGGAAAGAACAAAGGAAACGGGCTTACTAAATTATAGAAAAAGGAATTTCTATGACACAGCAGCAGGGAAAACGTCCTGAGTGGGACAATGATTGCAAGGGAGGGGGCAGAGTTACTTTCTGCAGTACAACCGCCACTGCTTGATGCAGAATTAAAACAAACTTTCTTGGAGAGGAAGGCATAGAGTATGTGATACTCGCTGATGCTGCTCGGGATAAAAATTGAGTTCAAAGTGAACAAAGGTCCCTATCTTGTTCAGTCTTCTAAAGACAGCCTTCTACTGTGTCTCCTGGGGCCCCAAGGAATCTAACTACATCAAACTGTGTAATTCTAGATTTGTCTATCCCCCTCCATTATCCCCAAATGAAGCCCTTTTATTTTATCTATTTTTACAGTAGGTTCTTGTTGGTTAACTATTTTAAATATAGCAGTGTGTACATATCAATCCCAAACTCTCAATCTATCCTGCCCTAACGCCACTCCCCTGATAACCATAAGTTCATTCTCTAAGTCTGGGAGTCTGTTTCTGTGTTGTAAACAAGGTCATTTGTATTTTTTATATATAAGCAATATCACATTTGTTTTTCTCTGACTTACTTCACTTAAAATGATAATCTCTAGGTCCATCCATGTGTGCATGTTCAGTCACTTCAGTCATGCCTGACTCTTTGCGACCCTATGGACTATACCCCACCAGGCTCCTCTGTCCATGGGATTCTCCAGGCAAGAATACTGCAGTGGGTTGCCATGCCCTCCTCCAGGGGGTTTTCCCAACCCAGGGATCGAACCTGTGTCTCTTGCACTGCAGGCTGCTTCTTCACCACTGAGCCACTGGGGAAGCTGCAGGTCCATTCATGTCCCTCCATTATTGCATTCTTTTTTCTTCTTCTTCTATTTATTTACTTTTTAACTGAAGGATAATTGCTTTACAGAATTTTGTTACTTTCTGTCAAACCTCAACAGGAATCAGCCATAGGTATACATACGTCCCCTCCCTTTGGAAATTCCCTCCCATTTACTTCCCAATTCCACCCCTCTAGGTCGATACAGAGCCCCTGTTTGAGTTTCCTGAAACATACAGCAAATTCCTGATGGCTATCTATTTTACATATGGTAATGTAAGTTTCCACGTTACTCTAGTTCATTCTTTTTTATGGCTGGGTAATATTCCATTGGATCTATGTACCACATCTTTACCATTCTTCTGTTGATGGACATTTCCCAAATGAAGCATTTTTAAATGAGCCACCAACTTATAAATGTAATTTGATTGAATTTTGCCAAATATTAAACATGCAGGCGGTCCTTAGGGCAATCCAGGGAAGAGGAGAATCACCGTGCTCGCTGATCCCTCCCACAAAGGACATTAAGGGCCCACTTTGGACAGGGTTCTATGGTAAGTGCTAGGAAGACACAGCAAAAGCTAAAGCAGACAGTCTCTGCTCTCAAGAAGTCTCAGTCTAGCAGGAGAGGCAAACATTACTCAAAGCCACATTTTGGAAAATTAATGCCTTGAAAGTCTTCAATGAAAGGACTGATCAACACAGAGCACCCAAGTAAGGGTTACCTAAGGATGAGAAGAATTAGAAGATACTTGAGGAAACAGTAAGTATTAACTAGGCAAACGTAGGACTTCAAGATTTCTAAGTATAGAGAGAAGCAGGTGCAAAGGTCCTGGGGCAGAAGGAACATAACAAGTCAAGGATCTAAAAGAAGCAGCTGGGTGGATGCACAGGGCAAGTAAGAAGCATGGGATGAAATAAGGTGAGGGAAGTGGGTGCAGCCAGACCAGACCAGTATTCTTAGGCCATGTTTAGGATTTTGGCCTTTATCCTTAGAGCAAGGTGAAGCAGCTGAGGCAACGGAGGTTAAGAGAAAAATCACAGGAGTTAAGAATTCCTTGTGGAAGAGGTAAGGAATGGCCTTAACTGTGCTGGGCTTCCCTGATAGCTCAGCAGGTAAAGAATCTGCCTGCAATGCAGGAGCCACAGGAGATATGGGTTTGATCCCTGGGATGGAAAGATTGCTTGGAGATGGAAGTGGCAACCTACTCCAGTATTCTTGCCTGAAAAATCTCATGGACAGAAAAGCCCAGTGGATTATAGTTCAATAACTGCTAGTGATGAAGTGGAGGGAGGATCAAAAATCACTGGATTGGTCTTCCCTGGCTCAGTGGTAAAGTATCCCACTTGTCAATACAGGAGTTGTTGGTGTTTAGTCACTAAGTCTTCTCCTACTGTTTGTAGCCCCATGAACCGTACCCCACCAGACTCTTCCGTTCATGAAATTTCCCAGGGACGAATACTGGAGTGGGTTGCCATTTCCTTCTCCAGGGGATCTTCCCAAACCAGGGATCAAACCTGAGTTCTCTTGCATTTGTAGGCAGATTCTTTACTGCCTAAGGGGAAGACACCAGGGAAGTCTTTCAGTGCAGGGGACCAGTATGATTCCTGATATGGAAAGATCCCACTTGTCTCGGAGCAATTAAGCATGTGCACCACAACTATTGAGCCGGTCCTCTAGAGGCCAGGAGCCGCAACTACTGAAGTCTGCATGCCCTAGAGCCCATGTTCCACAACATGAGAAGCCACCACAATAAGCCCAGGCATTGCAACTGAGAGTTGCCCCCACTCACTGAAACTGGAGAAAAGCTCTCACAGCAACAAAGACCTAGCTAGCATAGCCAAAAATAAATTTAAAAAATTATTTTTAAAAAATCACTGGATAGTTCCTCAGATGTATGGACACCAAAGCAGGGGAAAGGAGTGGGATGAACTGGGAGACTGGGACTGGTATATGTTATATATACTACTATGTATAAAATAGACAATTAATCAGAACCTACTGTATAGCTCAGGGAACTCTACTCAGTGATCTTTGGTGACCTAAATGGGAGGGAAATCCAAAAAAGAGGGGATATATGTATACATATAGCTGATTCACTTAGCTGTCCTGCAAAAACTAACAAACATTGTAAACAACTATACTCTGATAAAAATTAATTTAAAAAAATTACTGGGGGGTTCCTTAAGTCACCAGCATTATCTCCCCCCAGAGTGGACCATATGGCCTGATCATCTCAATTTTTGCATGCTGTTGGGTATCTCTGCTGAGCAAGTCATTGCCTTCCCACAAAAACTGAACGATGCGACCCGGGGAGTTTAAGTGCTGGCAGTACCTGATGAAATATACCTGTGGGACAAATGAGGCTTGCAGAGAGGCGCAGGTGGCAGCTGACAGTGAATGTGAGTCAGTATGTGTCTACCTAACTCTGGTGGCTCAGATCGTAAAGAATCTGCCTGCAATGTAGAAGACCGGGGTTCAATCGCTGGGTCAGGAAGATTCCCTGGAAAAGGGAATGGCAACCCACTCCAGTATTCTGGCCTAGGAAATCCCATGGCCAGAGGAGCCTGGCAGGCTACAGTCTATGGGGTTGCAGAGTCAGACCAACTTTGCAGCTAACACTTTCACACCCCTGGAGGTAGACCTGGAAGGAAAAATCATCATCCAAACTTCCTCCTTCTTTCTGCTCCAGAGAATGGCTCTCTCTATTACAAATGTCCCTACTATTAGTAACTCAGTATTTATAAAAGGAGGAGAGAAGAAAAACCTCTGGCAGGGAAATAATAACAAAATGTATGATCCACAGAGGTGGTGGGGAGATATAATGTTATTTTACATATTTGATATAGAGCCTAAATTAAGCCATAGAAAAGAGGCCATGAATCTTCAAAGCCTCATTATCAAGCCTCCTTAAACCTCAAATACAGAAAAATACATTTCATAAACAAAGACCCAATAGGATTTTAATAGTACAATAAATTTCACAGACATTTGCACTAATCACATTTCATTACATTTTTTTTTTAAGAAATTCCATTTGATGGAGAGTCAGATTTTGAAAGAGGGTGTAAAAGACCTTTTAGGAAGTTAGTTTTTGACTGATCATCAAAATGCCAGTCAGATTTGCTATGGATACACCTGATATTATGCAACTGAAAAGTTGTACATAAGCTTCCTCCCCCCACCTTCCACCACTCCTGAGATTCACTGTATCATGGTCTGTCTCCTATGTCTCTCAGGATACATCTTTCCTCTAATCATCCCCAACAGCAGGAAACTTGGACCTCAATTAGAGCCGTCAACTCATCAGATGTTCCTGATGCCTTTCAACAGTTGCATGCTTTCTACTGCAAATTTCCATCTATATATTACCTGATGAGGATGAAGACAGTCCAGTCTGAATGCCATCACCACAATAATCTTAGACCCAGAAAAAGAGATACGTTTATTCATTACTGCTTTCAGACCAGAGCAAAACAGGCTCCTACCTGGGCCCCACATGTTAGTGGCCCCTTCTCTGGCTGTGTCCTTCTCTACTGTATGGGACATCTCTAGAGCAGTAGGCTGTGTCCACCTCGAGTTCATGCACCACCTCTAGACCCTGGAAGTGTTGGGATTCTCAAATCCCCTACGTGCAAGCTCCTTGCTTACTTTAGGTTGGAATCCATCCTCAGGATGCCTAACTATTCTGCCAAAGGTATATTTCTGACCAGAGGGGAGACTCAAGAACAGCTATTATAAAGGGATATGATTGTGTCGACTGGGGTAAGCATTCATTCGAAGACAAGGCATCTTGAGATGCTGGAAGAAGTTGGGGGTGGGGACTTCCCTGGTAGTCCAGTGGCTAAAACTTCTTTTTCCCAATCCGAGGGGCTAGGGTTCGAACCCTGGTCAGGGAACTAGATCCCACATGCTGCAACTGAAGATCCTGCATGCCATAACTAAGCCTGGCACAGTTAGATAAAATAGATAAATATTAAAAAGAAAAACAAGATGAAGAAGCTGGGGGTGGAAAAAGGACAGGATCAGGGGAGAGGTCGGGGGCTGAAACACAGTTTTTGTCCTGTTGCCTTGTTCTAAGGCAGCATTCTAAGAAGCCTGCCTGATTCTTTACTAGAACTTGGCCTTTCAAGTCACTCTGAACAGCGTTTCTCAAAGTGTGATGTGCTAACAAGGTACTTGGAGGTCTTGTTTAATGCAGATTTGGATTCAGTAAACCTGAAGTCCAGCCTGAAAGTCTGCGTTTCTAATAAGTTCTGAGATGATGCTGAGGCTGCTGGCAGGTGAACCATACTTTGAGTACAAAGGACATGAAGGTATATTTTTTTCAAGACAGAACGACAGAAGATGTTTTATTTAACAATTTGTTTGGTGTGTAGCTTTTCAACAATTGTGAAGGGCCTCCATTTGTGCTATTATTGCCCTAGCCCAGAAAACACTTTAGAGACATACCTGCCTTTCTGCTTTCATACCAGGGACCCACCGATTTCACTCACCACAGTGGGGGAGAGTTGGCTTGAAGAACAAGAAGTCTCAACAAAAGATTAACTGCTGCTATTAATTGTGCTTCAGACACTGCACCAGAGAGGTGCCCAGGCTGTCCACAGATTCTAATTCGGATCCTGGGGACAATGTGAGGATGCCTCTGCCCTTGGCTATTTTCACTATTCCCAAGCCCTTGGTTCCATCTCTACTTCATAGTAGTCATTTTGCAAAGAGAAACCAGGGGGACCAGGTCAGATAGCTGCCACTCCTGCCGAGGAAGATGCACGCCTTCTTGGGTGCAGGCTCACCTGTGACTTAGACACCTGGCTGATCTGAGATACAGTCTCCTTCCTTGCCCGTCCTGTCTCACTGGGCTCAAGATGCTGTTTCCTCGTTCCAGCATCTTCCCAAGTCCCCAGGAATGAGCATGAAATGTCTCTCTTTTTATTTAGTTCTTTGATTTCTTTTCATCAGAGTTTTGTAGTTTTCCTTGTATAGATCTTGAACATAGCTTGTTAGATTTATACTCAGGTGTTTCATTTGGGGGATGTTGAGGTACGTGGTATTGCCGTCCACCTTTTCTTCTACAAGGAATTTGCTTCTTCTGCTTTTACTCTTCAGTCAAGTTCTCTTCTTAGGCTAACCCCTAATGAATCTTCAGATCTCAGACTATCCGTCATTTTGAGAAATGTTTCTTAGACACATATTGAATCNTTGGTGATGGACAGGGAGACCTGGTGTGCTGCGATTCATGGGGTCGCAAAGAGTCGGACATGACTGAGCAACTGAACTGAACTGATGTTTTTCCCAATAGTCATGTACGGATGTGAGAGCTGGACCATAAAGTGGACCATAAGGAAGGCTGAGCACTGAAGAACTGATGCTTTTGAACTGTGGTGCTGGAGAAGACTCCTGAGAGTCCCATGGATTGCAAGACAATCAAAGCAATCAATCCTAAAAGAAATCAACCCTGAATATTCATTGGAAGGTCTGATGCTGAAGCTGAAGCTCCAATACTTTGGTCAACTGATGCAAAGAGCCAACTCACTGGAAAAGACCTGGAGGCTGGGGAAGTATTGAAGGCAAAAAGAAAAAGGGGTGGCAGAAGATGAGATGGTTAGATAGCATCCCTGAGTCAACGGACATGGGTTTGAGCAAACTCCAGGAGATAGTGGAGGACAAAGGAGCCTGACATGCTGCAGTCTATGGGGTCACAAAAAGTCAAACATGACCTAGCAACTGAATAGCAACAATGTGGCAGTGCTGATGTATCAGGAATCAACATCCAGCAGCAGCCCTGAGCAATGAGTGATAGGAGCACCGGTGAACAAATATTTCATCTCCATCACCCATTGGAGGGCTCACTCTGAGGCTTCCCCGAGTCTCCCAGCAGGACTGAGTTCCACTTACAACTTCCTTGACGGTGAAAACCTTTACTGGCTGCCTTCCCTCCTGTGTCTTCCTTCCTCCTTGTTCTACTGAGATCGCTTCCCAAATAAATTACTTGCCCTTGAATCTGTGCCTTGGGGTCTGTTTCAGCTGGAATTCAAACTAAGGCTGTGAGATATTTAAGCCTCAACAGAGAAAACACATTTGGAAGAAAAGAAAGACACACCCAGAGTTGCATAATTACTATTATATGACCTGTTATAGTTAACTCCAGGGCTATATGTGTCCATCATCATCTCTGTTTGAATAAGAAACTTGGTTGGGGGGGAATGACTTACCATCAGGATTTAGGGGTTCCGTGAAAACCGCAAAGACCTTTTGGACTACCTGTGAAAGACTATTTTTTTAATCCCACCCTGGATTCTGCCCTTGATCTCTCATTCTTACCCTGTGCTTTCCTCACTGTAATTTCTGAAGCTCAGGCTCTGAGTGTTCCTACAGGAACCAGGTAACAAGCCCACTGTCTTCGAGCTCCTGCCTGCGTTATGGGGCTCCTTCCCCACCTTCCCTATCTGTGCAGCACTTGGCTCTGGCCTCATTTTAGTTGCCACCTTTTGGTCTGAGAACCACACCCCTCGGATCCAGTGGGCTGTGAATCGATGCCTTGACTATTCAATTCACACCTGGCTCCTCCTCTTGGGTAACTCTTTGGGTTCTATAACCTCACGTTTGTACCTTTCTCTGGCTTGGATTCTGGTCTCTACACACTTGCTGCTCTTGGGTTCTTCCCCACTGACCTGTGCCTTTCAGACACTTCTGCAAGCCCTCCTGCTTGCCCCTAGCAATTTACCACATGCTCAAGGAAAAATTTATTATGGATACTTATTCAGACAAAAGTGAATTAGAAGATAAATGTGCATAAAGAACGATAACAACAGAAACACCTTTTATGTGTTTTTGGAGTCCTTCAAGTTTTGTTTTTTCTTTTTTCCACTAGAGGGAAGGCCCCACAATCACAGCCTTTTAACCAGAAGGGCAACAGGCCACTTCTGCCACGAGACATGAAAGACAGTTTGCAGATGGAGTCTTCCTCGTGTGCCCAAGTGCCTAATGTTTGTGTTTAGTTATTTGTCTGTAAAGGGACGAGTGGGTAATTCTTGTCAAGGAGATGAAATTAAATATCAGACATGAGTATATTACTCAGAAAGAGATTTCTAGATTTAGGGAATGTATCACCCTTTCTCATGTCAAAATCTTTCATCAGGGAGGTAAAAATATGATTTCTAAGATAACACCAATCAAAAACTGCAACTCAACTCTTTGATAACATGTACATATGTGTGCGCTTAAATCCAGCACCAGATTTCTTTCATACAATGTCCTATTCCCAGTTATTCTTTACTTAGACCCAGCACCTCAGTGATAGCTCACACTTTTTCCTTTGTATTCTAAGATAAAGGGTGTTCCTGCAGCTTTCTCCTTCCAGGAAGGCTGTCTTGATTTTCATGGGTTTTCACCTGTCCTTCAGTAACGGGCAATTATAAGACATTCTCCACTGGAAAGAGTTAATGAGGTGGAAGTTCTGTATCGGTCATGGCTGAGATGTTTGAACAGTTGACTAAAATTCACTTTCTGAGAAGGGTGGTGTGTCTTTAATCTAGGTGAACAGTCTGTGTAGGAGTGACATTCAGGGGGGATAGGAGAGATCCTGAGCTCTTTAGAATGACTCTGAGTTGAAACAGTCATTAAAGTGGCTGGATGATTGACAAGCTATGTAAATAATCTATAGCAATATTATGAAAATCTCTTATATCCCACAGTTCTCTTAAGATTATCTGAACTCATAAAGAAATGTTATCAGAAATTTTTTCCTACATGGGTCTACTCCTAGGTCAAACTACCCATAACCTGAAGGAGAGCATGAAAGGCAAAGATGATGTTTCCAAAACAGCGTAACAGTTTCTAGAAGAGATTAACATGTGTTAATCAGTGTGCACCCCTCACTCCAGAACACTGATGCTTTGTAATCTTAACCAATAAGCCTCATTGTTCAGTTCAGTCACTCTGTCGTGTCCGACTCTTTGAGACCCCATGAATCGCAGCACACCAGGCCTCCCTGTCCATCACCAGCTCCCGGAGTTCACTCAGACTCACAGCCAGCAAGTCTGTGATGCCATCCAGCCATCTCATCCTCTGTCGTCCCCTTCTCCTCCTGCCCCCAATCCCTCCCAGTATCAGAGTCTTTTCCAATGAGTCAACTCTTAGCATGAGGTGGCCAAAGTACGGAGTTTCAGCTTTAGCCTCATTCCTTCCAAAGAAATCCCAGGGCTGATCTCCTTCAGAATGGACTGGTTGGATCTCCTTGCAGTCCAAGGGATTCTCAGGAGTCTTCTCCAACACCACAGTTCAAAAGCATCAATTCTTTACAATTCAGCCTTCTTCACAGTCCAACTCTCACATCCATACACGACCACAGGAAAAACCATAGCCTTGACTAGACGGACCTTAGTC